>OY978009.1:2122068-2519175 GCA_963854515.1 Pandemis heparana | reverse complement strand
AATAAGTTGCAGCTTCCGGTCAGTGGAGAGGAGCACACACGGGACGACGTTGCGGGCGGCAACGGGCGGGAAAGAGGTAGGTATTCCGTGAGATTGTGAGCAAGGGAGCTTGTTTTAAATCATATTTCCAAAGCAAGATACAGCTACCTTACAAATAAACAGAAAAGTTAGATCTAAAAATCTGAAATTTTGCATAAGAAATTTTGAACGTTAGCTGTCACAGTTGTTTTTTATGTGGTTCCATCCATCCATCCATCCATCCATAGCAGCCCTTAGTTCGTCCGTCTTCGGACATAGGCCTCCTCTCCACTTCTCCACGCCTGGCGATCGACAGCCATACGCATCCATCCTCCACCAGCCTGTCGGCAGATATCGTCCTTCCACCTCATTGGTGGTCTCCCTCTACTACGAGTGTTTTCACGAGGTAAGGTACCAGGGTGTGGCGGGGTATCTCGTGGCACAGTTATCTCCATGAAATGCCACATGGCCCGTAAATACCTTATGACATGGCGAGTTTGCACCGCCACTTAAATAAGTGCATTGCCCTGGCAGAGGGCAGCAGCCTGTCAGCGTTCTTCGCGGCGTACTTCAGTAGGAGGTATACGACCGGAGAAAGGAACACCTGCACGCGGCGATGGAACCCATCAAGACCGGATGCAGTACTGCGATCACCAACCCGTCGTTGCGGACGTGGTGATTATAGCTATCCCCCCCCCCTCCCCATAAATCATGACTGCACAAAATACGTATCGACCCCGAGTTCCCAGCGCTCCGTTACTCCCTGGCATGAGCAGTAAGGTAACACCCCGCGACGTTAACTTCAAGCCAAAGAAGCTTACCGAAGAGACTATTAAGCTCATGGAAAGACGTCACGAACTAAGAACTAACAATCTTATAGATACATCGGAGTACAGTAGCCTCCAGAATAACATTCGTCAGAAAATCAAAGCCGACCTCATCCAATATCAGGAAGCACAAATCACTAAAGCGATTGAAACGAATACCAGCAAACGGGTACTGCGAGCCCAAATTTCCAAGGGAAGGAAGGAGATTTTTCAATTGCTGGATGAGAGGGGTAATGTCGTTACAAATAGGGAAAACCTATTGGAAGTAACGAAGACATTCTATGAGAACCTATATAAGAGCAAAGTACAGTCTCCTTACTTATCATCTAATGGACAAATTGGAAGACCCACTATCGCAAATGTAGGCTCTGAAGAAATCCCTGACGTAACCGTTGAGGAGGTGCAATTGGCGTTGAGGCAAGTGAAGAACAGAAGATCGCCGGGCCAAGATAACATCATTCCGGAAATGCTTAAGTTGGGGTCAAAAGACCTCTGGAGAGCTATAGCTCTTCTGTTCACAAACTGCATTCTTGATGGCAGAGTACCTAGCGAATGGCATAACGCAGTGATCATATTGCTTCATAAGAAAGGGGATATACGAAAGTTGGATAATTACCGCCCAATAAGTCTTCTCTCACACATGTACAAACTGTTTACCAGAGTCATCATGAATAGGTTGAGTAAGAAACTCGATGATAACCAACCTAGGGAGCAGGCTGGTTTCAGATCTGGATTTGGGACCAACGACCATCTGCAGGCATTGAAAACTGTGATAGAGAAATGCCACGAGTACAATAAGCCGATTATTCTCACCTTTGTCGACTATGAAAAGGCCTTTGACTCGGTCGAGGCGTGGGCAGTGGAGAGGGCACTGGCGGACTGCAGAGTCGACGAAAGATACATACGGCTAATTAAACATCTCCAGCAGTATGCGACTTCCTCTGTATATCTTCATAAACCAACAAAGCCGTTTAAATTAGAGAGGGGTGTACGACAAGGGGACACCATATCGCCAAAACTGTTCAACGCCGCTCTTGAGAACATCTTTAGGGGACTAGACTGGTTCAGTAGGGGCTTGGTAGTCGATGGAGAGAGATTAAGTCACCTAAGGTTCGCGGATGACATCGCACTGATTGCGGACAACATCGGCGACATGGTGGTCATGATTGATGAGCTACAACGAGAATCGTTAAAAATTGGTCTGAAGATGAACGTCACCAAAACAAAAATCATGACCAACATACCGCCGGGAGCCGGAGACTGTCCGTTGCCCTTCGAGGTCGTCAACAGCTACGTGTATCTCGGGCACAGGATTACGCTTGGGTCTGAGGACCAAGTGGCTGAGATCGAACGTCGGATCGCGCGGGCGTGGGCGGCCTTCGGTGCAAATAAGTCAGTCCTTCAGTCAAGGAAGATTCACCAGCACCTTAAAACCAAAATCTTCAACCAGTGTATCTTGCCTGTCTTCACTTATGGAATGGAAACCACCACACTGACAGAGAAGTCTGCAGAGAAACTCCGTGTTGCACAGAGAGCAATGGAGAGGTCAATGCTCGGGATAACTGTCATGCATCGAAAAAGGAATGAGTGGATCAGACGAGTCACAAAAGTTCAAGACGTGGTGGAAGAGATCGAGAGGAATAAGTGGAGATGGGCAGGGCACATTGCCAGGATGAACCACGATCGTTGGGCGAGGAGAACACTCGAGTGGAGACCTCGTGAAAACACTCGTTATGTGGTTAGATTCAGTGATTAATTTTAATTTAGGTACGTTTGAAATTGGTATGAGTTAGCATTCTAAGAAAAATAAATTTCAGTCAGACCCAATCATGCTTTAAGTTTCATCATGCTAAAGGATCATGTAAAAATAATACACACTGTCTATTTGTCTGTTCGCGATAAACTCGAAAAATATTGAAAGTATTTTCTGCGGTTTTTACTAATAGATACAGTGGTTTACGAGAAAGGTTTAGATACACAATCTGTCCCAAATTTGATATAAATTGGTTGAAATATAATAACAAAAATTATTATATATCATGAAAATACAAGCTACCTGAGATACAAACGATTCTACGCGGACGAAGTCACGGACAATAGCTAGTAATCAATATTTTGACGAACTACACGTCGAATCGCTGCGTGCGCGCATGCAATTCCAATCCGTGTGTACATCTGGCGCGGCGTGATTTAGCGCGCAACTTGCCGCACTGTGTAATGAACCGGCCAGTCCTATTTGTGCACAGGTAATTAAGAGATGCGCGTGCGCACTTATCATAGCATTACGTACGTATTATCGCGTCTTTATCCCTAACGGGGTAGACAGACCCTAGGGTAACAAACCTACCTTTTAAAGTTTCATTTGTATAGCCTTCGTAGTTTTCAAGAAAAACACTACTGACAGACGGACAGGAAGAAACTAGATATTCAACCTAAAGGCTTCTATTTTTGTAAATTTTGCTAGGGAGCTCTAAAAACTTTTGTCTCCCTCGCACGTGGAGGGTAGTTTCCGGGATGAAACCTCACCGTGTCCACTGCATAACGCTCCAACTTTATGCATCCCTAGTTGAACGTTATGACAGATTGCAACAGCGTAGGCGGTGTGGGAATAAACGCCGTTCTATATTTTAATGATAAATCTGTCAAAGAAAAACATAGACCGTACCAAAAGCTTCTATTCCTGCGCAGATCGTATAAGTCCATCGAGGGAATGGGCGAAATTCTTAGGAATCATGCTATAGGAGATGCGGCTAGTAATTTTTAAATTTTGTGGCAATTTATTTGTTCTTTTAACATGTTGTTTTGTGATTGTCATATATATTTTTTTTCTTTTCTTTCTTTTTTCAACCCACTGACTGTCACTTTGAATACGTTGAATAAAAAGCTACAACACCAACTCGATAGAATCAGTCCACGCCAAGACAGCACCAAGTGGGACATAAATGTAATAACTAATAAGTTAAGTACAATAATATGTGTCTGTGCTCTTGACCGTCACTTTGAATACATACAATAAAAGTTATAGTACATTTGCCCAAACATAGTTCCTAGCAGATTCATACATTCAACTAAAAAACCAGTAGGTTTATATAAAGTACAACGTTTTTTCTTCAAATCGTACTTACTGTCCGGTAAATATTCTATGTAATAGTCGTTGCTGACCAAAACGTATGTGTATTGAGAAAGCTAATTAAACGCTAACTAGTTGATGATATGACTTGGCTCCGAAGTTTGCGTGGTTAATATAGCCATGCGACGTATTGTATGTAGCTCTATAGAGAGAAAGAGAGGGAACAGTATCAGCTCTTTTCCAAAATTATAAATGGCACTTTTGGCATAAATTGAATTATGTCTTTATTAGTGCGCGGGGGTTTCAAAAAATTTTAATTTAACGTTATTGCAGTATGGCTTTGTTCAAAATTTTATCTCCATCAACGGTATGTCTAGAAACTTCGCGAAATTGCCCAAAAACCCACCCCACTAAACCAAAACTGACACTGTTAATGAAGTTAACGGAAAAACAGCGAAAAAGCGCTTAAAAAAGCAACATGCCATTAGTGCGTCAGCGCTCTCGATCAATTTGAGTCGAGTCGCCTGTGAAGTGATTATTAATTAATTTTATGAGTGAATTCGCGGAACAGAAATGGCGTGGAGTCGGTTTTCTAACTCAAAAGTATTTTTCATTTATTTTTCTTTATTAGGAAAAAAAACAGATACACAATTAAAAACTATTAGGAACAGTAGTGCAGTAACATAGCCTATACCCTGGTGTATAAATACGTAGTTTAGGAAAAATTTGTCGACTATGATTAAAAATCCTGAAAATATTCATAGAGCTTAGGTCTAACAAACTCAACAATCTGCTGAAATATTTCGGAAGAATTTTGAGACATCTTGTATACGTATATCGACTGAGTAATGCTTTCAAATTACATTTGAAATTTGCCATGAGCTTTTCGGTGAAGGAAAACATCGCGAGGAAACCTGCACACATCTGCGAAGAAATTCAATGGTGTGTGTTAAGTTCCCAATCCGCAATGGGCGCGCGTGGGAACTATAGCCCAAACCCTCCCATACACGGAGGAGGCCTATGCCATGAGGCACGCCGAATTACGCGACAATTTAATTTAAAAAAAAAAACTACAACAACAACATGTACTTACTGAAATTGTAGCTAATTCGGAATAAAAAGCTATCAAATGTTTTATGACAGTTCCTACATCAAAAGATATAGGTAATATTAATCATGTCATTTGTCATTTGTCATCCTTTTATTGGCCGTAGGTCTTTGTCTTATTTTCAAAGCTTTGTAATGGCCGTACTGGAGAATTCTATAGGTTAAGGATAGTTTTAAAACAGTCAAAACAGATGTAGTATAGAAGCAAACGTCCCCATTAAAGGAATCTCTTTCCTTTCAGTTTACCTTCGAATAAAGAGTTCACTGCATTCCTATTTAAAAAAAAAAAACGAAATTAATATTGAGTCATTATTATACATTTATATTACTTACTCTGTCTCTCTTCCACAGTATTAACATTTGTGAGCTCGCATACTCCACGCATCCCTTGTCCCGTCCATCGTCGTACACGCACTAATTCAATATGGCCGACGTAAGCCATTTGCGCTCGCGCTTGACGCTGTGCGCGCGAAAAAATCAATTACGGGATTTTTTGATAGCCACCCTGACCGGCTACGATAGTATGGAGATAGCTTCATTATAAATTTTAAAAAACAAAGTCAAGTGCTAGTTTGTCTCGCGCAACGAGGAGCATGTAAAAATTGTGATGTCACTACAACGTTTTTCGTTTTTTTTTTTTGGACGACATTGCTTTTTGCATTTCATGATAAAAAATAAATTTCTTTAATTAGCAAAATTTTGGAAATTAGCAAATAAAATTAATTGTAAATTGGCACGTTGAATACAACATTTACCAAGTAATTTTTTTTTTAGTTAATGTATTCGTTTCAAAATATAGTTACAAACATAGTCAAGTATTACTTTTTCCCTCCATTTAAGTAGTAAAGTTGGTTTAAGACTCATGGCAATCAGCATGACCACATTTTCTTCTCGTATCGCAGATCTGATATCCAATTAAAAGAATTTGACGGCTTAATCTCCAAGGGGATAAATCAACGTCGTACACTCGTAATCTCTTCGGTATGCGAAAAGTCATTTCAAATGTAACATTTACAGCCTTAATAATAGTATGATGAAGTAAATACAGAATTAAGATGGCGACCCACCCCCATTAAATTAAAAAAAAAACATATTATAAACAAGTACACTTGAATCTTTCTCATGAAAACTATGTATTGGTGATAATCGCATGACTTTTTGAGACAGACAGCAGACGCGAGGGAGGGCTTGGTTTTAAGATAACGTAGGTAGTGATTTAGAAAGGAATAATGCTGGAAGAAAGGATCTGAGGTTTTAGTGTAAGTTTTTGACATAAAATCTCCTCTGACGCGGTCGCAAAGAACGTTTCAATTAGTATGGAAAAATTGGCGGCCGCTAACGACAAACTGCTCTCATATTTCCTAAAGGTGATGCTTCAACGCAAACACGTTCAAGACGTGTGTTCCGACGAAAAACTGACATTAAAAGCTACATTGATGTGTTCATGACGATGCATTCGAGACTACAAAGTCAGCTATATTTTTTTTATTAAAAAATAAACACAATGGAAGCTTTTAAGGGGCATATCAGGCAATTGACATCCTAGAACTCGGCACCAAATTTTGCTTTTAAATGAAAAACAGGCTTGCACTTGACCTCATTTTTTAATAATATAAAAAAGTGTGCTCCACATTAACCAATCCCGCCACCTGGTGAATATTGCGAAGCGCACTTCGTCATTGTGTGAGCTGACACCACAATCCGCGGGACGCTGTCGCATGACGTTTTGACACAACTGACACTAGTGGTAGTGGCCAGTTACATTTGGAACGTCATTTATTTCTTTTTTTTTAATGGCCACTGACAGTTAGTGGCCAGTTTTGTTGCTGATAACTTTTTAATTGACATGTTTGGCTAAAGATGAGCTACCATGCAAGCGGATTAAAAGTCTGGAAAATCAGACCAATCACGTTAGATGAAGTCCGTCTGTCTATCGGTCAAATTTTTAAGGAATTTTATTCTTAAAAGATTGACAACACGCATGAGAGTCCTCTGAACTTGCTAACTTTCCGAGGCTTACCCCCTTTTTCATAAACGCTCTAAAGGCTTCTGCTAACTTAGCAATCGTTTGTCCTTATCCGTGAAAGGTAAATGCCAAAATGAAAAATAAGGACAAACTATTACTAAGTTAGCAGAAGCCTAATAGGGCGTTTATGAATAAGGGGGTACCTACTCTAACGGTGACACCATCTGATTGAGGAAGCCATAGTACCTATTCATAATGAATGGTTATAATTAAAAACTACTGTTATTCTTCTATATATATCTATTCTAAGAGGTGACCTAATTTTGAATCAAAAATCAGACAGGCATTTGTATAAGAGTTTTCAATGATTCACGGTTAAGTTCATTCGAAATATTATAAACGGGATGTGAACCGCGATTACCTTTATTGAGCACCCGATATAGGTTCACATCCCGTTTATAATATTTCGAAGGAATTTGTATGATGAATACGAATGTTTGTGCCTGAGTCATTTATGCCCGAGTCAAGGACAAGGATGCTGTATGTATTTATCTACATTATATAAGTACCTATGTTTATCCGTTGCCTGGTACCCATAGTACCTACCTTTGCTAAGTTCGGGACTAGGTCAATTGGTGTAATTTGTCCCATGATATCTAACTAATATTATAAATGCGAAAGTATGGATGGATGGATGGATGGATGTTTGTTTGTTACTCAATCACGCCAGAACGGCCCAACGGATCTGGATGAAATTTGGCACATAGATAGAGAAAAGTCTGGAATAGCACATAGGCTACTTTTTATCCCGGAAAATTGCGTAGTTCCCGCGGGATAGCGATAAACGAATTCTTTGCAGACGAAGTCGCTGGCAACAGCTAGTTTATTTATAATTACAACACACCGGATAACTCACGTATAAAAGCCAATAAGCGTAATATTATGTGTGAGTCTCACGTTAGTTTGTTTCATGTTGAAATATTTATTTATTATTATTTATTTTATTTACTAACCCAACCACCCGCTGAAATATTCCTGTATAATCAGAATTATACAGGAATAGGTTCAGAACCTTGTTTATATCTATAACCCATTCCTTCTCGATTGAATTGCCACACTTGTTCGTAACATCCAGTCCAGGCTATACGTTTTAATTTATGCCCTAACTTACACCGTACGGGGCCAAGTTTCGATACAGTGGGACCATAAATTGATAAGCTGGTGCATCCAATGATATACAGCTTCCGATGCTAATTGCTTGTGCTATATGCTATTATGATTAGTGGTCATATTAGTGGTCTAAGTGTTACCGGGGCATTATGGACATTTTGTAGGACGCAATGCAGTGAGTCCTCGTGAGTCTTTACTGATAAGTTTTTGGTATAAATAACAGGAGCCTTACCATGACGTCTGAGTGTGATTCAATTCAGACTCAGTTCAGTGACCTGTCAATAGTATGGATCTGACAGCGAGCGAACTTAAACTGAATCGGAATTACCGTTTCACTTTTGCGACGACACGCACAACGCTGATGATCTGTTTTTCATGTCTGTGTTTTTTTGTTTTTTTTTTTCTATACAATTGTGTAAGTATACTATGTATATACTCTTATACCATTTTCATTCTTACCTGTCCTATTTGGTAAACAAAATTCTAACCACAATGTGCAAATTTTTGTAAAGAATAAGGTGTATTATGTTATCAAATAAACCTGAGGTAATATTTTGTACATAATTTTGCTGATATTTTATCTCCAGTTCTTTTATTTACGATGAAATAGTTTAAAAATAAAAAAAATGAGACTTCTTGAGGTTAGAATTTTGTTTACCAAATAGGACAGGTAAGAATGAAAATGGTATATATTTGTGTGTCTTGCAAAAAGGACAAGGACAAGGATGTTTTTTTTTATGTGATTAGGAAGGCAAACGAGCAAGTTTGTTTTGATGTCTTCTTTTTGTCTTTCTTTCATTATAAGACGCCATGGTAACCCTCAGTACCTAGATGAACTGAGCTTAGCTCGTAATTTTTTTTAAATAATTATCTCTAATAATGAGACCTAGCTAGATTGATTTATCACCCCGAAACCCCCTACATACAAAATTTCATGAAATTCGTTGGAGCCGTTTTCGAGATTCGCCCATTCCCTCAATGGGCTTTTAAGATCTACGCGGGAAGAGAAGCAATTGATACATTCTATGTTTTTTTGCTCCCAGAACAGAATAAAAATAACATGTACCTATACAGTCAAGGGCATTAAATATACGTACGTTACCAAGAGGTCAGAAATATCTATACACCTTTATGCCATAAACAATAAAGCCAATGACACATATTATATTGGACATGATGGCTGTATCTGTCAAGGTTTCTTGCTCTATGGAAAAACGATTTAGTATTTTGTCTATTGCCCGTCTAGCAATGTCGTATTCACTTCTACATAATATTCTCACGAATAAACGTCGTCCCACAAGGTACAACGTCTTATTACTTTAATAGACTATGGGCAATAGATAAGATGGTGCCTATAAATATATATAGCTACGAATGAAGTAAAAACGTATGGTAAAAATGATATAAAAGTGTAAAATATATAAAATGAGAAAAAGGTGAATAAAAGAAAAACGAAGATATAAAACAAAAGCAAGAAGTCAAGAAAGTGACATTACAAAAGTCTACAAGAAAATATAGAAAATTGAAAATGGCATCGTCAAATTTCCCACAATTGAAAGCACAATTTCAATAATTGGTTATTTCGTGTAACATGCATACTCGAAGAAAAGGATTACCGCACATCACCAAAGAATAGTATCGATAGGTATTTATGTCCTCAACTGTACAGGTATTCCCATAAAATTAGTCTGCCCAGCGAGCTCGATCAATCTTGTCCAACAGAAACCTATTTTTCCCATCCTATTTATGATAACAACTCATTATCACGCGTTATCTAAGCACGTATCAGACGAACGGCGCACTAGGGAGCGAGTGGCATGTTTATGGACGCTAATTATGTAGCGCGATGACATACTGGATTTATACTGTAGCAGGTTTTAGTGAACACGAGTATACCATACCTACCTACACATCCTACCTACTAATATTATAAATGCGAAAGTTTGTGACGATGTGAGGATGTGACGATGTGACGATGTGAGTGAGACTTCTGCTAACTTATAATTGCCGGCACGTAAGTCTAGCGATGGCGTATAAGTATAAAATACGGTATCCGTGGGTGCGCAGATCCCCTCCACGTGACGCGTCATCGCTAGACTTACGTGCCGGCATGTATAATCGTTTGTCCTTATCTGTGAAAGGTGAATGTCAAAGTGACAAATAAGGACAAACGGTCCACTTGCTTGTTTGCCATCCTATTCACATAAAAAAAAAAAAAAAAAAAACTGTCGCTAAGTTAGCAGAAGCCTAGCTTCTTGCAAGGGCCGGCAACGCACCTGTGATTCCCCAAGTCTTGCAGGTGTCCCTGGGCGATGGTGATCACTTTCGTCAGGTGACCCGTGTACTCGTTTGCTCCCTCTTATATAAAAATAATAATAATGTGGTTAGTATTGGAACTTGACTACAACACAGCTACTGTACTAATATCACTTACGCCCTTCAAGCCTGAATTAACTTAAGGCACTGTTAGCTGCCGCCAGTTCCACGCCGGATTACAGCCGTGTAGGCCATAACTCGTGGCAGTTAAGGACTGGGAGCTATCAGTGGTCCATGTGTAACGTACGGCCGAGCGTCTTGTCTAATTCGTGGCCGTGTTCGCGCGAACCGCGTCAGCGCTTATTGATGGCTGTTAGCCACTTCAGGTACTGGAAGAGACTTCAATCAAAGAATCAAAATGTTAGTCAAAATTTCGCCCGCATTAAATAATTCCTTTAAAGTATCTTGCAACTGCGCGCCACAGAAGCGTTGTTTTTAAGTTACTATTGTAACTAAAGATTACAGCCGTGTAGGCTATAACTCGTGGCCGTTAAGGACTGGGAGCTATCAGTGGTCCATGTGTAACGTACGGCCGAGCGTCTTGTCTAATTCGTAGCCGTGTTCGCGCGAACCGCGTCAGCGCTTATTGATGGCTGGTTAGCCACTTCAGCTACTGGAAGAGACTTCAATCAAAGAATCAAAATGTTAGTCAAAATTCACGTGGCGATCAGCCTCAGTTTTGTCATAAATTCTAGAACGCGCCCGCATTAAGCAATTCCTTCAAGAAAGTATCTTGCAACAGCGCGCCACAGAAGCGTTGTTTTTGAGTTAATTACAGCCGTGTAGGCCATAACTCGTAGCAGTTAAGGACTGGGAGCTATCAGTGGTCCATGTGTAACGTACGGCCGAGCGTCTTGTCTAATTCGTGGCCGTGTTCGCGCAAACCGCGTCAGCGCTTATTGATGGCTGGTTAGTCACCTCAGCTACTGGAAGAACCATAAGGGCCCTGCCTCACTGGCACGCCATGGCCATTCCTAAGATACAGCCTGGTGATAGATGGACAGATGGACAGACAGACAGACAAACAGACGGAGAGCGGAGTTTGGTATGGTCTTATGGTACTATGGTCCTATTTTACCCTTTGGATACGGTACTTTAAAAATGAGTAATGAGTATATAAGGGCCTCTGCCAATCGTACACTCGCGCTCTTTAATTATTGAGCCACGATAGAACCTTGTCGCAAAATATCAATGTCAAAATATTATTAAAATTTGTTTATCGGCATGGTGTAACTTCACTATGACAGCGTTCCAATTATGCTCAACAATTAAAGTCCTCGAGTGTACACACAGCAAAGCTATTCGGTAAGCAGGTTTAAAGCGGCGCGTGCATGCAAAGGTGCTCACCGAATAGCTTTGCTGTGTGTACATACGTACATACCTACATATTGTACAGACCTATTATGTTCGCGTGCGGGTTGTTTTCATAATAGCTTATCATTATTATCGGCTCTGCACAGCTAACACGAAAGTGCGCGAGGACTGTGTCGCGCGTGAAATAGACTACCCGTCTCTGTTTAGAACGAACATTAAGAAAAAGACGGGTATTGGTAAAATCACTCCTCGTCCGCGCTGGTACGGGGCGCGGGGTAGGACGACAAAGGGGACCAAGTGAGGTGCGGGCGGGTAGTGTGCCTGCCGCCCGCACCTCTCTCGGCCCCCTTTGTCGCCTACCCCACGTCCCTGTACCGCGCGGGCGAGGACTCGTTAAAGCGGTCGGTAATGATAATGATAGTGATAATGATAATATATTTTTCTCAAAGATGCAATGAAATGTCAACCTTACGTTCCAAATAATAGGCCGGGACGTATCACGTTGCGGGCGCGGTTGGACAAGTGGTATGTAATGGATTTTCATACAAAATGGCAGGCCTTGGCCTGCAAAGCGATCGTGTTTTGTTTTGTGGTCGTCGTCGTCGTTCGCGGCGCGGGCGCGGGGCGCGCTGCTGGAGGACACGCACGTGGAGGATAATGCAGCTGCTGCTGCTCGTCCGCCGCCTAATGCACGCGCTAGCGGCAACATTCTAAGGGTTTTTTTGGATTTTTTTTTATTTTTTTCATTGCATGTTTGAGAAAAGCACTATACAAGCCTCGGCGTGAAAGAACTTGCAGGCTTCGTACTCCCATCCGGCCTCGCAAAGCTCGGCCGTCTGTATACATTACTCAGCCTGCAAGCCTTTCTTTCCCGGCCTCTGCAGTAATGTACTATATTTGCATAGAATATGTTTACATAATATGGATGACATATAATTTAGATGTCCAGGCATATTTAGCTGCACATGCAACGTTCAAATATTACAATTATGCTATAACACACAATAATACACACACACAATTATTGTCTATAGTTTATCTAGCGCACTACATAGCTCTAGCGCGAGAATATTTAGCACTGACACTGGCACTGCAAGGCTTTGAGAGGCTGACAACACCTAATTTTGTTGAAATTAATGTTATTTAAGCACTTTTTTAAGAAAAACTACACACAAAAAAAATACAAAAAAAGAGAATGTTAATTTTCATCATATTTCAAACACGCTAGACGGACTCGATACATAATTGAACAAAATCGGCTCGATAGAAAATAATTGCAAAGATTGGTCTTAAAATCATCATTAAACGGTTCTATGTCTTTATTTTTTCGACGTATGGGTCTGCAATTAAAAACATGAACTCAACATATTCATACCTACACGGCTAACGAGTCATATTTCACAAATAATCCATACTTTTGTTTATTTCTTATGATTTGTGTCTTATTTGCAAGATTTTAGACGCGCGCCAAGCTGCCGGAATAGTTTCTTCTCTTTCACTCACAGGCACGCGAACCGTATGTGTGAAGAGTGGCGCTGCTCAAGGTCTTTTGCTGTTGACAGCGCCTTAGGGCAGGCTCAACCCTTGTTTCTTCCTTACACTCTATATCCCCGGCAATGAGAAATAGGGGGAGGGGGGTCCAGGTGATGGCCGCTAACCAAACGGTAACCGGATTAATTTGTGGGCGTGCCGACAGCGAGGAGATTGAGTGTTGCCTGCTCTAAAGGTTAAATGCTGCTTATTATAATTCGGTTTATTGATGGGGGTTACGGGGATGGCGCTGAGGGTTCAGATCTAAGTTACAAGGTACTAGCATAAATGTGACGAAAATAAATAAAAATTGAAAGAAAAAGAAAAGAAAGAAAATGGGAGCGGAACAGAATTTATAAAGTTTAAAATGTATATAGGGTTAAAATGTATAACTCATTATATTATAATGCAATTTTCTTTGAAACTATTAGATATTATATGATTTTTATTATAGCATGATTTATAGCGTGTTTATAGCGTTGTTTATAGCGTGATTGGTTTAGGTTAGGTTAGGTCTCGTTTATAGCAATTCTGTTAATTTGCAATTTTCTGAGAAAATTGCATTATATATTTTGAACCATTATGTATTTTAACCCATTATACATTTTAAACTTTATAGATTTTAATACGTACCCAAATAAAACATTTATACGTGATATACTTATCATAAATTACAAAAATAAAAAGAAGTAAAAACGGTCCCACTTCAGCATAATGCTGGCCTTACAGCCAGCGCTGGTCTTCCGTTGGGACCTTCAAGTATTGTAAGCATATACATATGAAAAATATATATTAAACGGTCAAGTTGAATAAACCGATTCCGCTCAGTCTCATCATCATGAAGACGTCCACTGTTGAACAAAGGCCTCCCCCTTAGCACACCATAACGAACGAAAACTCGCCACCTGCATCCACCGGTTTCCCGCAACTTTCACGATGTCGGTCCACCTAGTGGGAGGCCTGCCAACACTGCGTCTTTTTTTTTATTTATATGTATAAGAGGGGCAAACAAGCACTTACTTGAGCCTTTGGGGTCTTTAGCGTCCGCTCAGTCTTTTCATAAATATTCCTTCCAAGCTGGTCAAAAAAAGCATAAAAATGTACCATTTGTTCTTCCCACGTAGATGGTAAAAACCCATCGAGGGAATGGGCGAAAATCTTAGGAAACATTATAGGAGATGCGGCTACCCATCACTATTTAATTTTGATTCTAAGCCTATACGCCCACATGCATGCTAAAGGCTTTAAAGTTTTATCTTAGGTTCTGTCTACCCCGTAAGGGATAATGACGTGATTTATATTATGTAAGATTAGATATGTTATTTATAAAAAGTGTTTTACTGTTGCTCGCGTCTTTAGCGATGAAGCCTTAATGGGGGTCTCCACTGCGGGCGGAAAAATTGTAATGTGGCAAACTGATTACAAGGTTTTTTTTTATGTGAATAAGAAGGAAAACGAGCAAGTGGGTCACCTGATGGTAAGCGATCACCACTGCCCATAGACACCCGTAATCCTGGAGGGATTGCAGATGCGTTGCCAACCTAGAGGGCTTAGATGAAATGCCTCTTGTGCCCGTAATTTCCCCGGCTGTCTTACTCTCCACACCGGAACACAGCAGTGCAAGCACTGCTGCTTAGCGGCAGGATTAGCGAGTAAGATGGTGGTAGCGATCCGGACGGACCTTGCACAAGGCCCTACCACCCGCAAAATGGTAATGGTAAGGCGAAAGTGATTGGGGAAAAGCGCTTTCGTATGTCAGTTTTTTGTTTTTTTTTTTCATTTACATTTCTCAACCTACCTATCTTCGTGAAATAATGTCAGCGGGTTCGTTTTTTTCGCTTGAGTTTTTGGAACATTTTCAAAATGATGGAGCCATAGATATGAAATACCTACTCTTGGTTCACGGCCAGCTCGATCGAAAAAACTAAATGTCGTAGGTCTGTACCTCTGTAACCTTTTTACATACATTCTGCAATCATTTCTTTGGCAGGTATAATAATATGGTATGGTCGTTATGACATTTGCAATGAAAAGGTACGCGATTCACTGTACCTACACAATACACATAAATCATGTCTTTATCCCTTACGGGGTAGACAGAGCCTAAGGTAACCAGACCTAATAGTTACTTGTGTAGTTGGACGGGGAATCAAAATAGTGACGGGTTGCTAGCCGCATCGCCTATTACATATTGATTAATATGTCCATTCCCTCGATGGGTTTACCATCTGCGCGGGAAAAGAAGCAACTGGTACCCGTTTTTTTTTTACTCCGAGACCAGCATGGAAGGACCAGAACGTTCACTGTACCTACAGTTCTTCTTCTATGGCTTGTGACCTTTGATCTTGTGACTTTCGCTTATGATAAGAGTTTCGCTTATGGTTCCGCTCGTAGTGACACCCCCGCTTTACAGAGCCAGATAAAACAAAATGTCCATCGCAGCGTGACACGGCCCACGTCACGTTAATCCTGACATGACACGTGACGTCATGCCGTGACGTTAAGTCGGAGCGCTGACAGAGGCCGTGATAAGCTCAACGTTTGATGTACGGATCTTTGCTTTGTGAACAATCCGGGGTGAAGTAAAGTTAAATCTGGGGTTAAGAAGTTAATTTTGTTAAGTGACATACATAGTAAATATAAATAAATAAATAATTAAATATTAGAGAACAATTCACACAAATTGACATAGTCCCAAAGTAAGCGCTAGTAATTCTTGTGTTATGGGTACTAGTCTAGACAATGATATACATACTTACTCATAATAATTAATTTGTTTGTGTATATAATTTTGTCTAAATCTAAATTATTTAAAAATAAAACTAGCCTAAACTTAAAATACCTATATAAAAAAAAATACCACTAATAATACAAATACTTAATAATAATAATAATGAAAACTAATGATACAAAAACCAGACCCCTTAGGCAAGGTTCCGAAGATGCTAGTAGATGCATACTTACTTATATAGAGAAAATACATACTTAAATAGATAGAAACATCCATGGCTCAGGAACAAAATATTCGTGCTCATCACACAAATATGTGCCCTTACCAGGATTCGAACCCGGGACGCTTGCTTCACAGGCAGGGTCTCTGCCAACTAGGCCAACCGCGTCGTCAAAAAATATCTGTGAAAAATTAAAATTTTAATACAAGCTCGTTTGCTGGCTGTAGGTACCTGTACTTTTTATTGTTAACTGTACTTTATCATAACCAATCTTTGAAGAGTTGCCTGCGGAGACGGTCCTGGACGGCCCACCAGAATTCCACTAGCGGATCATTGCATTGTCATCCGACTTACACAAGTATGCAAAATTTCAGATTAATCGGTTGAAGATATGTGCTTCAAAATTGAGTTGCAATATTCCATCCGAACAAACATTTTATTACAAGATTTACAAGTTAATTTCTAAACGACACTGAAAATTAGAACACATAGAAAAATCCGAAAAGTAAAGCTATGGCCGGGAATCCCCCCTACCCCAGCAGGTGCTATGGGTGGTGTAGGGGTATAGCACGCGTCACGGAATGACGAGGACCCGGGTTCGATTCCCGGCCATAGCTTTACTTTTTGGATTTTTCTATGTGTTCTAATTTTCAGTGTCGTTTAGAAATTAAATTTCTATCCTTAAAACGTAAAAGTAAACATTAAAAATCAAGAAGTAAAGTTTCTTGATTCATTTGATATTTACAAGTTAAATAAAATTTTAAATTAACAATCAAAAATAGATGCGGGATTTGTACGTTATTTGATGTGTTGTAAGCACAATAAAGGGTTAAGTATCTAACTAATATTAGGTATAAATGCGAAAGTATAGATGGATGGATGGATGGATGGATGGATAGATGGATGAATGGATGTTTGTTTGTTACTCAATCACGCCAGAACGGCCCAACGGATCTGGATGAAATTTGGCACATACATAGAGAAAAGTCTGGAATAGCACATAGGCTACTTTTTATCCCGAAAAATTGCGAAGTTCCCGCGGGATAGCGATAAACGAATTCTTTGCAGACGAAGTCGCTGGCAACAGCTAGTACATACATACATACAAAAGAGTCACCAACTTAATCCCTTGTTTTTCAACTACTAGGCAATTAACCTCAACTTTCCATTCAAACGGTTCAAACTTGACGTAAAACCTTCCGAATTCATTACACCGACAAGGTTCCAACTAGGCTTGAGTAAATCCCTTATACTTACGAGTATATAATAAATTATCACTGCCCATGCCATTAGGCCTCGAATTAATCTAACAAACAACAGGGTGACCATTCTTCATTAGCACAAAGGACCGTCCCTTTTGTCCCGCGCAATTGTAGTGCACTGACTGAGTAGACGTGATCCCTGTCACCGATCCACAATACTACGTCACCCTACAATGCGATGATAAATCGTGTTTGTTTCTTGTTTGATTTTGGCTTTTTTAGTTCATTGGTTTAGATTGAACTAGGGGTTAATCAAGAGTTCCGTTAAGCATCTAACCAGTCAAAATGTCTAACAATAAATAATAGTATTTTTTACAACCGTTGAATAAGAGGGATTCTTAAAGTCCAGTACCTAAACGCAAGCTTCGTGGCATATTTAAGTTACGTAAAGTATAATATTGTATTTAGGTATCGATATAAAAATCTTTATTTTGTAAGTAGGCCAAAACCCCTCTTACACGTCGTTTTAGTTATTAGTCGAAGGTCGTGGGTTCGAGCCCGGGCACGACTCTGAATCTTTTCTGAATTTACGTCCTTACATTTGGAATTTACCATGCGCTTTTCGATGAAGGAAAAATCGTTGTGAAAATTCTTATATACCTAGTCAATCATTGCTCTTGCCGCAGTTTAATAACTTTCAGAAAACGGTATCTGTCAGAAGATTTCCATTATAGGCTATAGGTGATGTGGCTAGAAAGCAACCCATCACTATTTTGATTGCCCTTTCCACCTAATATGTATGTAGATTTTCATTTCCTAAAACAAAATAGCTCATTCCGTTTGTGCATTCAGCTCAAAACAGAACTGCAATCTTCAATTACACACCTGCATTAGAAGCCGTGGCTGTAAAGTGACAAAACTAACTTGGAACCGGTGTGAAGCGGATCAAACCGCCTCAAACCGCTTAGAACTGGTTTACGCAGGCGTCGCGGGGAATGGGTAATTAATTAATTGGTTACTTCAATTAAATTGTGCGTTAGGTAAGTTAAACTAACATTGTTATAAGGGTTTTCAATGATTCACGGTTACGTTCCAATCGCACTACCGCCCGCACCTCTCTCGGTCCCCTTTGTCGTCCTACCCCGCGCCCCTCTACTGCACTTATTAAAAGTGCGACCACACCGCCGCTTAAAAAACGGCGACGTTACGGAATCGCAACAAAATGTATGAAGAAACGGTGAGAAAACGTGACGCATACGACACGTCACTGCGTATACGCGGCGGTGTGGTCGCACCTTTAAGCGGTCGGTCTATAACGGTATAGTATTTGACTAGCTGTTGCCAGCGACTTCGTCTGCAAAGAATTCGTTTATCGCTATCCTGCGGGAACTACGCAATTTCCCAGGATAAAAAGTAGCCTATGTGCTATTCCAGACTTTTCTCTATCTATGTGCCGAATTTCATCCAGATCCGTTGGGCCGTTCTGGCGTGATTGAGTAACAAACAAACATCCATCCATCCATACTTTCGCATTTATAATATTAGTTAGATAGTTTTGAATTTTGAATCTTTGTTAGCCAAAACAATACTGCAAAGTACACGTGCAACGGACCAGTACTCGTAACACGGTGCATTAACCGTCCGATCTTTACGATTAGACGTTTGCCATTCACTGACATTTGGCTAAAAGGGTAAGCAATTGTCGCCTAACTTTATTTTTATTCGAAGACGTTGTTTCGGGCCTTTAAGCGCGTTTTCGACGATTTGACGAATAATTGCGCGTTGAAGGTGATTTTGTACTCAGGTACCGCCCGCAGGTAGGTATAGCTTGATGGTTTTAAATTAGAATTGTTAAATTGCAGTGTCCCGGAATATTTCAACGGGTGGTTAGTTTGAGATAGGCTTTCCCCGAGTATCTCAAAAATCAATAAATTTTAAACTATTCGTAGGCAGCCATCGTACAACCTTTTTATGGAACTTGGTCTAACATTAATTTACTTATGTATTAAACTTGAAATGCAAAGACAAATAACACGGTAATTCACCTGCCTAACCAATTCTAACCGCCTCGAACCGACGGGCGCCGGCTAAATCCAGTTCAAGCCGGTTTGCAAAGTTTAGGGCGCCCGGCGTCATAGTTGCTCAGTGATTATGGGTTTCACGTGGTAATTAGGTTCTTTAATACTATGTGCTTCAAGTGCTTTGTGTCTTATTATAATACATGTAGATGGGGTAGGAAAGACCACTCCGTCTGTAACATTTTTGGTCCATAAGCTTCATGATGAATGAAATCAACCATTTTCCCGCCACGTCAAATAGGTACATACGTAAGATCTATATGGGGAGTGTGAATGGTTGCGTTGGGAGAAGAAGGCCTAGACGGACGTTCCTGGACCAAATAGGAGACGTTTTGAAAAAGGGCAGGTCAGGAGTACCCGAAACCGGCGAGCATATATGAAGAGATTGGTGAATGTGGATGAAGCGAAAGAGGTATGTCAGAATCGTAGCAAGTGGAACAAGTCTCTGCCTACCCCTATGGGAAAGAGGCGTGTATGTATGTATGTCAAATACAAGTGACGTCACTCATACGTCAGACTTAATTAGGTAAACTCAATTGAACGAAGGTTGCTTTTGCAGTAATGGACGTTTGTAGGTCGTTAGCGTTGAAACTACGGTACTGATATATGTATGTGTGTTGTTGGCGTCGAAAAGTTTAATACGTAATACAATATCAATAGGCTTATTGTCTAACTCGCTCGCAATCACCATCGTTTTCATTTTGACAGTTCATGTATGGGCTGACAGTTGGCATCGGAATCAGCTGGCTGTCACATTCATACAAGAACTGTCAAAATGAACACGATGGCGATTGCGAGCGAGTTAGACAATAAGCCTACAGACCAAATTAAAAAGTCAAGAAGTAGTAGCGAACGGCAAAGAACGCGCCCCAATCATTGTGAGTTTGGAGACTCAAACTGAGTAATATTACTGCTTAAATGACAGTATAAAAAGAACCATTTTCCTTCCCAATTTCTATCCCGAATGTCTATAGTTACACGAAATTACTTGCATGATGTAAACTGGGCTTTAAAACTGGCATCCTAAACCCATTGTCTCACTGACGTCATCTGAAGATGGCGTCTGTCTTTACACCGATCGCCAGCACTTCACTAAATCAAGAGGCATTGTGTACTGGCCTTAACTAAGCTCGGCCCGCTTGTGATGCCACATCATAAATTATAGAGGGTGATTTGTACATTTAGATTTGGCAGATGCCATTAGTAAATACTTATACAAATAAGTTTTACCTGCCATAGTGGTGTAGCAGTACAGCACGCACCATGGAAGGGTAAGGCTCCGGGTTCGATTCCCGGCCATAGCTTTACCTAGCCTACATAATTTATGTAATTTATAATAATAACTAGGTACCTAAATATTGTACGTCCGAAATAGATAAACTGTTGAAACTTATAAAAATCATTATTATCACAATCGGACATGGTTTTAAACAATAAACGTTTCTTATTTCTTATTTGCCTTTGTGATAGTTATATTTTAAATCTATGAACACTACGCACTATTGGTGCAAGTAATATATCTTCACAAGCTGTTGTTTCAACTCAACCCTGCCGCTGCGTCCAAGGGGCCTTAAATCACCGGGCTTTGTCCAGGTACCTGATTTAATATTATGGCCCACATTAGACGATCAATTGGCCATCAATTACGGGTTAATTTGCAGTAAACACGTAAGCCAGGATTTGACAGCAATGTTCGCGCTTAGCTATCTTGTAGAGGATTGATACGTGTATAATTTACCCCTGTTTAAGACAAAGAAGATAAATCATGACTCTTCTGCTGGTCTGGAAGCAAAGAAAAACAGAATGTACCAGATTTTCCTACCGCGCCGCTCTTAAAAGTCCATCGAGGGAATGGGCGAAAATCTCAAGAATCATGTTGTAGGCGATGCGGCTAGCAACCCTTTACTATTTTGATCCCAATTTCCACATATAAGCCCATAATCATGCTAAACGTGACTTTGTCAACTTAGGCTATATCTACTCCGTCAGGGATAAAGACGACACGTTAATTTTGTATGTATGTAAGATAGAGAAGATATAAATAGTTAGTAATAATGATAATGATAATAATAATGATGGCGATAAAAGATAGGGTAGGTAGAACAGTTGGGAGAATTATCCATATAACAACAGATGAAACAGTTAAATCTGTCAAACCGTTCGCCTTACAGACTTTTCCAATGTTGAATATGTATTTTTGATTGTCTCTGTAATGTGTGGACCGACGGAATCTGCTTAAATAAGAATATGTACATTCTGGACGGAATTAACTGTTCGAATAGTAAACTACAAAACGGCATAATTCACAAAACCATCTTACTACGGGATCTATAAGGCCCAAAAACAACACAATAATTCACAATCCACCTAACTGCAGACACCGAGTCAATAAGGCCCAGAACCGATCAAGCAGTACATTGCGACACTACAGCGTCGTAAATTGCTCGTCTCAATTTAGCCGGTGGCGGGCCTTATTGATAGGCCTTTGTCGCCTTGAGATACGGCTGGCCAATTTGTACAATTACTGGTTATCAATTAAACTGGCACCGGGTAAAAATGGGTTGAAACTCGGTGCAATTGGAATGAAATGGGAGAAGGGTTGAGACACTATACTATTCTTAAATCCTTATTTTATTTGGAAAAGCAGTTACAGCTGCTGAAAAATCAGATTTCATGGCCACCGTTAATTTCTGAATTGCATGAATTTTGTTTATTCGTGTGTAAGGTACTCGTGCATGTGACTCATTAATGTACTTATGACACAAATTGATGATTGATTGATAGTGGTGTTCAATAAAGAGTTATTGTATTTTTGTATTGTATTGATTATTATCGAGTTCGTAGTTAATGTGGACAGAACTGTTATTTGTCGCAGACAATTGTCGGCCAAACTTGTGCCAATGCAAGTGAATAAAACAAATGATGGGAACCGCAGCTCAAATAAAACTATTCCTCTACTTATGTCAATACGTAAAATAACTACAAAGCCAAGTAGGAGGTTCAATAAGGCCCATATTCATAAAGTCTTATCAAGTTATCAACATCTCGAAGCTCTATAAATAACTGACGGTGACCCGAAATTGACATGAATATTAACGTTAGGGTGACAGGCCGTCGGCGTGGAAGAATCACACTGACAGTCAATATTATGTTGATGGGATGATAATAAACACTATGGAAAATGTTCATCAATTCTACAATTAATGAATAAATCAAAAAGTTAGTTCCTTTTGATTAGAGACTATCATCTAAAGATAACGCTAGGAGAATATAATGATGAGATTTCATTTTAGAAATACTCGAATACAACATTTTAAAATTAATAACAGACTCAAAATACGAAGAACACAATAAAATTATCTCCTCATCTTCATAATCAAAATAAAATAAAAAAAATCCGTTAATTTTAATAAATAATACGTTAATTTCTTCCCAGTTTTATTTTTTTCGCTGGCAATATCCAGCTTCTCGCACTTTACACTATTCCCACAAAGCCAACGATCCAAATTCAAAAACCGGCACGTTCAATCAACGCTCGGAACACCATTTATTCCACCTGGCCACACGGCCGTAAACAGTGGGCAAGAAAAGCAAAACGTATGTGCCGTATCGACGGCAAAGCCCCGAACAAATCTCAGCAGTGGATAGCGGGGCTGATCGACAAATCCGGCAGATTACGCGCTGATACAGGGCACATGTTTATGAGACAAGCGGACTCCGCCGGACTCCATCTGACCCACCAGGGCTGCCACGCCACTACCGCACGAATAAAAATATTTTTTTATTTTATGCAACCTAGGGTCCTTAAAACACGAGGGTATTAAGGCCTAATTATGTACTATTGCATACATTACTTTATCTGCACAAATATCAAAAGTATTCTAAGATGGCTTCATCAGAAGCAGTAGGGAAATGACCAGCATATTACAACTAATTATACTGGGTTCTGTTTACCCCGTAAGGGATAAAGGCGTGATTGAAGGTGGAAACACATTGTTAACACGCAACGCGACCCGATGAAACGAATGTATGCGCATGGCGTCGCGTCGGATGTTCATAGTGTGGTTCTGGTCATAGAAAATAATACAATTTGATTCGACTCAACACGCGTCGCGTTGCATCGGGTCGCGTCGCGTGTTAACAATGTGTTTCCACCTTTATGTGAGTAGGTACTTTCTTGTCTGTGGTAGTAGGTAAAACCTGTACTGTAATAACATTAAAGTAAGTACGGATTTTTGTACTGTAATGTTATTACAGTATAGATAGATTTTTATAATGCTGGTCATTTCCCTAATGCTTAGATAGATTAGATAGATACCTATCTGCTTCAAATATGACAAGATTCCACCCGGACAAGTTAATATAAAGCTTTTAAAAACAAATACTTCTAAAGTAGAACTCGAATCTAGCAACCCTAACCGTGCGACGAGATAGAAGGAAGGTAGTCCGAATAATATTTTGGCTTACAGAACGAGTCTAACTTTTAATAGTGTTGCCATGTTTATGTTACGGGCCGGGATCGAAGCCATGAACCGTCCCTTGGGATCCACGAGATCAGGTGAAGTTTGATTGAAGTTTCGGATGTGTCTTTACGATGCATGGGCAGTGGCCATACATTTAACTATACAGCAAATCTTAACACAATAATAACTACGAGTATTAGTTTTTTAAAAAACCTCCCTCGCAAAAAAAAATTCTAGTGTGAGCTGTGCCACACGCACACTCCCAGTATGTGGTAAGTATATAAGCGTAAGCATTTAATATAATAAAGGAGTATTAACTCAAAACTCGTCTACATTAGTTGCCTCCCAACGCCCATCCTCACATGGCGACCCTGCCAGTGCGGCCTTGACGCTGCAGTAGCGGTGCGCCGCGCCGACAGTGATATACTGAAGTTTTTTTTTTTAAAAAAGGACAAGTAAATGGTTTAGTTACATTTTATGTAAATAGACACTTTAAATAAGTGTTTCTTGTTTAAGGAACCTTCCTTAAAAAGTGTAATATAAAGAAACAATTTTATTGTATGCCAGAAATGTCCTAGTACATTATTTTGGAAAAGAGCTGTAACCACTGCAAGGAAACTGGCTTGTGAATGACAAAGACCGCATCCAAATCGATCCATCCACTTGTGAGCTACGATGCTACAGATAGACACACACACAGAGAGAGAGAGAGAGAGAGAGAGAGAGACATCGACGACAAACTTATAACACCCCTCTTTTTCGAGAATTAAAATGGGTAACAAGCAAACGGAACGCCTGGCTCCTATTTCATGATCGTGAACGTAACACACGATACACGACAGGTGATACCAACAATACCGACCGGTCGATATAGGTACATTTCGTAGCCAATGTGACGTTTTGCTTCGAGGTCTTCAACACCGATGTCCGAACATACCTCGGCTACAAGTACGTCAGTGCCGCGTGTATACTCGTATTATTTTATTAATCGTGTCAGTAGTCCCTTAATTACCCGCCCAAAAAGAACCTTTCATAACAAAAGCGTTATTCCGGAAACTCTATGACTAGGTGGCCAGGCGTCAAACAGCCAGCCGGACATTTTACACACGCGCCCCAATTTGTGCTCCCTACCGGACATATTTAAGCTATTTTATTTATTTTGAGATACAAAAGGCCTTATCGGCGGATATATAGCCCCGGTCGCTGTTCGCAGCTAGCTACTTCCATAATATGGTAATGTCAACTTAAAGTTATATAGAATGTGCCAGTGGCTTCTCTTCCCGCGCTGATGGTAAAAGCCCATCAAAGGAATGGGTGACAATCTGAAAAATGGGACTTACTTTATTAAGTACATATTATATACCAAATTTCACGTCGATCCAACCTGTAGGCTCACCCCCTTATTCATAAACGCACTATAGGCCTCTGTTAACTTAGTAATCGTTTGTCCTTATCTGTCACTTTGACATTTACCTTTCACAGATAAGGACAAACGATTACTAACTTAGCAGAGGCCTATAGTGTGTTTATGAATAAGGGGGTCATTGTCTAACTCGCTCGGAATCGCCATCGTCTTCATTTTGACAGTTCATTTATGGGCTGACAATTGGCATCGGAATCAGCTAGCTGTCACATTCATACAAGAACTGTCAAAATGAACACGATGGCGATTGCGAGCGAGTTAGACAATAAGCCTACTGGAAGCTAGTCAAAAATCACATCCAAGATTTGATTACTGACAGAGACCGGGTGAAAAGAAAGAAAAACTTGTGAATTATATCCTTTTCTAGTACCCGGCCATAGAGATTGCACTTTGGTCTTTGGAAAGAGACAATTTGGCGTCACGTAAGTTAGAGCGAGACAGCGCTCTACGAAGCCGAAATTAGCCGAGAAGACCGATGTTCAATTTTTATAACCGTATATATTTGAGGCGTTTGGAGTCGAAACTCTGGGGCCATGGGGGCCAAGCGCGCGCCGGATGTATAAAGATATCTCGGCGCGCCTTATAGAGGCCTCCCGTGACCAGAGGGCTGGTCAATATTTCGCTCAGCGAATAAGCATTGCCATACAACGTGGCAATGCTGCCAGCCTTCTGGGCACCCGCCCTATTGGCGGCGATTTGGGAGATTATTTTTATCTTTAATTTATTATTAGTTTTAGGTAAGTAGGTTTAAGTTATTTTTAAGTTCCGACTGTTTTTTTTTGTTATTACTAGCTGTTGCCAGCGACTTCGTCTGCAAAGAATTCGTTTATCGCTATTCCGAGGGAACTACGCAATTTTCCGGGATAAAAAGTAGCCTATGTGCTATTCCAGACTTTTCTCTATATATGCGCCGAATTTCATCCAAATCCATTGGGCCGTTCTGGCGTGATTGAGTAACAAACAAACATCCATCCATCCATCCATCTATCCATCCATACTTTCGCATTTATAATATTAGTTAGATTTGTTTTTCTTTGAATAAAGAGTATTCATGACCGTATGTATATGTGTATGTAGCTCCCTCAATGCGGGCACGCACACCCTGACGTCCCACCTATAAACAAGCAGTCTCATAGTTCCAGCCGCTATCGGACTTTGACGGTCGAGGGTAGTTTTAAAATCGTCCCCCACCGGCAGTTGTTAATAATTATGGCCCCTGTTTTTGGGTTTAATGCTTTGCCCCAGTAATAAAATGTTAGTTGTATAATACGAGAGATTGCGTCATGTTTGTATGTTCTGGGTTTTATTAAAGGTTGATTAGATTTTGCGTAGAATTTCTGTTATGAATGTAGTTTTAGCCGTAAAATAGTCGTCGTAAATTTTGACACCGGGATAATGCCACTTCAGTTGAAAGAAGAGAACATGCGTGTTTTTAGGGTTCCGTACCCAAAGGGTAAAAAAGGGACCCTATTACTAAAACTTCGCTGTTCGTCTGTCCTTCTGTCATGAACCGTGATAGCTTAACATTTGAAATTTTCACAGACGAAGTATTTCTCTTGCCGTTATAACAACAAATACTAAGAAAAATTATATTTTATGTCCATCCATGTCAGTAACCAACATAAAATGACCTCATACTGCACACATTTTACTTAAAAGCAGGGCTCTGCTAACACTGGATTTATAATAATTTGCCGTGCGGTTTTTTACATTCGAAAGCCAGTTTCCTTGCGGTGGTTCTTAGCCATGCTTCTTGTTCTTTTAAAGTACTTAAGTGAAGTTTGTAAACATAATTATATAGTATTTTAGGCTTAAAGTTGGTAGTTAAAGAAAGAAGAAGAAAGAAGTAAGAAAGAAGACATTTATTCATTTTGCAAGACACACAAATATAAGAGCATACACACAATTTTATAGAAAAGAAACAACAAAAACAAAAAAAAAACTGTTTATTATTTTTGTCATCATTTCATCATCATCATCAAGCCTGAAGACTACCACTGTTGAACCAAGGCCACCCTCTTAGCACACCATACTGAACGAACGACCACTCCACCGGTTTCCCGCAACTTTCACTAGGTCGTCAGTCCACCTAGTGGGAGGCCTGCCAACAATGCGTCTTCCGGTTCGCGGTCGCAACGGTTGTCTGTTCTACGAGCGATGTGGCCTGCCCATTGCCACTTCAACGTACATACTCTTTGAGCTATATCAGTGACTCTAGTTCTTCGGCAAATCTCAGTATTATTGTAAAATTTTGTAACTTGACTATTAAGAACAAGGTTAAAAGTAGATTACGTGTCAGACAAGCCTCTTGCGCTTGTAAAATCCGTTCGATCTCATTCCGCCCTTCGTTACTTAATAAGCCTTTAGCCCCTATCTATCATAGCATAATCACTATAAACAACGGTAAGTAGTTGCATTAAGCCGCACAAACGTCACAACGTTTGAATTATAACAGCAACCCGACACTTAACCGAGACATTAGCATTAATTTAAAATATTATTTATTGTTAAGCTTTTCTGTAGTTCGAGGTAGGAATGCTTGGACACGGTAATGAAGCGGTTACGTAAGCGATATGCGAAGACAAACCAACCTCTTTATCACAACATAGTATAAAGCAAAGTCGCTTTCCGCTGTCTGTCCCTATGTATGCTTTGATCTTTAAATCTATGAGGTTTTTTTAATAGATAGAGAGAAAAGAGGAAGGTTTAGGTGCCTATAATGGTGTTCTGCCTTTTCGGCGAATTTTTTTTGATCGTATTTCATTTGGCAACCGACATTTCGCCGAATGTTCACTTTGACAACTATTTATTGGCAAATTTTTGTATGCCAACCTCTCATTTGGCCGAATTTTTATGAAGACGAATATCATTTTGATTATAAACTTTTGGAATATCTTTCACATGGCAAATGTTACACTAGGCCGAAAAACTATTATAATCATTTAGATTCCCTTTTCCACCTATACGCCTACAATCTTGCTAAACGTGGCTTTTACTGCCATCCTAATTTAAAAAGACGCATTTCCAAAAAAAAACAGTTTTAGTCTTTTACATTTTTGGACAAATTAGACATTAATCATCAATCTAAATAATAATAATAAATAAATAAATATTTGGGAACAATTCACACAAATTGACCTAGTCCCAAAGTAAGCGCAAGTAAGGCTTGTGTTATGGGTACTAGACAACGATATACATACAAATATAGGGAAATACATACTTATATAGATAGAAACATCCATAACTCAGGAACAAATATTCGTGCTCATCACACAAATATATGCCCTTACCAGGATTCGAACCCAGGACGCTTGATTCGCAGGCAGGGTCACTACCAACTAGGCCAACCGCGTCGTCACTAAATAATCATAATTTTCTCAAAACCTATGAAACAATATGCGTTCTTTTGAATTATGATAGATCTATGTATCTGCCAAAAAAAAACTGTTTCTTTCGACATGCCTCCTATTATCTATGACGGCAGTTTAGATCTTGCTACCCTGTGCTCTGCCTACCCCGTTAGGGGTAAAGACATGATTAATTTTACGCATGTATTATTTTCTTTAGTTAAATGTTACACAGTACTGCTTGTAGCTCTGTTCTGTAATAGGGCATTAGATCGCTATCCTAGAGCACAGTCGTGCCACCATTCCAAGCTTCTGGTCGGCCATTTTGATGATCTCGTTAAGGGTAAGATGACACCAAATGACCGTAATTACAGCCAGTTAAGGGGGAGTAATCGTGTCGTGGGCTGTTTTTGGCGAATTTACAAGCAGCTTGCGTTTCATTGTTTATTAAAGTTTTTTTATTGTTATAGCCCGACCTAATTGGAGTATCGGAGTGTTTTCTAATTTGGAATCATTTGGGGGCTCGGGGAAGGATCTGGGGACAAATAATTTGATGGGCTGACAGAGAAGTGTATATGAAAATGAAAAAGATGAAAAAATGAAAATATTTATTCCAAAAAGAAATTACAGAACTATACAACTAAGGGCCCGTGCTAGGATACCCTGTGTTACAGGACCCTATTTGTTTTGCAAACATGATTAGTTAATACCCAACACTATTTTGATTCCATTTTCCATCTATACGCCCAAAATCTTGCCTGTATGTATCACCTTAGGCTCTGTCTACCCCGTTAGGGATAAAGACGTGGTTTGTGTATGTGTATGTGTGTATGAATTAGTGAATATCATTATTTTATTGAATCAGGCGTTACTTTGCGGAGGTCCATTTCAATGAACACAAAATATTTACCTTGCTACTCCGCTACTTACGTGCAAGATAACCAAGCCTGTGCGATATATAATATAATAATAATATCTAACTAATATTAGGTATAAATGCGAAAGTATGGATGGATGGATGAATGGATGTTTGTTTGTTACTCAATCACGCCAGAACGGCCCAACGGATCTGGATGAAATTCGGCACATAGATAGAGAAAAGTCTGGAATAGCACATAGGCTACTTTTTATCCCGGAAAATTGCGTAGTTCCGACGGGATAGCGATAAACGAATTCCTTGCAGACTAAGTCGCTGGCAACAGCTAGTAATATAATATTTCGCACAGGCTTGGTTATCTTGCACGTAAGTAGCGGAGTAGCAAGGTAAATATTTTGTGTTCATTGCATATCAATTTTATTTATTCATACTTCATCGCTGGTCTGGGAGCAAAGGAAAAACTTATAATGTGCCAGCTGCTTCTCTTCCCGTGCAGATGGTTAAAACACATCGAGAGAATGGGCGAAAAGTATAGGAATCATGTTATAGGGAATGCGGCTAGCAACTCATCACTATTTTGATTCCCCTTTCCACCTACACGCCCACAATCATACTAAACGTGGCCTTTAGGTCTTGTTACCTTAGGCACTGGCAACCCCGTAAGGGATAAAGACGTGATTTATGAATGTGTGTAAAAAAACAAACAGAGAGAGTTAAATAAAAGCTTCTAAAAAAATATGGCCAGACTATATTTTCTGTCTCCATTCTAAAAATCCTTCGTGCTTCTAATTACTTTGAATCGGACGATTCTATAATTAACTGCACATCTTGACACCCATTTCAAATGAAGAGTATTTTCAAACGAGTTTTCACGATCCGGTATGGTCTAGTGGCTAGGATACCTGGCTCTCACCCAGGAGGCTCGGGTTCGATTCCCGGTACCGGAATATCTTTTTCTTTTATTTTCTTCGTAAATGATCATGTGGTCTTTTTTTTAAAAACGCCCACCCAGGAATATACGGTCAATGTTAGATAGAAGAACACTTAAAAATGATTAGAAAATACCTCAATTTCCTTTTTTCGTTCCACTGTCTGTTAAGTTACAGGTATCTTAACTGTCAGTTATCTATGATTCCGTCTCTATTTATTACTACGAAACAGACAGAGACAACAAACAGATAGTAACTGCCACTTAAGATAAATAGAACCTAACAGACAGTGGTGGAACAGGCCCTAAGTTTAGGATAACTTTAGATTTCGATGTTACTTTTATGTGTTGTAATTTTAGATTAGTTGGTTTAAATAAATGTTTATACATTTTATTATGTTAAATAATAACTCCGTCCCATAAAACACCGTACCAAAAGCACTGTCTTTTTACTTCCCCCACTTGATGTACGGTCATATAAATCCTTATTCTAACTAACGCAGCTACGTTAGCATCCGTTATCAAGTTTGTTTATTGTTTTAGGAAATGGCACTACATAATATTGTTGACTGGACGACGGCCAAATATTGCTTGACAGCTGCGGCTGAATAATTGAAACTCACGTCATGGTCTCAGGTCAATTAAAAAAAAAACTACAAAATCAAGCCAACATGAACATTGTATACCGCACCCACCGCCATACCACCGCCGCCGCCGGTGTTGCCATAATAATCCACAGTATTACCCATTAAAATAGCAATTGTTTCGAGTAAAGCATGTTGTATAAGTTTAGTGTTTTTTTTACTATCTTACGACAACAACGACATAAAGTGTACGTACCCCTTGAATTAAAAGACAAGGGAAACTACACAATAAAAATAAATAATTTTATTCTAAAAAGTTTTATAATTAGGTAGTAGTTTTAGTTAATACTTTCTGTCTTTGCGTTTTGTCTTTTTTAAAATATTGCTTTGTTTCATTATTTATTATGTAAAAATTTTTAATGTAATTTTCAATAAAAAGGTGTAATTTTAAACGTTCTAAAAAGAAGCTCACTATACTTGAAAATGGTTTTATAAAATAAAATGTATGCCTAACAAAATAAAGGTAACTGAATAATAAGAAAAAAAAGGTTTATGCGTTTATCTCGAAAAGTTGAAATTTGCATTTACGACGTTGTCGCAGAGGTGCGATAAATAAATACATTGAAAGTTTGTAAAAATTGGTATAGCGGGCAATACGGGCATAAAACCGTAAACATCATTTTAAACTGAAAAAAAAACTGGCTTCAACAGTTCCAAACTAATAAACTAGGTGGAATCAAGCAAAACAAGGCATAAATACCAGCGCCCAATAAAAATAAAATACCGCCCATACACGGCACGATATTTATAATGGCGATATATGAGAAAATAAATTTATCTGACGTGCTTTAGTGGCTATACGTTACTCTACTATGATTTAATTCGGTACTTTATTTGTTTGCTAGGTGTCTCCCGCGACCTTGTCTGAAAAAAAAATCGTTTATCGCGCTACTACGCAATTTTCCGGGATAAAAAGTAGCCTCTGTGTTATTCCAGGTAATTTATCTATGTTCTAAATTTCATCCATGTCTGTCCAGCCGTTATGGTGTGAAAGATTAACAAACATCCATCCAAACTTTCGCATTATAATATTAGCAGGATAGGATGTAGGTACCTACAATGATATATTCCTACAATTTGCGCCCATTCCCTTGATGGCCTTTTACCATCTGTGCGGGAAGAGAAACTGGTACATTCTATGTTTTGTCTTTGCTCTCAGACCAGCACGGGAGCCGTTTTTAGGGTTCCGTACCTCAAAAGGAAAAACGGAACCCTTATAGGATCACTTTGTTGTCCGTTCGTCCGTCCGTCTGTCAAGACCCTTTTTCTCAGGAGCGCGTTAATGTATCAAGCTGAAATTTATATCAAATACTCAAGTCTACTGCCCGTTGGAGCTGTGAAAAAATCAAACTTCTAAGCCAACGCAATCAAAAGATACAGCTGTTTATGCCGCAAATTTCCGCAAATTTTCGACTCTCAAGGGAATCAAAACCTACAGGGTACTTCCCGTGAACGCAGAATCTTGAAATTTGGTATGAAGGTAGGTATTATAGCACAGATTAAAGAATAATTGCAAAAACCGTAAATATGTATGTATGTCTGTATATATCACTGACCAATATAAAGTGACCACACACTGCGTACATTTTGCTTTGGAGCAGGGCTTGCTTACACTGGTTTATAGATATTTCTAGATAATGGTACGGAACCCTCGGTGCGCGAGTCCGACTCGCACTTGGCTGGGTTTTTAATAATACTTATTTCTTATTTACCCATCTAACCACACCGCCCTAGCCAAAAATCTCCCCGTTCCCTTTTTGCATTCACAGATCAAACAACCCCTGAATTATTCTCCCAAGTTATCGGCCGTACTATATCACCCGGGTGTCACATTTAATAATAATTAATGATAATTGCCTCCCAGCTTACAAAGGCGATCGGCCGATTCGCGTAAGTTATTTCAGTTAACTTACACTTGAGAATCTGAGAAACTGTATCTTATGTAGTTTCGTGTTAGAGTTGGAACAGGGACCGATGGAGTCGTCAATTTGGTCAAGATCTCAAAATAAGGGTACGTATTAAAATACATAAAGTTTAAAACGTATAAAGGGTTAAAATACATAATGGTTCAAAATGTATAATGCGATTTTCTCAGAAAATTGCCAATTAGCAGAATTGTTATAAACTAAACCTAACCTAACCTAAACCAATCTATAGATTACACTATGAAAAAAATTCATCTAGCAAATAGTTTCACAGAAAATAGCATTATATATTTTGCACCATTATGAAATTTAACCCATTATACATTTTATATTGTGATCCGAGCCCCTCAAATAAACCCTCAACCACTTAATTTTAACAACAACTTTATAAAAAGCACAAAGACACAAACATAAACATTTTCAATTGTAAATTTATTTTTGACACTAACAAAACTGCGCTGTAATCGATGGAAAAATAGTGCCAACGTGTACCTATTGTTTTTTGACGTAGGTACTGTATGAAAATGAAGTATCTAAGCTTGAAACATGAAATACTTAAGGTGAAGACAAGTGAACTAATTTTATTGATACCTCGTAATAATGCCTCTGGTGTTGATTTTAACCCCCGACACAAGAAGAGGGGTGTTTGGAGGGGTCTGTCTGTGTGTGTGCCTGTACCGTCACAGCTCAAGCTAAAGGACCGATTTCGATGCTGTGTTTTTCATTTGAAAGCCAGTTTCCTTGCGGTGGCTTTTAGCCATGTTTGATAAAAATCGGTCGCACAGTTTGATGAATATCAGCTCTTTTCCAAAATGTTGTAAGGTATTTTTGTCACAAAATTGTTCTGCATTGTATCCTCTCCACACATTCCCTGTCCTCCCCAGTATTCTTAATCACTTAGCATTGGTAAACGGAACGACAAGGTAAACAATATGAAGACGGCAACTTGAACTATAATTCACGGTTACTTTAACTCCTGCATTGTTTGAGTAGAGACCAATTTTAAACTAAGACACAGCGGCGTAATATTGAAACGGTATTGTGTAAGATTCTGCGATATTCTGAGATGATTTAGTTATTTACATTGTCGAGAGGGTTTTGCGTCTTCTGTTCGTCGGTTGAGGTCTGCTGGCGATTAGAGTTAGCTGCTGACAAAGTAGTTACCTACTGCCGTTTACATTTTCTTCCACATCATTGACATCATCATAATCTACTTTATTATCACCGTCGTTTATATCATTATCGACAACGTCCTCGTCATCATAATGTTTTTTTACAAGCTTTGATTTAACTTGTCATGTATTAAGTCCGGGTGGAACCTTGAAACTCAATTTTGAAGCAGACATCTTCAATGATCAAATTGGGGACGTTTTGGAAAAAGGCCAGGTCAAGAGTACCCGAAACCGACGAGCATGTATGAAGAGATTGATGAATGTGGATGAAGCGAAAGAGGTATGTCAGGATCGTAACAAGTGGAACAAAGTAGCCTACCCCTCTGGGAAAGAGGCGTGACGATATGTATGTATGTATGTATGTATCTTCAATGAGCTGAAATTTACATACTAGAGTAAGTCGGATGACAATACAATAATTTGGTAGTAGAACTATGGTGGCCCGGCCAAGACCGCCTTCGCAGCAGGGAACTCGTCAATGGTTGGTCCGATTGGCTTGAAATTTGATACATATAATAATATTGTAGGACGCATAATACACATAGTATGGGTCAGCAAAAAATCTTGTATTCAAAATGTTTTATTTTACTGAATAAGTTCGCAATTGTTTCAGTCAGGTTAATATCTCAGGCGGTGCAAATAAAAATCTGAACGTTCGAAAACATAACTACAGTGGTATGAAATTATGTCACCATAAATACGTACCAATGTAGAAGACAACCTTGAGTTTTTTTTTTAAATTGGCCTTCCTTTAATAAGCGTTTCTCCTCCGAAAACCTATTCGTTGCTTCCTTCAGATTCAAACCCTTTCCATCTCGAAGGCACCCCACGGCATCATCTCCACTAATGACACATTGTGTCGATGCTATCAGCTGCAATCTATCTCGATACAGCATCCAGTACAAACGACGGTATTGTTCGAGAACTTTCCGAAGATTTGTTCCTAAAAGTGTTTCGAGTTAATGGGATGTAAGGCCGTGATAACCATCTGGACGGAGTAGAAAGCGGGGCGGCGGTAATATTTGGATTAGGAATTTAAAGTGACGTACAATACATTACAATACAATACAAATACTCTTTATTGAACACTACAAATCAGTACAAAACAATACAGAAACAAAGAACAAAGACGACGTAATGAGAGCAAAGGCTAAAAACATGAAGACACGCAACATGCAGCAGTAGGAAAAATTCGTGTAGAAAAAGTGAGATTTAAAAAAACCCACGCAGATCAATTTTTTGCTTTTCTAAAATGATGTAAGGCATTTTTGGCAATTTTTTTTTGCCAAAAATGCTTACCTCATTTTAGAAAAGAACTGATACTGCTTAAACTGCTAAACCATTAGGTCTTAGACTTAGGGATAACCCCCCCCCCCCCCTCCCTTCCTAGAAAAAAACCTGGATCCGCCCTTGGCTGTAACTATTGAATGCAAGCTGACTAGGTATACCATAGTGTAACATTATTTACCGCAGGTGAATTGCCACATCCGAAATTCGCGGGTTCCGTCAACGATTGTATCAGAAATCTCTTTGTCGTCGTCTCATAACGCCGGATTAACTCGATACCTGGTAGGGCTGGATCAGAAATAGAGTACACGAAGAGTTACGTCAGGAAAAGGTCTGAAAACGCATAGAACCCACATAAGCAACACTTAAACCTCTTTGACGGCATTAAAAAAAAAATGACGAAGTTTCAGGAGTCAAAATTGAAGGGAGTCGCCGAAAAAAGAACGGCACGGCATTAAAAAAATTGGTACCTGGGGCCTTACCATGACGTCCTAATTCCGATTCAGTTCAAGTCTTAGCTGTCACTGTTAGTATGAATCTGACAGCGAACGAACTTAAACTGAATCGCATTAAGACGTCATTATAAGGCCCCTGGACTCATGGTCTCAATTTCATGCGTTTAACAAAATGTCGTGTCAGTTCTACGAAGCAAAAGTAATTAAAAATTATTGCCCTAAAAAGTATCATGACAAAAATCAAAATAATCCTGAACTGAAAAATTGTATACTTACACTAATTTAATACATAAGTAATTATAGGCGTTTCCCTAATATCTAACCTTCGGAAATTATTGAAAATTAATCTAATCACTACATAGTATAAAACAAAGTCTCTTTCTTTATCTCTATGTCCCTATGTCCCTATGTATGCTTAAATCTTTAAAACTACGCAAGGGATTTTGATGCGGTTTTTTTTAATAGATAGAGTGAATCAAGAGGAAGGTTTATGTGTATAATAAATGCATAATATACCGTGCGAAGCCGGGGCGGCTCGCTAGTTTATGATATAAGAACATTTTCGAAGTGGCGCTAGTTATGCGGCTGGTGTCGCCTTAAGTTTATTTTTAAACGCTTCCAGTAAACGTAAATCTTGGTATTATTGGCATTTCGGACCTTTTAATGTGAGATCGCTGGCGTTAAGATTGTATCACGCGTTGTATTGAGGTGTATTAATGAGATAGACCGTTCTATTTCAAAGTTTTCGAATCGCGTTTTGTAAAGGAGTTTGGGATTAGATAAATTTGGGTAAGTCGATTAGTTCTCGCGTTTGTTTTGGACTGAAAGGATTTTCGGTGATTGCTGTTTGTAGGTTGGGTTGTAACAGTAGTTATAGCAGAGCAATCCAACAAAACTCTAAGCCTTTGTTTAAAGCAAAATCAAAACGCACCTTCATTGAAAAAAAAACTTAATTAAAAATATTGATGTTTAAATACAATGTATAGGTACCTATGTTTTGTATTATGATTAGTTCCAAAAATACCTACTAAATGTAAATATTTTCAAAATTGCTTTCTTGGGGTTTGATATGAGGCTACAACATATTATTTTAAGTATATTGTACAAATAATGATTATTTTAATCGTATCATATCTGGAGGAGCCCAAACTTGGTAGTACCTGTTTTGAAAATGATTTTTATTTTAATTTAAGACAAGTGACTGAATCATAATAATGTGATATAATATATATTTTTAGAATTGGCTTAGTAATCCCTTTCATAAGACACACATACGATAGGTTTCAGAACAATTTTCTTTTTCCCATACAAAAAAAGATGACGTCATAACTCCTCTCCTTTTTGTTTTTTTTTTCCTGCTACGAGTCTAATTGATTCTTATGGCCTAAAGATCGATAGCACTAGCCATTATATATGGGAAAAAAAAAAGTGTCCCGAGACCACTTTTGTTACTTTTCATACATTAAGGTAACAAAACCGACACTAATTTTTGTAGCAAAAACTGGGGACATTTTTTACACCATCATAAATCAAATGATCAATTGATCCTGAGCAAATCCATGCAAAAATTTGTAAAATCGGAAAAAAAATAATAATAAACATAATTGTACCCTATTTCTGAATTACCCCTTGCAGCTTTTTTGGCGTACCTAGCGCTGCAACTAACAATACGCTTTCTGTAAAACTTCGCCCCAATTTATAAGACAATTGGAATTCACTCTGTCCAGAACTCCAGATAAGAAGGGTTGGGGCCTCTAGAATTACAAGAACTGCATTTAATGTTTTTCCAATAAGGAAGGTTCGTAATATTTTACCGGGGAGTCCTTTGTATCCATCCCACTTTCTTTAACAGTTGCGCGGGCGGAAAGTAAGATATTCCAATGTTTTATACATAAACTAGCTCCTGCGCGCGACTTCGTCTGCGTAGAATCTATCTAACTAATATTATAAATGCGAAAGTATGGATGGATGGATGTTTGTTTGTTACTCAATCACGCCAGAACGGCCCAACGGATCTGGATGAAATTCGGCACATGGTTAGAGAAAAGTCTGGAATAGCACATACTCACTTCTGAGTTTTTCGGAATTTATGTGCGATATCTCATTTGAAAACCATGAGCTTTTCGGTGAAGGAAAACATCGTGAGGAAACCTGCACACAACTGCGAAGCAATTCAATGGTGTGTGTGAAGTTCCCAATCCGCACTGGGCACGCGTGGGAACTATAGCCCAAGCCCCCTCATTCTGAGAGGAGGCCTGTGCCCAGCAGTGAGTGTATAGGCTGGTGATGATGATATTACTTAGATTAGTGTGATTATGTTTGCTTCGTTTGTGCCGAACGTCTCATCTTTTCACCAACTTTCGTTCAATTAAGGCACCTTTATCCAAATGAAACGGTTAGCCGTCAGCCGGCAGGCTAACGATAGATTGGCAAAGTTAAGGCGCCGCGACGCGTCACTCGTAATGAACATTCCGCCGCACCTCTGTGTCAAGACGCGGGAATTAAACCGGTATCACCGGGCACTTATTGACAGCTGGCTCGCCGGCCGGTACGCTGTTGGAGTACATTCGCCGCGGATTTTGTACTGTTCTCTATTACCTATTTACTGTTTTTTTTTTCTGGAATTGTTACCTATTTTTAATGCTAACGTGCACTCGCAGACTTCCAAGATACAGGCTCAGCCTAGTTTGGAGTCTGATAGATAGTACAACTGTTAACTCGTTTAGATAAATAAACTATTTGTATTTGTGCTGTAAGCTTTTCAGTTGAGGTTGTCTGGTAGAGATCGCTATTAAGCGATAAGACTGCCTATTGTCTACTTTGTTCTTTGTATTGCACATAAAAATTTTAAAATAAAGAAATACACAGAAAATAGTATAAAGGCGAGCTAGGGGGGTACTATCTTTGTTTTTGTATTGTTTTGTAGTAATTTGTAGTGTTCAATAAAAAGTATTTGTATTGTATTGTACTACCTACTGTGGTCCGTGAAGCTACAGTTTACAATTTTACAAGTCTCTAGCAGCAACATTGGGCAAATCCCAACCACTTATTGGTTGATCTTGAATTTATGTGCGAAATTACATTTGAAATTTGCCATGAGCGGTGAAGGAAAACATTGTGAGGAAACCGAACCAATCCCAATAAGGCTCAGTTACCCTTCTGGGTTGAAAGGTCAGATGGCAGTCGCTTCTGTAAAAACTAGTGCCTACGCCAAATCTTGGGATTAGGTTGTCAAAGCGGACCCCAGGCTCACTGAGCCGTGGCAAAAGCTGGGAAAAATGTTAGGAAGATGATGATTGCTGGCAAATGTGAACAGTTACAGAGCATGCTAATTTTAAACAAACTTATATGAGCATGCTTTTTTTTTACGTCTGTCTGTACGTTAACGTCAACAGTTTGCTCCGATACCGTACGGCGAGCCGTCCCGGCGGAGTTCGCGAGACGAGCGTTCGACAGCCCCGTTACCGGATCGACACAGGCATCCCCTACATTAATGGCTGCCCCTTAAATAAATGTGCGTCGTCCATACTCTACAGGGTCTCTTAAAATTGATTTGGAATACACTCAACAGCATATTTAGCGAAACACAAAAAAAAGTGTAGGTAACTTTTTTTTCTTCTGGTCATGCATTAAGTGCATGCATTTTGCAAACTTTTTTTGCCGCTGAGTATATTTTAGCTGGCGTATCCGATCATTTGACTGACAAACGTTTGACAAATGTATCGTTTGACAATCATATCATTTGACTAGGTACCCTTTAATATCTGATAAACCGTGTTTTTTTTTCAATCGAAAACTTGTAGGTGTGACTCACAATGTTTTAGTAGAAAATAAAAGGTTTGTCATATTTTATGAAGCTTTTTTCAAACGATGCGTTTGAGAAACATTGTTAAGCAAATGATGGTAAACCTGTAGCAGGTCCTGCAGGGCTGTTAAGCCCTGTAAATATTTTATTGAATCAGGCGTTAAGTACTTTGCGAAGGTCCATTTCAATGAACAAAAAAAATTACCTTGCTACTCTTCTACTTACTTGCTACCTTGCTTGCTTATTAGCTTGCTTGCTTTACTTGCTTGCTTTTTATTGTATTCGTCTTGTTTATTTTGCACAATAACGAGTTTACATATATACTTACGTGCTAGATAGCCAAGTTTGTGCGAAATATATATAGGTACATGTTTACATGCAATCCCTCCCTCCACTAACTACTGCCACATAAAACACATAAATCCCACCAACTTAACTATACCTACACCACTCAAAACACTGACGAGTTTCGATCCCTCTAAGGGATCATTCTCCAGGCGAACACAACTGTCACACACGTCGTATTCTAAGTTTTTTTTAAACTGTTGTCTAGACCCACCAGTTGTCAGCCCCAATTTTTGTGACTATTTTGTAATTATGCCGATTTGAGCGGATTTGAACGGAGTTTTTTGAGAGAGAGAGAGAGAGAGATTTACACACATTCGATACACGTAGATTGAAAATATGAAGAAATACAATATACTGCTGAATAGTACCGATATGGTGTAAAATGGGCCCCAATTCAGCATAATGTTGCGGCTTTCGCTGTTTTTCAGTGGGACCCAGAACTAGTCCGATAAATGTCGAGCATCACTCGACTTTTATACGTGAGTTATCCATGTGTGTGATCATGATTGAGAGGTAGTTTCATGTTAAAAGTGGCAAATCTATACGGAGAGTTTATGCTGATAAGTTTCTTCCGATTAGGTAATGAACTTAAACTGTCTCCAACTTTATTTCTCTGTCTAATTGGTTGTCTGGTAGAAATCGCTATTAAGCGATAAGACCGCCTGTTTCTTCGTGGATTTAGCTCTTCAGGAGTTGAGGAGAATAAAAATAATGTTTATCGTTCAAGAGATGTAATAAAGAGTGAGACATGTATACAGACGTACACGTTCCTATTATACCCTCGGAATGCGGTAAAAAATGGAACTAAATAATTAAGTTCATTGAGATCAGCGCCATCTATCTAAATATCGACCCTTCGAGTATCAAATGTCGTAAAAGCCATTTTGGCCAAAATGAGTTTTTACCACCTCCGTAATCAGCTTCGCGAGCTCTATCGATCTGTATATTTAAAATGTTCAAATTCGCAAAAAAATGGCTTTTACGACGTGCTCTGAGACACGTCCAAAACCAAGTTAATTTTTATTTTTATGTCGTAATGATCAATTTGGGAAGCAAAATTCTAAAATTAATGTTGTAAAAGACATTTTTTTTCTCGACATGGCTTTTGCTACATATTGTGGTAGAATCATAACAGAATATTTTTAAGTCATTTTAGTCGTAAGATACACATTTTTTTCAAATTGGCCTTTACGACAATTTTTCAATTAAAGATTTATTAAAGAACGATGTTAATTTTGTCAATAAAAAAGCTTAAGGCACAAAGTTTTTTAAATGGTTTTAATAACACTTGTAAAGTTTAATTTTGACTTTTTACTGTATTAATCAACATCCAAAATATCAACCCTTCGAGTATGAAATATAGTAAAAGCCAAAACCCCATTTTTCAGGAAAAGCCAAATAAAAAAATGGTAACATAAATTTATTTTCCGCATATTCGTTTGAAATATTAAAGTTATAATGAACCACTAAAGCTCATTATTCTTAGGTTTTTGAGTACTTCATTACAGTGAAACCCAAAACAAAGTAGTTTAAATAGTTCCGGAGATAGCATGGCTTTTACTACAAAATAAAATCAATGCAACTGGCTTCTACGACATTTTTTTCAAGCTTTGCATCAGTAAATTTCGTTGTAAAAGTTAACAACAATGGTTTTACCTGGATAATTTTGTATTAAAAGACAAATGTATTAAAAAAAAGTGTAATTAAGTGTAGTAAATGCAGTTAACATTTTAGAAATAAAACATGTTATTTAAAAGTCTTTCATCATTTATCCAGTATTAATGTACCTTTTTATAACAAAATAGTAGAATATCAAGTTAAAAGCAGCATAAACTTTAAACCATGCACAGTATATGCAGTTTAATCGAACTTGACTCCAAAGCTTTTATGATTCTCTGTATTACTTTAAAATAAACCGGTCGCTATTTAAAAAAATGTGTTGGTTGTTCCTAGTCATTAAGCAAGAAGACAATAACAGTCTGAAAAATGCTCAGTCTTTGATTATGTATATCTGAATAATTAGTCTTTTAGAGGAAAAACTCAATAATTACGTTTTTTTCTGTTTACTAAAGAGATTCATTAATAGTATGTTTTAAGAATAGGTGCATCAGGTATCTACTTAATGTTAATCTACATCATAATAATATGAGAGAATTAACTATGTCTTTTAACAACTGTTAACATGTATTTATCACATACATGTAATTACCTACTATAAAGTCATAACCCTTAAACGTAAGAATTTGGTAAAAACTTTATTATCTTAATAACATAAAAATGTGACAGTTTTATTTCACAAAAAACGTAAAAAAATCAACAGTGGACAGAGCAAAACAGAAAAATAATGTAATTTTAAAGAAATCGTTAATCAATTTAAAATAAAATTAGGTTCTTGCTAGGCAGCGTTAGAGTTGCCCCACGATTACGCGTGGCACGACTGATGTGACGTCTCCTATGGAGTTTCACACCATTACAAGGATTATATTGTAACGCTGCTGTGCTGTACTATTATATACGCATCCGGTTTGACCGAGCATTTTTTATATTCACAGCATTTGCTAAAATATTATAAATAATTATAATATGCTGTAAATTAGTGTGCCATTCATCATTTTAGATAATTATTTTATGTTTTCTAAATGTTTCTAAGGTGACACCTTACAATCTGACAATAACCCCTTGTGTTTATTATTTAGTACAAATACAAAAAAAAACCTATTTCTTATGTTTTTGTGTATTTAGTTACTTAGCAAGAACCTAATTTTATCTTGAATTGATTTACGATTTGTTTAAAATAACATTATTTTTCTGTTTTGCCCTGTTCACTGTTGATTTTTTAAAGTTTTATGTGCTATAAAGCTGTTACGTTTTTAAGTTATTAAGATATTAACAAAGTTTTTACCAAAGTCTTACTTACGTTTAAAGGTTATGATTTTATAGTGTGTTTAATGTATGTGATAATGTTAACAGTTGTTAAAAGACACAGTTAATTCTCTCATATTATTGTGGAGTAAATTAACAATAACTAGATACCTGATGTACCTACCTATTCTTAAAAAATTACTAATGAATTTCTTTAGTAAAATGTAGAAAAAAAACGTAATTATTAACTATTTCCTGTAAAAGATTAATTATTAGATATACATAATCAAAGACTGAGCATTTTTCAGACTGTTATTGTCTTCTTGCTTAATGACTAACATCCAACACATTTTTTTAAAATAGCAACCGGTTTTTTTTAAAGTAATACAAAGAATAATAAAAGCTTTCGAGTCAAGTTCGATTAAAGTACATAATACTATGCATGTTTTCAAGCTTATGCTGATTTTAATTTGATATACTATTATTTTGTTATAAAACGGTACATTAATACTGGATAAATAATGAAAGACTTATAAATAACATGTTTTTTTCTAAAACGTTTACTGCATTTACTACACTTAATTACACTTTTTTTAATTACATTTGTCTTTTAATACAAAATTACCCACGATAAAACCATTGTTGTTCCCTTTAACAACAAAGTTTACTGATGCAAAGCTTGAAAAAAATGTCACAGAAGCCAGTTGCATTATTTTTTTTTGTAGTAAAAGCCATGCTATCTCTGGAACTATTTAAACTACGTTATTTTGGGTTTCACTGTAATGAAGTACTCAAAAACCTAAGAATAATGAGCTTTAGTGGTTCATTATAACTTTAATATTTCAAACGAAAATGGAGAAAATAAATGTGACCATTTTTTATTTTGCTTCTCCTGAAAAATGGGGTTTTGGCTTTTACTACATTTGATACTCGAAGGGTCGATATATTGAAACTAGATAAGAGGGTAGGTTTAAGGAAATCAAATCACAAATCGATTAGAAAGTTAACTAAATATTCGATAGATAGCGCTGTTCTCAGTGACAGCCTGTCCAGTCCACTAGTGGACACCGCCTATTGTATACTTAGTTCTTTGTTTCTGTATTGTTTTGCACTGATTTGTGGTGTTCTATAAAGAATATTTTGTATTGTATTGTGTTGTAATGAAAGAGTCGCCCTCGTTTCCATCGGACGGGGTGTAAGCCCTTCCTATATTAATGCGGCCAATTTGTAAGAGGGCGCGATCACCTCATTTGTCGGCGCCCGCGCCTCTAATGTATCCCACTAATTTTAGTTTAATTAAAAACCTTGTTGATCGCGCAATTGATGGCAAAATTGAAGGCGCTGGCTTCGTATTAATTGGTGTAATTTTTTAACTTCTTATTAGCGAGTTTGTGTTAGTATAAAAGTTGTCTCGAAATTTATCCGGAATGCTACTGTACCTGAGCAAGGGTGCGACCAAACCGCCGCGTATACGCAGTGACGTGCCGTATGCGTCACGTTTTCTCACCGTTTCTTCATACTTTTTGTTGCGATTCCGTAACGTCGCCGTTTTTTAAGCGGCGGTGTGGTCGCACCCTTATTTAACTGCATGTCTAGCACGAGAGCGCACAAGAGTCGCGACGCGCGCGTGATAGACTAACCGTCCCTTTCTAGAACGAACAGTAAGAAAAAGACGGGCAATAACAGTATTTCTTCGTGGATTTAGCTTCTTCAGGAGTTCAGGAGAATAAAAAATTATGTTGATCGTTCAAGAGATGTTATAAAGAGTGAGACATACAGACGTACATGTTCCTATTATACCCTCGGCATGCGGCAAAAAATTGAACTAAATAATTAAGTTCATTGAGATCAGCGCCATCTATCCAACTATATTGGAATTAGATAAGAGGTTTAAGGAAATCAAATGACAAATCGATTAGAAAGTTAGCTAAATATTCGATAGATAGCGCTGTTCTCAGTGACAGCCTGTCCACTAGTGGACAAACGGGGCTAGTAAACTAATAAACCCTTAAATTTGCTTGATTATGATAATCGTATGTTTTTCTTAAAATATAACATAACCAAACCTCTTGTATCCAGACCACAAACATTGTCGATGATTTCGAGTACACCACTAACAATAAAAGCTGTAGGCTTATTGTCAACTCGCTCGCAATCGCCATCGTGTTCATTTTGACAGTTCACGCATGGGCTGACAATTGGCATCGGAATCAGCTAGCTGTCACATTCATACAAGAACTGTCAAAATGAACACGATGGCGCTTGCGAGCGGGTTAGACAAAGCCTACTGGTATCATTATTTCGCAATTTGACATTTGCAATTGTCAATTCAGTATCTAGTATGAATAAATGACTATAAAGCGCACGGGGTGCTTGTTGCCTCTTGTTGCACACTGTATGTCGGCATCTTCAGTTATACATCGGCACTCTTCTATTCATCATCACCATCATCAGCCTGAAGACGTCCGCTCTTGAACAAAGGCCTCCCCCTTAGCACACCATAATGAACGACAACTCGGCACCTGGGGCCTTACCATGTCGTCCTAATTCCGACTGAGCTCAAGTTTTAGCTGTCACTTTTAGTATGAATCTGACAGCGAGCGAACCTAAACTGAATCGCATTGAGGCTGACAACACCTAATTTTGTTGAAATTGATGTTATTTAAACACTTTTTTAAGAAAAACTGCACACAAAAAAAATACAAAAAATATATAATGTTAATTTTCATCATATTTCAAACACGCTAGACGGGCTCGATATATAATTGAACAAAATCGGCTCGATAGAAAATAATTGCAAAGATTGGTCTTAAAATCATCATTAAACTGTTCTATGTCTTTATTTTTTCGACGTATGAGTCTGCAATTAAAAACATAAAGTCAACATATTCATACCTAAACGGCTAACGAGTCATATTTCACAAATAATCCATACTTTTGTTTATTTCTTATGATTTGTGTCTTATTTGCAAGATTTTAGACGCGCGCCAAGCTGCCGGAATAGTTTCTTCTCTTTCACTAACAGGCACGTGAACCGTATGTGTGAAGAGTGGCGCTGCTCCAGGTCATTTGCTGTTGACAGCGCCTTAAGACGGTAAGGCATCCAGTTTTCCGCGGTTTCCCGGTTTCCCGCAACTTTCACGATGTCGTCTCTTCTATAACGCTACTTGAAAAGCAGAAACATCCACCTTACTGTGTAATTTCCCTAAAAAGAGCTACTTCCCAATAATTCTTGCAAAACGAGCAGAAAGGAACAACACTAACGGACGAGACAATGCAAAAAGGCGCTAATTTCGCGAAACCAAAAACTGGTAATGGTTATGCGTTGCAGCACCAACGCGTTTGTCTCACGATAACGCGCGCTTACAATTAGCAAGGATGGCGTTATGCTGTAGCGCACCAAGATTTTTTTATCGATCAAAAGTGAAACTTTCTATTTACCTTTTCCTTTTTGACGTGATAACGTCTTATAAATTGACTAGCTTCTGCCCGCGACTTCGTCCGCGTAAAATTAGCAATTGACATGTTTATCGCTGTCCCGCGGGAACTATGCAATTTTCCGGGATAAAAAGTAGCCTATGTTTCAATCTAGGATACCAGCTATCTCCGTTCCAAATTTCATCCAAATCCATTCAGTCGTTTCAGAGTGAAGAAGGAACAAACATACATACTCACTCACATCGTCACATCGTCACTCACAAACTTTCGCATTTATAATATTAGTAGGATGAACGCCGGCTGCACTCACGGAAAAGCATGACTCATTGTCACGTTCCGCGTGACGTCAGTGTGCAAGCGAGAGCGCGGAACAAGCGATAGAGAGGCACGATTTTCTCGCGTGACGTCAGAGCTAGCAGTTCGAATATGACTTTATGACGTTATCACGTAAAACTATCGTCCTTAAACCGACTTTACATACAATCGGTTTTAATTCTATTTGCAATGACGCTTTTAACATAATTTAACAGATAAAGACGCAGTGTTGGCAGGCCTCCCACTAGGTGGACCAACATCGTGAAAGTTGCGGGAAACCGGTGGATGCAGGTGGCGAGTTGTCGTTCATTATGGTGTGCTAAGGGGGAGGCCTTTGTTCAGCAGTGGACGTCTTCAGGCTGGTGATGATGATGATGAACAGATAAAATTGTTATTTAATAGCTAATACTGTACGTAGACAAGTTAAAAAATTTACTTTTTATTCCTTTGGCGCAGTAAAAACGTGACAGTTCAGAATTTTGCGTGACAGTAACAAATCACTAAGAGGTGCAGCAAATTTTGTGCATAATTGTTAAATTTTATTACTTTGATTAACCTTTCAGTATGTATGGAAATCTCGTGTAAGTGAATAAATTTTTTTTTACTAGTACTAGTTACTTTTAAAACAGATTACACACTAACAAACTTGGTATGTTACTGTATTATTCTTTTTTCCTGTTTTTTCCTCTGTGAATTTGTTCAATTTAGGTACATTAAAAAACCACTTAGCGTAAATACAAATGCACACGCTAGTTGCATAATGCCGTCCACACTCGCAATTAGACGTGACTTGGCTATAATCGTTAATGTTTAGCACCGGCCACATATTTCTGTACCTTTGTGCAAATGCACCCTCGTCTCCTCTTCTACTAGCCAATCAGGCGCCTTTATTGCTAACGGTTACGGGTTGATGGAGTTTTTCGAATTTCGAATTCTAGTATAGATTCCGTTTAATGATGCGCCTTTGTTTTTTTAATTTGGAAGTTCCTTCGATATTCTTTGTAGCAAGATAATGTTTTGATTGGTTTGTTTTTAATTGCGGGTGGTAGGGCCTTGTGCAAGGTCCGTCCGGATCGCTACCACTATCTTACTCGCTAATCCTGCCGCTAAGCAGCAGTGCTTGCACTGCTGTGTTCCGGTGTGGAGAGTAAGACAGCCGGGGAAATTACGGGCACAAGAGGCATTTCATCTAAGTCCTCTAGGTTGGCAACGCATCTGCAATCCCTCCGGGGTTGCGGGTGTCTATGGGCAGTGGTGATCGCTTACTATCAGGTGACCCACTTGCTCGTTTGCCTTCCTATTAACATGAAAAAAAAAAAAAAAAAAAATTTAATGTGGCCAGTACTTTCAAGTTATTTCATGTTGAGTAAGCAACAACTTTACGATAACAACAAACGCTTTGTACGTCAATAAATTGCGTAGATTCTGTCATGTTTAAAAGTAATAATTAATTTATACACACATAATCACAATTAGTTCCAAATTAGGCTAAAACAGCACCAATCCCAGGCCCGCCAACATACGAAAATCAATTTGTCCAAATGAATCTGGCAGGCAATAAAAGATGCCATATTTACCGCAGCGCTGTCTAATTAACGCGGGCACATATCGGCTGATTTCTCCAGGGCGCCACCTCGCGTGATGGTACGTAGACTGCGTAGGGTTACCAGTTGCGAAATAGGTTGTCGGAAAAAAGTTTTTGGGAGTGATTTAGTACGCAAAGTCTGTTAGGATCACTACCACCATTCTTACCCCCTTATTCAAACGCTCTGTAGGCCTCTGCTAACTTAGCAATCGTTTTTTATCTGTGAAAGGTAAATGTCAAAGTGACAGATATGAACAAACGATTACTAAGTTAGCAGAAGCCCTTGAATAAGGGGTTACTCGCTAATTCTGTTGCAAACAGCAGCGTGTTTGTTTTACAATCAAAAGAAGTGTAAAAGTGCCCTTTGCGGCCTTCTTACAGAATAAACATAAATTTTGAATTTGAAAAAAGATTGAGGTCCAAAATACTTCCTTTCGAATAAGTAATTAATGCATCCTCAGATAGAGGCCAATCAGTCTAGCGTTAGACAAGTTTCTATTTAAAACTAGCTTTTTCCCGCGGCTTCTCTCACGTTAGGATTGAGTATTTCATCCCGTGGAAAAAGTGGGTTCAAAGTTCAGACAACCAGCTATCTACATGCCGAATTTCAAAATTTCCTCTAAATCATCCAGCCGTTTTAGCGTGAAGGAGTAACAAACATAAGGCGGGTGGTAGGGCCTTGTGCAAGGTCCATCCGGATCGCTACCACCATCTTACTCGCTAATCCTGCCGCTAAGCAGTAGTGCTTGCACTGCTATGTGCCGGTTTGGAGAGTAAGACAGCCGGGGAAATCACGAGCACAAGAGGCATTTTATCTTAGCCCTCTAGGTTGGCAACGCATCTGCGATCCCTCCGGGGTTGCGGGTGTCTATGGGCAGTGGTGATCGCTTAATTACCATCAGGTGACCCACTTGCTCGTTTGCCTTCCTATTCATACAAAAAAAAACTTTCACATTTTAAACATTAGTTGGATGAAAAGGGGTAAACGAGTAGAAAAGTCACCGAATGAAATTTCTACAGCACATAATTAAACCGTGACTTTTTGAAGTGAAAACTTTTTTACCGGCGTTGGGCACTTTTTTGGACGGGTAAAAATGTTAAGCTCGCGTCAGACGTAAGACGGAGAGAGAGTTTAAGTACCAGGATATCAGGATGCTCTAAGAGCTTATTTTGAAATACGAATGAAGCTAGAGTCGCGTTCGATTTTTAAAGTGTACGTTCGTTGCTTTAACGTATGTGCGTTTGGCCTAGTGGTGTAAGGTGTGGAATAACAGTGCGTTCTCTCAAGTGACCGCAGTTTGAATCTTGTAGAAAAAGTTTTTTCTTTTTCTTTTTGCGCGAGTGTGCGAGTGTCTAGTTTTCACTTCTGCCGGCACTCCCGGAGTGCTACCAGGTGTTTTTTTTTTACTCGCTGTATGTTTTGGATGGAACAGTGAGCCCCATCTAAAATATTTTACAAAATACTGGCAACCCTGCACGCGGGCCACTTTTATTACAGACCATAGACAGTGCACAGATTAGACGATATTAAACCTCTGTGCACGATGATTGCGTTTCGTTACTGCTCCTTGTGATGTCATATTTCTGGTGGGAACACATGATTGCGTTTGTTAGGTTGGCAATAATGGCTTAATAAGACATTAATTTGGGTATTATTCGTGTTTGTACTAGAGTTCATAATTATTATAATGTATCATCGTTTAATCATTTGTTGCTTTTATCGTTTAAGTTTCCTACACTTTTGTTTTGACTTACCCTCTTATAAAACGCTAGACGTTTTATAAACGCTCCATAGGCTTCTGTTAACTTAGCAATCGTTTGTCCTTATCTATGAAAGGTAAAAAAATGACAAAGTGACAGTTAATATAATATAATATATAAATAAGCGGATAAAATTTCATAATGTTTACCACATCTGATTAAAAGACCAGCTAGCAAGTTGTACCGCTCGTCTGCGCAATATACATAATCAAGACATAATATCGTTATTCTAAACAAAGTAAAAACATTCCGTGCAAAAACAAAAATGAACGACTTATTTACATGAATAAGTTGATTAAATTACGCCCTTAATCTCTTCAAATCACTGTTATGAAACTGAAGCAAAACACAAAATATCGGTCCCACGTTGGGCGCCAAATAAACTGTATTAAATATTCATCTTTCGCAAAAACTTGGGCTCGTCATATTAAAGGGAAATTCCCCTTAGAAAAACTGGAAGCGTGTAAGGCTCGAATGGAAGCAACTACACGCTTATGCGTGAGTGTCGTTCTGTGCTGTCACGCATAGAGTAGATAACCTAATAGAGAGGAAATATCATCATTACAAAAACGGATAACTCACGTATAAAAGCCGAAATGCTCGACATATGTTTCGGGGCGAGCGCTCTTTGAAGAAGGACTAAGGAATAGTCCGAAACATATGTCGAGATTATTCAGCTTTTATAGGTGAGTTATCCGTTTTTGTAATTATGTTTGAGTCTCACGGTAGTTTCATGTTGAAAGAGGAAATATCATGTAATTTATATAACTAATATTATAAATGCGAAATTATGGATGGATGGATGGATGTTTGTTTGTTACTCAATCACGCCAGAACGGCCCAACGGATCTAGATGAAATTTGGCACATAGATAGAGAAAAGTCTGGTGTAGCACATAGGCTACTTTTTATCCCTGAAAATTACGTAGTTCCCGCGGGATAGCGATAAACGAACTCTTTGCAGACGAAGTCGCTGGAAACAGCTAGTATGAGATAAAATTAAGCCAAGCCGAAATTGGGGATAACTGCATCCTGATTGGCCAGCCGAAGGTCAAACAGATCACTATTATGATCAATGTGGATAGTTTCGTTTCCTTTCGTTTCGTGGTAGTTTCGTTTTGTTGTAATTACGTTTTAATATGGATAGTTAATGATTAGTCATTGTGTAGCAAAGTGAGTGAAACTAGATTAATACTGGTAAAAACCAGAAAGTGGATAAATTATTTTGGGGTTCTCTCTACAGGCAGATGTTATGCCTGGGGACCGAAGTCCGAAGGAAGAGAGTTGGAATTGGAAGTTGTATTTATGCATCCGTGTTGAGAAACTTTGTTAGCGCGATGTAGGATACGTCAGTTTAGTTCGTAAGTGGCGAGATCGATGTCGCCACATTGTCAAAATTCTAATTATTCCGGATAGCAAAAAAAGTAAAACAAATACTCGTAAAGAGAAAAAAGTGTTAGTAACTAGCATTTTACCTTATTACCACTCTAATTGGTTATTTGCTCTATGGCTCTGTGGAAATAGTTGTTCGCGAAAAAAGTTTTTATTATGAAGATTACGTTTATATGTAGGTACCTAACCACGGTAAATGTGAGATTCAGAAAGGTGTCCTTAAAGCGTTGACGTTCGTTGTCTTAAAATAGTGCGGGTTGATTGCTTTGGCTTTTATTAGCAGAAAGATAACAACAACTAAAGAAAATATTTTTTTTTTTAATCACACTGAACACGAAAAAGAAATAAAAAGTAAATCTACATTGCAACGACCGAGTTTGCTGTTGCTACACCATACAAAATACACTAGGTAACCTGAGATTGGTTTTTACATTCAATTAAAATTAAAAACTTTTCTCATATTTGTGAAGTGTTTTTTTTTCGGTGTATTTTATTGGCATTGTTGTATGCAATAACAAAAATAAAATAGTGCGAATTTACGCTTATATTTTTTTTGCAGGACATGTTTAATCCTGAAAAACACAGGTAGGTATCTACTTAGAACATACTTATACTAAAAACATTGATGAAGGTAATAGTATCATTGCGCTCGAAGCAAATATATTTAATTCCTCCTCAAACTTCCAACATCTTAGTAATCAAACTACCGAGAGACGACCGGCGTCGCTGATGGCTCGGGGCGAACTAACTTTTAATTTCTTCGCCACGGACATTGACGTTTGGATTGGCGGGAAAGTTACATTGCACAGATAAAACAGAGTTTTGAAGAAGTTCGGGAACGTTCAAGTTGTGCAGATCAATATCAGTTGTAGATTTTTATGTTGGCACTATAACAGTCGGTGTTCTTGTAAACTAATTTAAAATTTGCACCAGATGGTGGACTTTCTTTTGTCTTATGCCGTCACTTTGTGAATCGATGAGTGTTAAAAATCTTGACATTAAACTATAAGATTGCTAATTTACATACAGAAATCACGTTTTTATCCCTTATGGGGTAGACAGAGCCTAATACCAGACCTAAAGGCCACGTTTAGCATGATTGTGGGCGCATAAGTGGAAAGGGGAATCAAAATAGTGATGGGTTGCTAGCCGCATCCATTTTTAAGATTTTCGCCTATTCCTTCGATTGGCTTTTGCCATCTGCGCGCGAAGAGATGCAACAAGTACATTCTATGTTTTTTCTTTGCTCCCAAACCAGCTTGGAAGGCTTGCTAATTTACTTCTTTTAAAAGATAATAAAAACGAAACTTTATCAATAATAGTAGGTATCTAATAATCTATAGTTAATGCTGATGATAGTAATGCTGTAAGTATTTAGAATCTAAACACAAGATTAAGTACCTACCCACACCCAAAATTTATTTTCCCAATTTTGAAATAAAAATAAATAATAAACTCATTATTTGACAAAAGTATCAACCTCAACCTTTTCAATCACCAAGGGCGAGCCATAATCGCGTATCGCCATTTCGGACCGAGATTGCGATCGAGAAAAAACAAAAGCCATAGGCAGGACTCAGCATTACGGTCCTAATCGCACGTGTTGGACTAAACAATGTTTTAATGCGGCAACTCCCTTACGCAGATGGCAGAGCGTATTTATTTAGGACTAACTGCCGACCGTTTAGCGAGTGACCCATGCATGTCTACTGGGTTTTGAGGGAAAAGCGAGTGGCGATTTAAGGCGAAAGTACCGTTATTATGTAACAGATGGCGCTGTTAGTCTAGCAAAAAAACAGAAATTAAAAAGTGGCAATACTGTAGTGTCTTGAATTGTCGTCCCTTTCTAATCTATACGTATAAGAAAACGGGACGACACTACTGTATTGCCACTTTTTAATTTCTACTCTTTTTTGCCAGACTGTAAGCATTCTGTTTCTTGTGTAATAATAGAATACAATGATTTTATTGAGGACCGCATAATCCACAGAAAACAGCTTCATAGAGGAGATTACAAAGTAACCAATAAGCGGCCTTATCGCTTCAGAGCGATCTCTTCCAGGTAACTGTAGAGTCTGGAGCCCTTATTGTCAATTCTGTGACAGTGGAATAGCATAGATACATTTCTCATTCCCAACTTCCCAACTTGCTACAACATAGGTGCCTTCAAAAGGCGAGTATACAGTCGAAGACATAAATATCGATGCAGCCATCATGACAATTACATGTGCATCGGCCTTACTGTTTATGGCACAAAGATGTATAGATGTTTTTGACGTCTTTGTAACATACACACAATACATAGATAATATTAATGCTCTTAACCGTCCCACCTTTTGCAACGAACCTACTGTCCTAATCGTACAGTAGGTGTTTATAAACGGCAGTGATGGCTTTAAATTAGGTGAACCGCATGCCCGTTTGACAGCTTTAATAATAAAAGAGACAGTTAAGCCTTTACATCATTAACAATCGCAATTTCTTTAACCTGCCCGTGAAACTGTATAGAAATATCCGGAGCTCTTCAAAGGTAATCGCAGTCTACATCACATCACGTATTGTCCGACAGTGTTTAAAAAGATTTTCGGGTTAGTCTTGTCTCACTCACTCTTTATAGGTCTGATACTTGAGAGAGAGAGAGACAGAGAGAGAGCGTTCTAGGAGCTCACGGACCTTACCAGTATTTTTCTTACAAGTCTAAAACGGGCTTTATTAAAAATGAAATGAACCGCTTCTCTTGACTTCTTACACCAAACTTTCCGGGCCTGATACAGGTGCGAGATTAAATGGCCTCCATACAGCCTGTTCATTACGATATTGCGAGAACAGACAATATCGCCACTTTTTATTAGCCAACGTCATAACGTTTTGCTTTTTTGATGAGAATTGAAAATGTGTTTGATCTGCGAAGGGACGTTGTATGTTGACGATGTTGTGATTGTTTATTTCGCTTTGCACGCTTTACGTTGTAATGGGCGTGGGTTTAGAATCGTTTTTGTTTTCATTATGTTTGTTTTATTGCGTGTCATTTGTTTTTAGATTTTTTTTATATCTAGCTTCTCTTCCCTTACGTCATTGGGTATTTAATAGATTTTACGGATCATGCACTAATGTTGTTAAGTCTTAATAACGACATCCAAATTAAGACCTTTTTTATATCAACGACAAGGAAGGTAAACGAGCAAGTGGGTCACCTGATGGTAAGCGAACACCACTACTAATGGACACAACACTAGAGGATTGCAGATGTGCCAGCCTAGAGGGCTAGGATAGAATACCTCTGTGCCAGTATTTTCATCTGCCGTCTTAATCTTACCTACTCTCCACGCCGGAAGTCAGCAGTGCAAGCACTGCTACTTGGCGACAGGATTTTTATACAATAATTACCACTAAATCGGAAATATTGGGTTTGGGCATCTAAAATCCCGATATCTCTACCTTTAAGTACAGGGTAGAGAAGTTTAAAAAAAACTTTCATGAGAATTTTCTGAAAATTTCAGAATCGCCAGATTTAATGGTGTTGCCGACCGACCAACTAATCTTTTATATGTATTTACTTCTTAATGATTCGTTTCTATTTTTAAAATAAAAAAATAAGAACATTGTCTATTCTCTGAAAAACGCCATTACGCCATACGAATGACGAGGTAATTAAATTGCTGATTTTTCAAGTTAGCTCGTGTTTTCCTAAATATTTATACGTTTCAAATGGTTAACGCGAACAGAACCACGAGTAGGTACCTAAATGCTTTTTTCCCGTTCGTAACTCTTTTACATCTGTACCCACGATAAGGCCCTTCCACACAAGGTTTTCTCATCTCACGTTGTACATGCATCCGGTTTTTAGCCCTGTTTACTACGGATAGCCATCGATAACGTAACAGGTGGACGGAACGACGGCGGCCGTATTTACGAGATCGTCCGGCGGTCCGGCCGTAACTCAAGAACTGCAGTATGCAAGTGTTGATCGCACGATTAAGGGAGGCTGTGCTGCGCTTAAAGCTAGGCTTTAAGTTTTTTTTTAGGAAAGGCAAAGAAATGCCGTCCATGCAGCCAAATCTGATGGAATTTTCTGAGTGAGTCCTGTCGGTTTGTAATTAAAAATTAGAAAAATATATATGTGTTTCATAAATGTAACATTCGGAAAACCTTTGTTATCTGCTGATTTAATATTATATATTTTGAAATAGTCCACGATTAAATGTTTTTTTTTTTTCATAATATTAGTTAATAATAAACTTAAGCTAATATAAAGTAAAATCGTTACGTGTAAATTTTAAAAAGGGTACGATCGATTTTTTTATAATTCCCGTTATAATTTACTAGCTGTTGCCCGCGTCTTCGTGTACAAGGAACTCGTTTATCTAAAAGTACTAGCCTAAGTGTTATTCCAGACCATAATCTACCTTTGTTTCATATTTCATCCAGATCCGTTAAGCCGTTCTGGCGTGAAAGAGTAACAAACATCCATACATCCTCACAAACTTTCGCATATAATAGTAGGATGTCGAGGTACATGCTAAGTAAACAAAACACAATTTAACATTCCCAACTTCACGGCATCAACCTTGCCCATACAAAAGCAATCCACATGACAATAACACAATAAAAACATTAATAAACGGACCTTTACGCATTCGAAGGGTTAACTTAACCCCTAACGGTCGCACTAAAATTTTAATTAAATATCTTAACTAATACAAAACGGGCTGCAGGTTTGTTTGCTACGTTTTCAGTCAATTTTGTTCAATGGGCGTTTTTTCAAAAAAAAGTCCACGTATTTTTTCCAGAATGTAAATTTTTGGGTTATTTCGTACTCAGAATCGTTTGCCCAGAATCTCTTCCCATACAAGAAAAAAATGTGTCCAAACTTATACTTGTGAGGTCTCAATGAAAGTCGTATTTTTTGACAATTAAATACTGAAAATTCAGACTTCTCGTTTTATCCACAACGAAATTGTTAGGGGGTCGAAAATGGTCTGAACTGATTCGAGAAAAGGATGGCACTGCCGTGCCTCCAGATATTAAGACAAAGTGGATCTTAACCAAAATTCAAATTGCTAAAAAGCGACACATCATTAGCATGTTCGATTCTGGGACAGCGCCATCTCTCGGTGAGCGCGGAACTATTTATAAACAATCTATAAAATTTTACAGACAGACACCTTGTAAATTGAACTGGCTGCCAGGCAACGCCGGGTGTGCGTCAGTTAAGGTAACATCGGAACAAAATCATAAATAGGCTGGGACGTAAATCTGTACCTTTATTAAAGCCATTAGGAGGGTACAAACCCTTATATCATAATTATTGTTTCCTCACACGATTACTGGCTAGTGCGGGCGAGTATGCAGATGAATATGCGAATGAATATTATGGTTTCAGAGTAGGTACCTAATCGATAATAGACGATGATTTTACCAATTTTAAGGTTGAATATACCTAAAGTTTGTCTCAGAATGGTTCTGGAATATTTAAATAGGATGGTCGTGTTAATTTGACTGAACGCCCCTACAAATATTATTTGTTTCAATTTTTGATTCAAAATTTAGTCCCGAACTTGACGCGGTTCACTTAGAACATCACTCAATGTATGGAAACATTTGACAACTATGATTTAGAAAATTCTGAAAATCAAATCAATTCAATTAATATTAATATATGTTTAAGTCTAATTAGCGAACCTTTTTAATTCACTTTGTAATTATATTCTTCAAAAAATTCTGCAAAAAATATATTCTTCATTCTTACCTCGAACTAAGTTACACAAACTATTTCTTCTTTCAGTGTGCGTGCTGTTGTTAATTTCATAATAAATAATAATATATAAATAAACAACTGGATGGCCGCATGTTCGTGAAAATGGAACGAGAATGAATATGAGTATGTCCCATCCCTTTTACCCTAACCCCATTCGGGATTGGTCAATACAATTAAGGTCGGACAAGATTTCACACGTACAATTTGAATTTTAAGCAATAGTTTGTCATATAAATTTAATTTTATGTGCCAATGTTTTCCATTTACAGGGTGTTTAAAACTGTGTGTAGAATTGTTAGAATTGGAATGAAAAGTTGGTAACTAAATAAATTATTTTTAGTCAGTGGCTGTCAGCAAAATTAAGTAGGTACCTACCTACATTTTTATTTTTATTTATGGTGTTCAATAAATAATATTTGCACTGTATTGTATTGAATACGATACGAATGTGCCTAAATTTAAATAGGTAAATAAACGCTTCTTAAGTATGTAGGTAACTTAGGTCCAAGGAGGGAGGGGAATATTGTGTATGTCAACACAATGTAAATACAGTCCTAACATAGTAGTCCAACAATTACTGATTAAAGTTTGTTAAATAAGCTTCCCAAATTAATTTACCATAATTAGTTAATGTGTTATTTTTTTATTGTTGTGTTATTATATTTTAAGCACCCTGTTTACGAATAAACTGTCGTTAAAAAGGGGCTAGACAAGGGTGCGCAATTAACTTGGCCCATAAAGAATAAAACCGTCCGATTTGCTGGACACCTCTACACTAGTCGTTTCAGACATTCAAACTCTACTTTATTCCTATAGCGCTACAACACAAATTTCTTTGACTAACCTGACATGAACTCATAACATATCCTGGTCACGGCACCTATTTTCAGAATAAACAATATCCTTTTTTAAATCATTAACGTTAAAGTCGACATTTCAACCAATGCAGTAGTGACTTAATACTTTTGGCTGCTGAAATAGTCAAATTAACAATGTTAACAATACAGTTTGTAGTGGCGCCACTGTCTTGGACTATCGGCGGCGTTTCAAGTACTAATTTAGTTCCGCATTTGCCCACCTGTTAATGCAACTTGGTCATTTAATTAAAGGCGAACGTTGGAACCTAGTTACAAAGTTTTGATTTTTGGTTGCCATTTTGAAAATAGACAAACTACGTGACATGAGCTCTGTGTTGTGTTTTGTAGGTGAGTACAGATGTCGTGCAAAATCAAACCGTATTATCTCGAAAATGTTCGTATTTGTCAGATTGTTCAGTCAGACTCATAGGCACGTCGGGATTATTTATATTACGTCTGTAGACACAACATATTTATTTCAAAACAGTCTTTATTCATGTCAAGTACATGGCTAGTTAATTATTGTTGTTTATGAGTGACTTGAACAAGGTTTAAACAAGATTAAAAAATAAAATCTACTAGATACTTACCTATTTTTTTTTCTCTGAGTTACATACTGTATAATGTTTTATTTGGTACTTACATACTTAATTTAACTAATAATAGAGATAAATCCACATCATGCCATTCAGTGTAGACAGCATTGTTTTTAAATAATGTATCTCTAACGAGAAGTACACAAAAACGCAATTTCATACACTAATTCTTAATTTTAAAAAACTAATAACTACAGGACGAATTCAATACCCTTCCACTGCTTCCACCTTCTGCAGGAGTTCTCGTTTTGAAATCCAGAGTCATAAAAACCACATTTTTTTGTCCTGGCGTGTTACAACTTCTGTTACACGTAACGTTATAAGTTACACGGTGTTACACGGTGTTACACGGTGCCCAGTCGTAACGGGCGCGGCGCGAAATACTCGTTTACCAACAAAACGTATCAAACTTTCCTAATTACTGGAAACGCTTTTTGTTGGCATTTGTCATGATATTGTGATAGTTTCGGTTCATAATTATGATTTGATAACAAGTTTTAGAAGGTTTTAAATTAAAGTGCTAAATTATTTAATGCTTAGGTACTTTTCTACAGAAAATAACACTTACTGGGTGCCTGTTCTTTTTAACATTTTTTTTAAGAATTTAAAGGAGATGGCGGTGCGATTTGGAGGCTTTTGAGCTGGACTGGGAAGCTGTGCAACTGGCAGAGACGGGTGGAAAGAGAAAGGGAGGCCTTTGCCCAGCAGTGGGACACCAAATAGGCTACACAAAAAAAAAATCGTATGTTGTTTTGCTTTACTATCATTTTCTTACAATCTGCATACGGTCATCTTTAAAATCAATTCGATAACTGAAAGTGGGTGAAGTTTGACTCGCAATCATCTTCATTAGCCAAAAACGTCCACAGCTGAACATAGGCTTACATGACTTTTAAATAATGCAAATTAATACTTACACGGATACCTACGTACCGAAAGACAAAATGTTAATTCAACAGCATCAACAATACTGTCCATTAAATTAGCATCGCTTGTCAATATCCCAGGAATTAAAACAAGAAACACGAAAACGCCACATTTTCCTTACCCCGCCTAATTGAAAACGAGAAAACAAGTGTAAATTTCGTAAAAAAAGCAATAACAATACAAACATCGGCGTTAACCTAACCCTGAACACATTAGGAGCATCCTAATTTCCAATTAGGAAACAGGTAGCGTAAAAAGGACGCCATTTTGTTCTGTTTCGCGCCAAAAGGCCGGCCATCTTAGGTTGCGTTCGGAGCGCGTGCGAATTATTGTCTATGCCTGCATATGTGATGTTGTTTATGGAATTAATTTCGGTCTTTCGCTTTGGTTTTCCGTTTCGTCGGAAGGATAACGGGTGTGTTAACGATTTTGATGCAGATTTGTAAAACAATATTCGTGTTGTTTCGCCGTGTTTTGGAAGTGTTTTAGGAGTTTTTATCGACGTTGACAGCCATGTAGGTAATTATCGTTCTACCTGTTTAGGTATAGCTGTAATCAGTATGTAGGTGTAGGCTTTCAAATAAACGTTTGTTTTGTGACATTAGGTTTGGGTCTAACAAAATGAGTAAGACAAAAGTTAAATCAAACCAAACATAATGATAAAAATAAATACATTCGTTACAAAGTGTATATAAGGGTACATAGGTACATGTCATGTAAAACATTAGAAGTATTCGTTTTATAATTAATGCTATGATTATCAGGGTTCGGAAATGGTGTGTCATAGGGCGACTAGATTAATCCAATCTTCGTAGGTAGGTAGTTACAGAAATATATTTTAAGTAGTTAGCACAATAATGTGAAAATGCATGAATGTGGCGAAAAATGCGAAAAACGAGTAAATTAGAAAAAATTAAACCTCCCTTTAATCTAGTCACCTACTTAGCCGAAAACTTGACTTGTGTTGAACCAAAAACACTTTCGAGTCATTGCTTGTCGTATTTCTATTTACAAAGCAAGTTAGATACTATAATCTTAATTATAAGATACTTATGTGTTTTTGTAAATGTAAATAGAGGACACAAGTCGCAATTTGAAGTTTCGCCTCAACTGTGTCCACATTAGCTCACTCTTTCAAGCCAATGTTTTTTATTCAGTTAGAACAAAATTCAAATTTTAAACCAGCCAGCGGCATAAACAATCTCAACGCTCCGCACCGTCAACTGTCATCTGTGAACACGCAAGATGGCCGCCGTTAGCTCCATCTGTTGCGTGTAAAAGCAAATTTATTTATACATCTAATTGTACCGCGCGAGAACGGCCGTCCCGTATGCACTTAATTCCGCTAATATAACGCTAAAAGCACAATTCTGCTTAAAACAAGGGTTATTTCAGTGTCGTCAAGTTTTAGTGCGTTCGAGGGAATGGTACAGCGCCATCTGTCTTTGTGGAGTGTTATTAAAATAGGGTGGTTTATGCTTTTGTTTTTAACGGTTATCTTTGTGATTATGCGGGTGAAGTTTTGAATTGGGTTTTCTCCACGGAATGGAGATAGGAATTGTTCTATTGTAGTATTGGTAAGCGGAATACAATGGTAGGAAAATGAGTCTCAATATACTCGAAGAGCTTGGTTATTTCATGAGATAGGGTGGCAAACAAAGTGAACCTGATGGTGTGTGAGCACCACCACCCAATGGACACTCATAACGCCAGAGCGTTGCAAATGCGTTGCCAACATAGAGGGCTAAGAAGGAATCTACTTGTAATTTCACCGTCTTTCTTACTCTTTGGGTCGGAACACAGTAGCGCGAACACTGCTGCTTAGAGGCAGGATTAGCGAGCATGACTGTAATAGCAATCCGGTCGTATTTAGCACACATACATAATCACAAATTTATGGAAAAAACTATTATTTGTCGTGCTCTAAGGTCATAAAATTCAAAATTCAGAACTTTATTTTGCAAATGGGCCGCCAATTTACATGTATATCTTTAAACGCGGTGGTTCGCAAAGACCATCATTGCCAAGAAGAAATTATTTTAGTCTATAGTAGACACGTATAAAGTCTCTACTCGTCAAAGTAAAACAAAATATTATATGAAAGAAAAGAAGAAAAAAAAGTAATGAAAATAATTTCAAATTCAGTGGAGGCCTAAAACGCCTCCGCTGTCAAATTAATTGGTGATATCTCTAACGTTGAAGAGAACAAAAAGCAACCGTCTAAAACCGTATAAGAAACTGAAATACAATAACCAATAAAAATAGATTAACCATCAACTTATTCGCGCATTGGCATAAATCTAATGATCCAATATGGCGTCTGGTCTAGAAACAAACAGCAATATTTGTGATTCATGCCCCCTATAATGACTGGAGAGACTATAAAAGTGAAAGTTGACAGTAGTGCGGATATGCCGCTGGGTTATGGCGTCGATTGTTCTGTATTATAACTAGGTAAGCGTCATCTCGACCGTGGTAGCCTAGTGGTTTGACCAGTGGCTTCTCAAGCAGAGGGACGTGGGTTCGAATCCCGGGCTAGCTTCTCTGAGTTTTCGGATTTATTTATTTTTATACTAGCAAATAATTCGATTATCGCTATCCCGCGGGAATTTTCCGGGATAAAAAGTAGCCTATGTGCTATTCCAGACTTTTCTCTATCTTTGTGCCGAATTTCATCCAGATTCGTTGAGCCGTTCTGGCGTGATTGAGTAACAAACAAACATACATCCATCCATCCAAACTTTCGCATTTATAATATTAATTAGATTAGATAAGAGGGGGAAAACGAGCAGACGGGTCACCTGATGGAAAGTGATCACCATCGCCCAGGGACACCTCCAAGACGTGGGGAATCACAGGTGCGTTGCCGACCCTTTCAAGAACAGGAAGGCTCGCTATTTAAAGGTCCCTAAGTTGTACCGCTGGGGGAATGTTGCAGCAGGAAGTTGGTTCCAGATCTTCGTCGTAGGTACGAGGAAAGAAATTGCGTTTAAAACAATTCTAAAATGTCATCAGAGCACTCCCCATGATAAATATTGCATATACATTGGCCGGCCGTAATGCGTACGGATTAGAAGTCTTCGATCCAACGCCGCAATGTATTGCGACGTGCAAATTTTTGGGAGCGGATCAGAATATGTAAAGTTTAAAATGTATAATGGGTTAAAATGCATAATAGTTCAAAATATATAATGCCATTTTCTGTGAAACTATTAGGTATATGATTTTTTTTAATTTGCAATTTTCTGAGTAAATCGCATTATATATTTTGAACTATTATGTATTTTAACCCATTATACATTTTAAACTTTATGGCACAGAGTACATTATACATACTGAGAATGCTTTATGGATTTTAATACGTACCCCAGATTTTTACTTGAAAATCTAAACTGGGCTTAACAGCACCCCTATATCCGCCGTAGGTTAAAAAGTCAGATACCCGCTCATACCCAATGCCCAACAACGGCAACAACCTCTTAGTCTAATGTTTTAATGCATAATTCTCGTAACTTCCACATATTACAGCGCTATGGGGCCCAGTCCCACCGTGGGGATGATTCGATTGTCGGCATGTGTTTCCTATTCGATTATGGTGATGAATTATGTCAACGAGGAGGGAGGGTGATTTATTTTTTATAATTCTAGAGGGTAACTGGATGTGATGAAGGCATTATGTTGGTATCTAGTGGGTTAGGATTTAGCAATATATTTGGTACTACCTACCCTACTACTAACTAGTATTGCCGAACGATAGTTTTAATTAGGGCTTGCACTATCCGGTATCTTTTTACTATCCGGATATTTCGGATACATCAAATCTCAGTATCCGGATATCCGGTTTTTTCGGATAATTTGAATAATTTTCCAAATATTAAAAAAAAACGCTGATTATAATTTAAAAATTATTTACCCAACATAATGTGGAGTCTTTTTAATCAACCCTTACCAAAATTAATAAGGTTGGTAAGGACTTAAAAATAATTATTTTGTCACTTTAATGAGTGAGTAATTAAAAAAATATGTACCTATGTTTGTTTACAGTTTTAAATATTAACCTGAATGAGATCCTTATTAGTGTACATACAAATCAAATAATCGACAACAATAAATGTATGAATCAAAAACAATAAAAATACTTAAGTAGGTACGAGGGGAATGCCAAAAGAAATTAGGTACTCCATGCTCATATGATTGATACTGGCAAGGTGTACACCATCATAAACGCTGGTTATTTAGTTATAAATTTAAAAATGGAAGACTCGGTAAGCCTACGTATTTTTTTTTTTTTTTTTCTTGTTGAATCTAGTAGAGCTTGAGCGAGAACTGGGTGTTGAATCAGCAGCATTGCAAACTATAATTCACGAACAACTGTTCCTCCATAAGCGTTGTTCAAGATGGGTGCCACACAAACTCAACGATTTGCAGAAAGAACGTCGCGTGGATTGGAGCAAATTTTTGATAAATAAATTCGACGCTGATGAAATTAAAAACATTTATGATATACTGACAGGTGACGAAACATGGTTGTATAACTATGATTCTGAAACAAAGCGACAGACTGAGTATGGTGCTTTGAAGACGAACCGACTCCAATAACATGTCACCGAACACGAAGCACACAGAAACAAACGGCTGCGTCATTTTTCTGCAAGACGGGACATGTTGTTACTGTTCTGCTGGAGGATCAAAAAACAACTAATTCGGAATGGTATGTTACTGTTTGTGCCCCAAAAGTATTGTCAGCTTGGTGTGACAAGCGGCCAAAGTCCAGAACAGCATCTGCTCTGGCATCACAACGCCGCCCCGCACACGTCTGCGAGAACGCTTGACTTTTTCGGTTCAAAAAACGTCACTATTTTGCCTCACCCGCCGTATTCCCCTGACCTAGCACCTTGTGATTTTTACCTCTTTCCGAAAATCAAAGAAACATTAAAAGGACAGCGATTCGAAAGCAAAGAAGATGCCCTGGCTGCTTATCAGATTGAAATTGCGATGGTGTCCAAAGAAGAGTTTAATCATTTTCGAAGTGGTTTAAGCGGATGAAGAGGTGTATAAATGTTCAAGGTGAATACTTCGAAAAAATGGATAGTCATAAGAAAGAATACAGTTTATAATTTTTGAGTATCAAATTTCTTTTGGTATGACCGTCGTACTTAAAAGCTATTATAAACCTTGTTCTTCACAGTTGGGTGGATTTTTGACGTTGTTATTTGTGTGCCATACTTTAAAGTATTAAAAATTACTTTCATATTTCATACAATTAAAGTGAAAATAAATATTTTTACGTTTGTTGTCAGAGAATTAATATTTGAGTGAAATTTAGACGAGTCAATAATTAAATGTAAGGAAAATCTCATAACTGGGTGGATTTTTGACGTTGTTGAAATCTCAATTCTCTGACAACAAACGTAAATATATTTATTTTCACTTTAATTGTATGAAATATGAAAGCAATTTTTGTATGTAAACCCACCTTATACAGATAAATGTTTGCTCCACACCACACGTGTGCATTAATATCTGATATTCGAATTATCCAAATTATCCGGATAATGAAGTGCCTCCTATCCGGATTTGAAAAATGTCCGGATATCCGGATAATATGGATATCCGGTTATCCGGATTGCAAGCCCTAGTTTTAATTCAAAAATGTCGTAAATATCGATAAGATCGTATTTATCTATTATTTATAGTTTAGGATTAATTTAGGTTTCGATCAGTTCTTTTACTTTTTATGTGTGTCTATAGAGTATACTCTTGCTTAGTGCTTATGTCCTGTCATTCGTTCAAATGTTAACTGGAAGAAATCCCTTTTAGGGATAAGTTCGCCTTTGTGCATTTGGTTTGTCCCGTATTCATATTTTTCATGATTTTATGCACAATAAAGTGTTATACATATACATCCATACATATTATATAAGCTAATTGATAGTACATACCGATGGTATCGATAGCATCCATGATATCGATATTTAATTTAATGAAACCAATCTCTTATTCCATTTTCCATTTGCCCTAAATATGGCTTTCTCAAGCAATTTTCGAATTCGGGCTTTGCGTCTATAATTTTTTCCGAAATTCTTTGAGAAAAGTCTTTTGTAACTTACCTTGAGTTTTAGACGAAGAAAATTACTGACACATGAGGTATTTTTTAGCTCTCTACACTACCATTATCATCTTTAATACTCTGGTATTACGGTTGTCCAAAGATGGTGGTATTCACTTACCGTCAGATAACCCCTCGTTTACCACTCTATATTTCCTTTAAAAACATAGCTAGAAGCCAGTCCAACTTATGTTTTAAAGAGCGCTTGTTAACACGAGTATTTCAACCCAAATACTTATGCAAATCCTAAACGAACAAACGTTTAATACGTCCTGCTGTTCTTGAACAATATTAAAACAAATACACTCCCGCGCATACCCGTTTAATTCCCAACCCAATTCCATCAAAACCGACGTTGTTTAGTGCAAATTAAGTGCAATTTAACCCTCAAAAAGCATTTCGGCATTCCACAACAAATTCTGTACCAAATTGGCGTCGGATCCTGAACGTTCGAGATGTTTATTCTAAGGGGGTGAAACCGAGGAAAATACGCCATTTGAATGCATACTTGTCCGTCAGTCAAGGCGATATCAGGAGAGAGAGAGCGAGGCGCGTGTTGCCAACCGACCAAGCTACTCTGACCTCCCCTGCCCTGTCAATTTACCGGTTTAATAGGGGAGACCGGGGGAAATATGCACCAGGTTGGGGGTCGGTGCGAAACGGTGGCAAAATCGAACGGGCCAACTTGTCACATACGCGATTAAACCTGATTGTGATGTAGGCTCACTGGATAACTGTTGATTTGATTTTATGTAACAACGGAACGTCTGTTTGCACGTTTATTGCTTGTAAATTCTCGTTGGAATCGAACTGTGCGAGCATAAAATCGATGTTTAAACGGTTATGATCGCGTGTGGATTTTGGTTATCGTCTGTCAATTATTTTGCGAGTCGGGTATTTTTGTTTTGTACTTAGTAACAATCGTTTGGGGTCTCTTGTTGAAAGAAAGAATGAAAGAAAAAGTTTATTTATGACAATCACATATTAAATAAATAAGCACATTATACATCTCATGTTGCTCTTATAGAAGGAATGCTTGGATACGGATTGCAGTCCATGCTGAAAGAAATGGCGTCCAAATTAAAAGGAAGACAATAAGCTAACAATACTCTATGTATATTGCATACATACCTACATACATACCGTCACGCCTCTTTCCCACAGGGGTAGGCAGAGACTACTTTGTTCCACTTGCTACGATCCTGGCATACCTCTTTCGCTTCATTCGCATTCATCAATCCCTCCATCCATGCCCGTTGGTTTAGGGTTTATAATTTTAACAGGATAATCAGTAGGTGGTCTTATCTTCCAGACAACCATACACACAACACACATAACCTAACCCTCATGGAATTCAGAATGAGAGTACCTTAATGTTATTTTTTTGTGTAGTCCAAATAAGATTTAACGTAGAAGTTTAAAACCACTGACTGTAACATACATTTTAAAATATAACAAGGTTGTATGAATCCTCCAACTGTAAGTTTTTTTAGACCATAATCTATTATAGAAATATCTGGTTAGTCAAAACTAGATCTGTTTGTTTTCAATTAAAATATAACGTCACTTTGAAGCTTTATTGTGTAAAAGAAAACATTATAACTCGAACAATAAATCCTTAACGGAATTGAACAAGCGGCACCTTGGCAAAAAAAAACTCAAAATCAAACAAAACATTTCCACCCATTACAGCGAACACGAAACACATTCCATTCAGAGAACTTTCTAGTACCTCCCCTCTCATACGTCCAATAAATAAGGGGGGCACAACAAAAACTCTACGAAGCATCACCTCGGCACGTCACCCTGTTCAGATTTCATTATCATAAAGAACTGGCGGCCTTAAACCCCCTACAGTGTAAAAGGTGACGTATACCGACCATTTACCGGAAAACTCGCGCGCCGTTCCGATCCGCCCCGTTTTCCTCTTTCTTCAAGTTTGGGAGGGGAGGTAGGGGAGTTCAGACTTGGCCGGTGGGTTGGATTCCCTAAGCGGGCCGGTCCCCGCGTCGAAATGTGCCGTAAATCGTCATAAAACTGTCTGGATCCATGATGTGACGCTGCCCGGGGGTAATTAGAGGACAATTTATAGTTTTGCCCGGTCTCCCCTTTGGGCGACACCCTGGCGACTGTTTCGACAGTTTTTTGTTTAGGTCTCAGTCATTAGCTTGGCGTTCTTTGAATTTTCGTACGCCAAATAAGCAGTTGGTATTATGTCGTCACGTATTGGTAATGATGGATGCGTTCCACTAATAAGTTACCCTTGAATTTTTTGCAGAAAGTATAATTAATTAATACAATTTTCTTGCTGTTGTGTAAATAACAAGAACTTTTGCTATAGAAATATGATGTTGCATTGATGCTTGCGTATACATTTCCATCAAAATTATATTGTTTTAAAGACTCAACGGAGTTCCGTGGACGGTGACATAATCAAGCTATGCAGGTAGGTAAAAATGTTTCCTTCACTGAAAAGCTTCATGACAAATTTTAAATTAGATAATTGAGATTCATAATGATGCTCTTATTGGAATTCTTGTCACTTTATGGTGACTTAAAACTTGATGATAATAAAAGCTGAAATCTGTTTTTAAATGTCTTTTAAACAGATTTTTTTCATCAGCAAATTTATTGTGCCCTAATGTTATTCCATAATCGATATCGCAAACCAGGCACCCTTTGAACTTATTCCAACATACCATATTGAAGTCCTGTCTTAACCAATTTTAGAGCCATGTAAACGCCTAGTACACCCGTGTGCCTTATCATCATGTAAGCTTAGATTAGATGTGTTATCGCCTCATGGCTGAGAATAGCAATCGGCTCATCTGTATGACCCCATCGCATCACGTCCAAATCATTCTATCATACGGGACTGACGGACACCCGTCCCTACATACGTGACTAGCTTCCGAACATAGAATAAACGATAAATCGCCAACATTCGTGAAAACAACCGGTATACCCAGACCTGTCCGATTTTGCCTCGTTTCCCCTCCAGCACCGAGGTTTTTAGCAATCCAGGGGCGCACGGCAGCTCAACGCATTTTGGTGGCGAAATATGGTTCCGTCATTATTGAACGATGTTATTGCTATTATAAATAAGGATCTCATGATATTGTGGAGATATTAAAATGCTTTGTTTTGTAGACGCTCTACGGCGTAGCGCTACGAAGGTCTACGAGTTGTGGGTTATACGTTTTTGTCGGATGGCAATGTGTTGAACGGCGGCTGAATTTTTTTGGGGGAATTTTTTGTCTTCCTTTTTGTGTATTTGACATTTTACAGTTTGAGATTTAACAAGCAGAGATGCTGTTGAGTTAATATTCTATGTAGAGTTTAGGAATTCAAATGACAAAAACGCAACCCTTTTAGTTTTGCCATGCATGTCTGTCTATTGCGGCTTAACTCAGTTACTCTGAGCACTAGAAAACAGTATTTAGGGTGTGGGGGGGAATTCACGCCAACAATGTGGTTAATTTTGGTTGCATAATTTACAGCAGTAGTAAGAAAGAGAGAAATAGAAATACATAATTTATTTACACACATTCAATACATGTAGAGAAAAGAATCAGTACATTTGGAAAAAATACAAGCAGGCAATTAACTAAACTACATTCTGAAAATTGTACCAACATGGTATAAAGTACGCCCCACTCAGCATAATGTTGCGGCAAGCTGCAACGCTATTTTTCAATGGGACCCAATAAGTATAACGAATATAAAAAGAAAAATTACACAACAAAGTAGGCTTTACAACATTTTAACGAATTTAATCTTCCAAACAGTATTAATTAATGCGCGTTTAATTACATGTACACCTGAAGACTTTAATTGTTGAACATACACGGAACGCTGCCTGTCATAGTGAAATAACGCCATGTCAACAAACAAATTTCAATTTTTTTTTGACATTGACTTTTTGCGACAAGCTATCGTGACAACAATAAAATTAAAGTCGGCTAGTGTGAAGTCAGCATCATTTAGTACGAAACATCACAAGTTGACTAAAATGTTCGACACACCATACTATTTCTATAGTGTAGGTATATACCGAACTATTTGGCTGGCTTGGATGCTTCAAACTATATGACGCTGGCTGTATAGCTATTATTATATATTATTTCTACTCAACAACACTACCTACTAATTCTTATGCGAGAAATTAAAAGTCATTTTTATTGAAATTCCCGATGTATGGTAATAGTAACACCGAATATTTACAGATGGCGCCACTTAGCCGTTGCTTCTTTTAGCTTCCGAGAGCGCTGTGATATCAACGTCAATCACAAATGTCATTGTGTACCACAGATTCAAGCAGCCATTTTTTTTAATTTGTGATGCTATGGACGTACTTCTTTTCAGCCGTTGTAAGACCGACAAGAGTCAACATGAAGGGGTCAACAGAAAAATCTGTAACTTTTTTCTGTAGCTAATGAAAGTTATTTCTATCAATAGAAAAATCATCAAGCAGTTTTAAAGTAATCATCCGTTCCCAATTGCCGAATCAGAGGGTAGTTCAAATTAATTAAGTCACGGACGGATGAGTCTGATATACAGTTATGAGCGTCGTGATTTATCGTCCAACAAGTCCACCAACTTCGCCGATTCCGATGACTTACGCGCGTAATGTTGGCAACTCCGATCGTTTGATTTGCTCGGTTACGTTTTAATGGTTTTAAAATATTACCAGAGTTTAATGAACCGGGCGCTTTGATTGGTACGATGGAGTTAAGGGGGAAGGACAATTTATTGCCTTAAAATGTTGTCATAATTCATAACTTTGTTTATGGCAAACTATACCGCTTCCATACCGGTCTGCAAAAGGAAATACATAGAATGTACCAGTTCCAGCTGCTTCTCTCGCGCAAATGGTAAAAGCGCGTTGAGGGAACGGGCGAAAATGCGGCTCCCAACCCAACCCATCATCTATACATTATATAACAAATCAGTAGAAAGTTCGTGTCTGTACATTAAATAAATTCATCAAAAATAGAGTGCTAGCGATTAGGGGAGAGGAACAAAACACAATAAAGTAGATTTTATAATTTTTGTCTGTCTGTATGTATCTGTATAATCTCCAAAACTACGCAACGGATTTTATTGCGGTTTTCACAAATAGTTAACACTTATGTCAGGGCAACTTATAGGCTTTATTTTATTAAAATCTAAGGTCAGCAAAAAATGTTATCGTCATTTAAAGTTTAAAGTTCTTGTTCAAATATGCATAGCAATATGTGACTTTTGTCAGTAAATGAAGTCTACGCGGACGAATTCGCGGGCAAAAGCTAGTAGATACCTATAAAAAACAAAACAAAAATCAAAATCATTTAATTGCAACAAAAAATGCAAAATGTTAACAGTGGTTGGTACCTCTTTTTAAGTATGCAATACCTGTGCTAAGAGGCACCTTTCCTACGGGAGGATTAGACAAGCTATTTTAAAAATGTGGAACGCTTCACGATTTTGTGTGTCATCCTTGCGCAGGGACCTATGGACCTATGTATATAATATTGATGGATGACATTGCAAGTACAGTCAAAAGTACAATCACCAAAAAAAACTTGAATTCAAAATGTAATTTTTATGTTTTACGGCATCAAAGGGATGACTTAATTTTAAATCCAAAATTGCGTAAAAATATTAACAGGAGCGGAGCGTTCAATTAAACTAGACCACTCGTTGTAACATTCCGCAATAATTCTGGAGCACCCTGTATAAGAGTTGGAACGGTTTTAAAACGGAATTTGCACCCACGTGTCTCCCTATCTCAGACACAAATCTCATCAAACATAAATCAGACTTAGCGCGATTAAAAAAAGAAATGTGCCCTTACGTCTCTGAGACTAAATCTCGGTGAGACTAAGTCCCGCGTTAAGTTTAATTAGGCGCATTTTGTTACTTTCACGCCTAGGGTAGCCAGGGAAAAATTATAGGGTTTAAGGCTGAGGTATTTTAATAGGGGAGCTGTTAATTGTTTTTGACTAAGCACATATTACACCCTTACAAAATCTATACTGTATCTAATAAATAAATAATAAATAAATGAATATCTTGGGACAATTGACACCAATAATTGATCTAGTCCCAAACTAAGCAAAGCTTGTGATATGGGCACTAGACAACGGATAAACATACTTATATAGATAATACATACTTAAATATATATTAAACATCAAGACTCGAGAACAAACATTCGTATTTTCCATACAAATATCTGCCCCGGCCGGGGATCGAACCCGGGACCTCAAGCTTCATAGTCAGGTTCTCTAACCACTAGGCCATTCGGTCGTCAATAACATAGTACCTATAAAAATCTATACTTTAATGTTATTATAGTACAGATTTAACCTTATAAAAATCTATACTGTGATAACATTAAAGTACAGATTTTACCTACTACCACAGACCAGAAAGTACTTACATAAATCACGTCTTTATCCGTTATGGGGTAGACAAAAAATGTATAGTTGGCTAAGTAAAGTTTTTGGAAGAGGTGCAAATTATATTTTAATTCGACAGTCGAGGTTGTAATAATGCTGGTAGTACCTAATTTCCCTACTGCTTCTGAAGCCATCGTAGACTACCTTATGGTATGCGTTTAGATAAAGTAATGTATGCTGCACTACAAAACTTCGTGATATTTATTTGTTAAAAAATGCATATTTTTCGTAATAAATACACGTTTTTTTCCAACAGACTGTGGCGGAGTTGGTAATTAACTTAATTAAGTGAATTATTGTTATCACTGTTGGCCGGTTGCATAAAAGTTTCCAAAGTTCTATCTTAAACTTAAGCTGTGGCCAACCTTCGGTTCGGAAATATAAATAATTTTTGCTAATTTGATTTTTTCCAAATAGCAGTGAATAAAGTATGTCACAGCCATTATTTTGGAATTCTGTTTGTCTATGGCCGATTGATCAGGGATTGCAATTTAGCATCGATCCCTATCATAGTAATTACGTTTGTACTTTTTGCCAAAAACCTAAGAATCCAAGTAAAAAGACTTAAAATCGCCCAGTAATTTAGGTACTTGTCACGTCAAGCTCTGTTGTCAGGTTCTATAACCTTAACCGTACTTTACGTACAATAATAGTTATTTGTTATACAAGGGGGGAAAGTTGTATTTTACCTGCGAGTGTTCATTTGAAACACGAGCTAGCGAAAGGAGTCTATGATTGACCACGAGCGAAGCGAGTGGTTCAAAAATAGAATCCTGAGCGTAGCGAGTGTTTCAACACACGAGGCATAAAATAACTTTTCACCCGTGTATAACACAAAACTTTTCACCTCACTACAGCGAGGAAAATAACAGATTACCATGTGTTTGCGGCGCTTGCTTTCGAGACAATGGGACCTTGGTCGGCGGACACAAAAAAAATTATACAGGAACTTTCGAAACGTTTAGTGCTAGCCACAGGTGACCCTAGGGCGGGCGCTTACCTCTCTCAAAGGTTTGGAATTGCAGTTCAGAGAGGCAACGCGGCCAGCGTTTTGGGGTCGATACCTGTGGCCGAAAATTTTGACTACGTATTTATTTTATAGTTTAATAATTAGTAGAGTTTTAGTTTTTGTATTAGTCTGTTTTCATTATCACCTTATGTACACTACACAGTTATAATAAAATAAAGTTGTAAGACTGTATTTAGTGTTTTTTACTCGATGCAATTCATTACTTGTGATGTTAAAAATTCAGCACTTTTAACGTTTTACGTTTTGTTAGCTGTCAAGTTTCCTTCAAATCTCAAAACCCTGTACTATATCTTTCTAATCTGTGGTCAAAAACTCTTTCTCCACATGTGGATAAAAAGCGATTTTCTCAATAGGTGTCAAACAAACAAAAAGTGCTTTCCGAGCTAGTGAGGTGAAAAAACTTATACATACTTACTTAGGTACCTACTCACACTTTTTCGATCCCTAACCAATGCTCCTCTCATTTAGACTAAGCTGAACTGTTAGAGAAAGAGATCCCTCAGGGATAATTTATGCCTTTATAGATGTCTTAATTTTTGTCCCTTCTATTTATTTCTTTATTTTTGTGCCAAAAGCATTTATTTACTTACATAAGCTACACATTACGCAAAAAATTTAAATTATAAAATCAGTGTCTCCATAAAATGTTGTGCGCCCCTGCATCCCAAATGCGCTTAACCGAGCCTTAACTTATCACTTTAGAACCAAAACCTGCGCAATTTAAATCACATTTAGAGCCTACCGGGGGCAATTATCCTCAGATAATAACTTAAACTCAACTTGGATCCTTAACATAAGTTAAGACAAAGTTAAGTTACATTGCAGCGGAGCTCTTGAATAGGTGTCGTTTAATTTCCTATGACTTACGTTAAGTATACGAACGAGAGCGAAGCGCGAGCGAAGCGTATCGGTTTCAGTATTGTATTGTAAGGTTTCGAGCGTCTAGTGCAGAGGTTCCCAAGCTCTTTTGTTCCATAGACCACTTTCAGAATTTTGCTGGATCCGGTGGACCCCCTGCAGCTACATTACCACTAATTTGTAAACTAAATCTCGAAAAAAAAATTAAGATTAGCTCTATCTATGGAAACTTGCGTTGTTGCTGAGTTTCAACGATAAATTAACAGTTTTCGAAAAAATAGGTTACATTTGATTGCTTGATAAGGTTAATTATTTGAAAATAAAAACTACTGAACAAATTTTCAATTAAATTTAATTTTTGTGCTGCGAGTGACTCCATCCTACTTTACTTTCTTGAAATCTAACATGACTCAAAGCACAAGAACCAATCAATTCTCACAAATTTTATTCAGAAAACGTCCCATTCGGAGTGGTCAAAATAAATATAGTATATTTCCTTGTTTTGTAGGTAGGCCAACATTTTAGTTCTTCACTATCGACCAAATTAATTTTCATGCACCCCCGCTTGCGATTGTGGACCCCCATTTTTGGTCAAGCCCAATGTAGACCCCCGTCGAGTCTTCCATGGACCCCTGGGGGTCCACCTGGACCACTTTGGGAACTACTGGTCTAGTGTAAGTTTTCGCATATAAAATCGTCTGGAACGCGTTCACGTAAACGTCTCAATTACTATGGAAAAATTGACAGCGCCACTTGCGGTTCGAAACGGCAACAAACTGTTCCCATAGTATTTGACATTTTAAAGCAAACGCGTCCGAGACGTATTTTGTGACCGAAAACCTACACTAAGCATAACTGCTAGAAAATACGCCTCGACCGCGTTTGCATTAAAATGTCAAACACTATGAGAACTTTTTGTTGCCGTTTCGATCCGCAAGTGGCGCTGCCCTTTTTTCTGTAGTAGGTAATTCAGACGTGTACATGAACGCATTCGAAAAGTTCAAACTCCTTTGGTGTCAAACGTGTCCCGAACGCACGAGTTATCGATTCACCGAATATTTTCACTAAATATAGCTTCGTCTTCTTGACGTCAATAAACTAGTTTGACGTTTTGAATACGTTAATCCAGGTTTAGTATAAATTAATAATTGTTACGTCGATCAGCTGTTCATCCTTAACATTAACACGCATTCATGTGAAACAATGGACTGATAGTTATTTAAATATTGTCATTTCGTGCGTTCAATGACGTTTAAGGACATTGTCCTCCTTTTGGTGTATTTTTAACACAATTTTTGAGTTTAGTGCATTTAAATTAGAGCGTTACAGGCTGAAAAGCTCTACATGGGTGTATGTGGCTAGAATTAAATTTAAAAAACCGGCCAAGGGTTCTGTACCAGAAAAAAGGCTAACAACTACTCTGTTGTATGGGAGCCCCCCTTAATTATTATTATTATTTTGATTTTAGTATTTGTTGTTGTAGCCACAATAAAAATACATAATCTGTGCAAATTTCAACTGCCTAGCTATTACGGTTCTTGAGATCTAGCACGGCGAGTGGTAGCCATGAAAAAGGGCTAAAATAACACGTTTTTTGTGTGGGAGCCCCCCTTAATTATTATTACTATTTTGTTTTTAGTATTTTTTGTTATAGCGGCAACAGAAATACACAATCTGTGAAAATTTCAACTGTCTAGCTATTACGGTTCTTGAGATACAGCCTGGTGACAGACGGACGGACAGCGAAGTCTTAGTAATAGGGTCCCGTTTTTACCCTTTGGGTACGGAACCCTAAAAAAGACCTTACCGCGCACCCCCACTACAGTCTACACCCAACTTTCATGTATGAAGTGTCAAAAAAAGACGTTTTAGCGGTGAGGGAGGTGAGATGAGGTGGGGGGTGACTTTATGACACTTAAAACAATAGACGTAGAATAGCATTCTCTTTCTACGCTTAAAACTGATAGTGAAGAAGTAAGTACATCGAAAGAGAAACCACATTTACTTACTTAGGTACCAGTCAAATAAGGCGAAGTGAAACAAGAGCTGTATTTTATTGTCAATCTTCTTTTCTAGAAACAGTAGCTAGTCAAGCTAGTAAATGGCAAATCCACGTAACACTGCAACATTTAATCAGAAAGCACAATATAAATATCCCAAAGCAATGTTATTTGCGCGCAGCCTAATGCAGTGGAAGAATTCCCGCTTGACTGACGTATAGCGCCATCTATCCCACGGCGGCGTGACTTGCGTGCAAATCGCCGCGTCACGCCGCCAGATGTCGCTACGCCATGCTGACTGTCACCGGGACATATTTATGGGCAAAAAACAACGTTTCCCCAGAAACGGAATGGGTTTTAAATGACTGGGTGAATTTGCGCGCGATCTTACGAATTTGTATGCTGATTTAAGAAGAGAGATGTCTGAGGAGACAATGTGTTTTTTCGTGCAGACAGATTTGTTATTTATTTGCCGTACGGGCTTGCTTTTATTTTATAAATCTTCTGCACACACTTATTACGCGGGGTGAGATTAACGGCGGTGTTTATTTGGTTAGGTTTTATCTACTTCTGTGAGATACATACATATTGTGAATGGTCACATCCTTTCTGACCATATTACAACGGATAGGCCTTCCAAATCCTTTCATAACTCCCTTACATTAAGTATTGTTTGTTACTTGGATATTTATGTACGGACATACAATATTGTTACTCTAGGTACCTATGTAACGTTACCTACGTAAGTAGTAAATATGCTAACTTATGAAGATGTACCTACCTACTTTCCATAAGTAGGTAAGTTTTCATTATTAATGCCTAGCAAAAAATCCAAATAGGTAATTCGGTTCTTTTAACTTGTACCTACTTACCTATACTATACTACGTTAAGGTACTTAGCTAGTTTCACTTGTAGGTATATAAGATAAGTAGGAATCTTCCTATTATAATTTTTAAAACTTTGATGATAAAATTAAATAGAGGAAACAAAGTTAATAAATCCTAAATAACTTTCTTAACTTCATGGTTATTAACAAAATTAATATTCATAAAATGGGTCTTATTAAATCACATATCCAATTATACGTGCGCCCTTTAGTTTTCAAACTATCCATAAAATAACCTAGCAATGTACAAACTCCTTCAAAGCGACCTTAACTCTATAGTCTATGACAGACGTTGGGGAGGCAAAAGTCCGGGCCCCGTCATGCCATAAATATTAACCGTCTGAGACATTGTCAACCGGCCACCCTAATTTACTGCTAGTAATTAGAAGTTTGCACTTTGCTCGAAGCCATTTGGTTCGATCGCGTCATAAATCGACTTTAATTTCTCACGTACTGAGAATAATGATCGTCTTTGTTTAGTTTTTAAAATGCTCTTCTGTAGCAGATTGAAAAAGTTTCAAGGTGGACATTCATTCAGTCGAAGGAATCTTAAAATAGGACTCTTAGTGCCATCTAGTAAAGTAATCTGGCGAATGCAACTAACTCTGTAAGCCGCTAAGTTACCAAAACGTTGTTGGTCAGATTTGTGTTCGTTCGCTGTCGTTGCAGTTTCAACAGAAGACCACAGATGGTGCTGTAATTTTGTGGCTAGTGGATGTTGTGTAATGTCGTTCTTTATTATTTCAACATAAGTTTAAATCACTGTCATAATTTAAGTAGTAATTAAATTATGAACAATTTTAAACTCAGGTATTATTAAGAAATTTAGGTAAGCTAATTGCAATTATGTAAACTCATTTATGAACTAAACGCGTCCTGACTTTCCCGCGCTTTATTTTGATTGACGTTTGCATTGCTTGCATTGCACACGCTTTGGTCGCTTTGTCAATGTCAAACTCTGGTGTTCTTCAGGCGTACCAATTTGTTTATTTACTTATCTTGTTTTTATACATTTTTACTACTAGTTTAAGTGTAAAGTGGAACAAACGCAAATACTATGGACCCTTACGAAATAGAGTTCATCGGAGAGAACAGAGTTGTTAGTATCATTCCAAATTTTACTTATGAAAAAATCTATCTAATATGTGGTGAGTTCGGACCTTTTCGGGCTGGTTTGCCCATGAACGTGCCTCTGTGGTTAGCTGTGATGCTAAAACAGAAGCAGAAGTGCCGTATGGTGCCTCCTGATTGGATGGATATCGAAGTTTTGGAGAACATTAAGGAGGAAGAAAAGAGGTCCAGGTTAGTGAGTGTAACTTTCTAAAATACTTTAAAATTAACTTTGTTGGTTCTGTCTGTATTGGAGTTGTATATTGCAGTTCATCTCTGGCCAGAGTAGCGGAAATAATAAGAAAAAAATTAACATATCGCTGTTTAGGTTAGCATTTGGTTCAGTTTAAATAATATTTAAGAAGAAATAAATTTAATTATAAACTAAAAGCAGTAACTTTGCTACCTACTCTGCTACTGGTAAATTTCATTCTCCATGATCCACAAAGTACTGTTTTCATTGAACTAATCAATAATTTCTTTAATTTCCAGATTCTTCACTAAAATGCCCAATGAACACTATATGGTGGAAGCCAAACTGATACTCGGCAATGCACCAGAAGATGTACCAAGGGCTTCGGAAATTAAGACCATAATTAAGGATATATGGGACATCCGTATGTCCAAGTTACGGACTTCTATGGATGCCCTCATGAAGTCTGGAGGCAATTACGGTAGATTGGATCATTTGACCATGATGGAGATTAATTCCGTGAAGCCCCTTCTGCCTGAAGCAATGGACGAGCTGTTTAGGATAGAAAAGGTAATGATTTAGTTAAAAAAATTAATACATTTATTTTGCAAATAGACCTCCAATGACTTTTTTTACTTGTCTTTTCATTGGAAAGAAACTTTATCATCATCATTTTGTATTATATCCCACGGCAATAAAGATAAGATAAGATCATTTTATTTGCATAAACAAAAGTAAAACTGGTGTTACAATGTATTGATGTCCAAGCTTGTTTTACCATAATAATGGTGTACAAATATATTATTTATATATCATGCATTTAAATACATTAAAAATAATTAAAATAATTAAAATTATAGGTTACAATTAATCATAAATTCATCTAAAGACTATTATCTACTAAATGGTCAAACATTATTTTCCTAAATTTATTAAGCAGCAAGTCCTTAAAATTATCAGTCAATTTATTAAATATTTGTATTGCCATACAGTAGGCATTTCTTTTTACTAGTTTTAATCTTGTCTTGGGCTTACATAGTTTATTTCTATATGCACCTCTTTGTGAAGTTGTGGTGGTATATTTAAAAATTAGTGGATTTTTCTTTACGAAAGTACAGATCTCATAAATGTACATCGCAGGTAATGTTAAAATCTTCTTGCGCTTAAATAAAGGTCTACAGTGCTCCAATAGTTTCACTCTTGCTAGTGTGTGTGTAATCAAATTATTTATTTACTATTATTATTTATCTGTGATCCCTCTGAGGTTGTGGGTGTCTATGGGCAGTGGTGATCACTTACCATCAGATGACCCACTGGCTCGTTTGCCTTCCTATTCATATAAAAAAAATATGTATATCTGTGTGTATGGTATTTTCATTCTTACCTGTCCTATATGGTAAACAAAATTCTAACCTCAATTTGCAAATTTTTGTCAAGAATACGGTGTATTATGTTATGAAATAAAATTATTTATTTATTTACGATGAGATAGTTAAAAGTTAGAATTTTGTTTACCAAATAGGACAGGTAAGAATGAAAATACCTTAAATTGTATTATGCAAATACCATCAACACAACATACAGTCAGAGATAAAAAGCGTGACTCTTTTTACACCTTTTAAACTTAAAAAGTGTGTTCTCGATTTGGCTGTTTGTTCTTGCTTACCTGTACCTAAACTGATTTCAATTGTTATGCCACATCTGTCATAATCATAACAAATTAAAAATTGGATTGCCTGGCTACCTTAACAAAACAAGTAATTCTTTTTTTTTTTTTTTCAGATGACCCAGAAATCTACACCGGCCAGCCTCAACACCAGTACATTCAGTCAGTCAGGCAGCTCCCAAAATTTATAGAAATGCTCTTAATTGCACTTTGTTAATTAATAATTAAGACAATATAGCATGTTAAGATTGCAAATTGACTGATGTTTACTAATGTCCCGTAATAATAGCAATAGCTTTTTTTTATAAGAGTGCATTTATCTCAGAGGCGAGATAAAGGGAATGACCGATAATTAATCTAATCGGACCCATCTTATCGTTATTTAAATTGTTAAATAAGCGTTAATTAACTAGCTTTTGCCAGAGACTTCGCTTTACGTGAAAGAGTAAAAATCCATGCCTTGTCACATACTTTCCTGTTTTTAATATTAGTAGGAGGAAGTAGTGTAAGAGTATTGGTCATTTATTTATTTATTTATTTATGAAAATAAGTTTACACAGCATTACAGTAAAACACCAATACACCGCACAACTCAGAGACCACAAAGATAAATAATATTTAAATCACTTAAAAATTTTGTTATCTAGTAACCTATCATCCATCATCTCACAGTATCTCAAACCACCATCCATCGGCAAGCGAGCAGGTCACACTCAGGTGCTGACGCCAGGAGCGTATTGAGCAGCGTCAGCGCACGCGGCAGCGGCGAGTTCTTGCGCGACACGGTGCGTGCCGCGGGAACCGCCAAAAACACGCGCGCTCGAGGCCTCAGTAATTCGACTTACATCTGGGACGTATAGTGGGGGAATTATGTGAAAACCTTACTTTTTTTGATAAAAGTGTGAAACTTGGCACAGTTATTCCTTATGTCAAAATAAGCCGATTAAGATCGGTAGCCCTCGGGAGCCCCCCTTCCGGGGCCGGGGAGGGGGGGTTAAAGTCCCGCTCTGCCCGGCTCCATTCTAAAAATTCTAACCGTCCATGGCTAGCTAATAGGTCGTGTTTGGTATCAATTTCGGATAAATCGATAACGTAGAATTCATTTCTGATATAAAAAAATGTCTACCCGTGATCATGATACATGCAACTGTATCGAAATATCGGGAGCTCAATAAAGGTAATCGCGGTTCACATCCCGTTTATAATATTTCGAATAAAAAAATGTAATTTGTTAAACAATTAAGAAGATAGAACAATAATCAAAATTCTCAAATAATCAAAATTGGTCGGATACAGATATGGGTAATAATACCATGTAATACCCAAAGCGTTTCTTAAACATAAACCTAACGAAAGCTTTTTGGACTTTCTCTAGTAATAAGGCGTAATGTCTGTTCATAAGGATCATACAATCGTGCATTGCATTATCTAACTTTTGCAAATTAATTTAGATAATTTATCTTTGACCTGTCACCTATGTCTGATGATAGAGTGGTTTGACCTAATTTCTCATTTTCTAGGTCTTTGTTTAAGTATCACAGATAACCTGTTGCGTGGAGTGCGACTCGACAAAACGGAAAACGGATTAAAAGGGAACTAAAACACTCAATACAGTGCAATAGTATTTAAAAAGACGCTAAACTCTGTAACAGTAACCAAAAATCCAAAGTAGTGTGCCGCGGCCACACTAGTGTGAAAGAGTTCGCGAGCGGAATAATGCCGCGGCGACACAAGAGTGAAGGGGCTCGCGAGCGGAATACTGCCGCGGCGACCCTAGTGTGAAAGAGTTCGCGAGCGGAATAATGCCGCGGCGACACAAGAGTGAAGGGGCTCGCGAGCGGAATAATGCTGCGGCGACACTAGTGTGAAAGAGTTCGCGAGCGGAATAATGCCGCGGCGACACAAGAGTGAAGGGGCTCGCGAGCGGAATACTGCCGCGGCGACCCTAGTGTGAAAGAGTTCGCGAGCGGAATAATGCCGCGGCGACACAAGAGTGAAGGGGCTCGCGAGTGGAATACTGCCGCGGCGACCCTAGTGTGAAAGAGTTCGCGAGCGGAATAATGCCGCGGCGACACAAGAGTGAAGGGGCTTGCGAGCGGAATAATGCTGCGGCGACACTAGAGTGGAGGGCCTCGCGAGCGGAATAATGCCGCGGCGACACAAGAGTGGAGGGCTCGCGAGCGGAATAATGCTGCGGCGACACTAGAGTGGAGGGCCTCGCGAGCGGAATAATGCCGCGGCGACACTAGAGTGGAGGGGCTCGCGAGCGGAATAATGCCGCGGCCACACTAGTGTGAAGGGGTTCGCGAGCGGAATAATGCCGCGGCGACACTAGAGTGGAGGGGCTCGCGAGCGGAATAATGCCGCGGCGACACTAGAGTGAAGGGGCTCGCGAGCGGAATAATGCTGCGGCGATCCTAGAGTGGAGGGGCTCGCGAGCGGAATAATGCCGCGGCGACACTAGAGTGGAGGGCCTCGCGAGCGGAATAATGCCGCGGCGACACTAGAGTGAAGGGGCTCGCGAGCGGAATAATGCTGCGGCGATCCTAGAGTGGAGGGGCTCGCGAGCGGAATAATGCCGCGGCGACACTAGAGTGGAGGGCCTCGCGAGCGGAATAATGCCGCGGCGACACAAGAGCGGAGGGGCTCGCGAGCGGAATAATGCCGCGGCCACACTAGTGTGAAGGCGTTCGCGAGCGGAATAATACCGCGGCGACACTAGAGTGGAGGGGCTCGCGAGCGGAATAATGCCGCGGCGACACTAGAGTGGAGGGCCTCGCGAGCGGAATAATGCCGCGGCGACACTAGAGTGAAGAAGCTCGCGAGCGGAATAATGCTGCGGCGATCCTAGAGTGGAGGGGCTCGCGAGCGGAATAATGCCGCGGCGACACTAGAGTGGAGGGCCTCGCGAGCGGAATAATGCCGCGGCGACACAAGAGCGGAGGGGCTCGCGAGCGGAATAATGCCGCGGCCACACTAGTGTGAAGGCGTTCGCGAGCGGAATAATACCGCGGCGACACTAGAGTGGAGGGGCTCGCGAGCGGAATAATGCCGCGGCCACACTAGTGTGAAGGGGCTCGCGAGCGGAATAATGCCGCAGCCACGCTAGGGTTTTTGGTTATTGTAACGTGCGTGGTTACAGCTCGCAGATGAATACCCGACTTATTACCGAAAAAAAATGTTGACTCCGTTCCTTTTAATTGCGAAGATTATCCCTACAAAAAAAACAAAACAAACTTAATAGATAGTTGATAAGTACTATCTTTACTACAGCAATAGAGATAAAGATGTCATTCGTAAATGTATAAACTATTGCTATCAATTTTAATGTAAATGTGTTAATTGTTTGATACTGACCTATTCATAATTTACTGCTGAGTCTATGCATATATTTGTAACTAACTATGTAGTTATGATTTATCGATAATATTAATGCCAATAACATAATACTTGCAGACCAATTAAGCTACATGTCAACATACTTACTTAAGATACAATACTTTATTATCATACATCGCACTCAAGAGGCACATTGCGGCCATGTCAGTTGGTAAGAGCTACAAAAAAAAAACAATTCAAAAATACTACGTATAAAATACCACTTGAAGTATCGAAATATTGACTTGTTGCCTGTCATCTATCACTGTGATCAATCTGGGATGTTTGATCTTTCACGCAAAAAAACGCACGATTTTTAATGAAACATTACAGTAATATCGTTTATACATCAGCATACATACACTCAGTTATATAAGTTTATAAATAAACCAATTAATATTAGAGTTGCCAGGACAAGGTATTTTACTCTTAGTATTTAATATACCCGGTATTTTTTATTTTTTTGTAGCTCTTACCAACTAACGCGCCCGCAATAATTATACCTCTTTCGGTGCGTTGTATGTTTATCATTGTTTTCTATGTTGGGTTGCTATTTGATATCTTAGAATTTGTCTGTTCTTATCCATGCAATTACTTTTGAAAAGCTTGTATTTCTAGTGCAACACTAATCCAGGCAATAGTTATTTGTGATACAAGGTTGGTAAGTAAGGTTTTACAAATGAGTTGACGAGTTGATAAACCCGAGCCGCCAAGGCGAGGGTTTTCATCGTCACGAGTTCGTAAAACCTTGCCAACCGTGTATCATACGACGTTTTTCAATACATTTGTGAGAAAATAGGCAATTAATAACACAAAATTGAAGTTTTTTTTTTTTTTAAATACCTTTCCCGAGATTTTGATGGCAAAAGACTATTTTGCGCGATTTGCGCCTTACTTAAAATATCAGGCGGAGTTAATTCCATGTTATTGTCGACTTCATCACTTGAAGAACTCATTTTGTTTGGTTTTTGTACACTATAATCAACAACACAAAGTTTTACAAAAATGGCGCGTCCGTGTACCTTAATGCGCATGCGTAAGTTTTGTTTTTAATTAGATTAACTAAAATTATCAGGCAAAGGTTCGACGCGTTCAGCCACTGCGATTTTTTCGAATAAATAAAAGGTGGAAATCATTAAAATCTGAGGTAATTAAATTACAGTTTATACTAATCACAATAAATTTTGCAAATTCATTACTTAGTTTTGTATATTTATACATTTTTCTGCGTATAAGTCGATATTTTTTATTTTCGTCATTTAATACTCTTTGCTTGTAAACTTTTAAAATGGACAATCAAAAAAAAACTGTAAAAAAATCGCACTAGTGCGGTAAAATTAACTTACGAGCCATGTATACATCCTTTGAAAGTGAATTTTTCGAGCAAATGTATTGAAAAATTATTTGAAGGGTAGGAATGTCATTCAAAATGCATTTTTTATTTTAAGAGAAAAATAATATATTTTTATCTTAATTCAAAGTCATGTACAAACAGTTCTTATGTCTAAGCGTAAACGCTTTAAACTAGGATTACATCTAAATTTAATTATATTTTGTTAGTCTTATGTTCGTTAACTATCATTTTACTAAACCTTAACTAGAATAAGTCTACAAAAGCTAAATTTAACTACGGAGTTCAAATTTATAATGGTGGGTTTATAAAAATAAAGTTCCTACAATTTAAAATTAAAATTTCTTTTACGAAATGTGTTTTGCAAATGTAGAGAAATCAATGCAGTTAGGTTATTTAAAAGATAGCAGAGACATGTGTTTTGCGAAACTTATTATTACTTTTTCATTTGGAATGTAAAATTACACTTGAGATAACATTAAAGCGCGCAAACGAGAGATCTGCAAAAAATCCATAAAAAAATTATTTTTTAGAAAAAATTGACACACGATTTAAATAAGTTATTGGTAAAGCGATTTATATACAAAAATACATATCTAACAGAATTTAAATTTCGGCGCTTCTCAAGTACAAAACGCACCTAAACAAAAGCGAGACCAATGTTATAAATGCTTAAATATACCTAAATACATAACTACAGCTTTAGCTGTTACAATGTCGATAAACTTTGCTGAAGAAATTCAGACAGTAGCTCCACAATCTTACCCATGTTGGCCACAAACCTTGGTCAAGCAAGCAATTGCAAACTACATAGGTTTTTACCGTATAAATCGTTGGAAAGTAAGAAAATACGGCTAAATATTATTACTGAAACAGGCAAACTTAAGTGACGCGACGCACGCCATCGCCGCGTCAAGTTTGTGATAGACGGTAGTGAGTATATTGTTCTCTTTGACAGCATTAAAATAAAGAATCGCTACGCTTTGGATGTGTTGCCAGCACAGATAAGGTTGTAGTTCTAATAATTAATCTTGCTCCCGGCAAAGTCATCACTTTGGTCTATCTCCAGCCTTATACACACAGATAATGAGACTTTTAAAAAGTAGAAAATAAATATTTACAATTTTCAATGTTTGACAGATTTGTATTTACAATAAATTTTGTTTACGGATATATTTTTGTTAACAGTTATGTACAAAGATCTGCCGATGTAACGGAACTAATCAAATTTCAAAGATAATAAAATGAATTGAACAGATGGTCCGTAGCACTTTTCAAAAAGCCTTTTTTTAATTTTTTTCACAAGGCTGACAAAAACGCTGGAACGAAGCTTATTGCTCAACACACAATTTTTGCAGTACCCTATAAAAATGTGTGTCGTTTCATATGGCACTAACGTGTTAATATTTAATAGAAGAATATCCGCTCTATGTTGGATAATAATTATGATAATAGATATGTTACGAATCTCTTTGAAAGTGTTCAGTTCGTTACTTCCTTCTTCCGGCAATAAAATTCAAGAGATCTTCAGTGAAAGGATAACAATGCAGCAAAGTGCTCCTAAATTAGAAATATTTACAAATATTCACAAATAAACTAACTTAATTATAAAACTTAATTAATATTCACATTAAACCTATGACTTTTAAATATCGTAATACTAAATAACGGTGACTAAATTTATTTTGTGCGCCATTTTGCGAGCAAAATTTGAAATGTCAATACTTATCCAAAGTGTTATTTCTGTTTTTTTTTCTTATCTATTTAGTTACATACTGTAAACCTTTGTCAAGTACAACATAAATGCTAAGTGGACAGTGAAATGAAACAAGTGAGGTGACGAACAATGATAAGGTAGGTACAAAGTTTTTCACAAATTATCCTATGGATAGCACATTACACGGCAACAATCTTGCTAGGATCCACCTTCACCCTCAAAAACATGACGTCATCCTTAACGAAATTCCTCTTTTTCAGCATCTCATGGGACACGAATCTGGGGAAGCCAAAGCCTAACGCATCAGGCTCCTTCGAGGGCCTCTGAAAGTTCTTCCAAGTGGGGTCAGGTACGAAGGATTCCACAATGTTGCAGGCTCGGTCTGGGCTGGCGCTTTGGTCGAAGAGGGTGAAAGAGACAGTGTGGGCGAAGGGCCAACGGAGCAACGCGTCATACTCGCCAGGTAAGATCTTGATGTAGACTGACATGTGAGACGCTTCTCCCGCACCGTTGCCATTCAGGAACAATGATGCCTGCAAATAATAAAATATACTTGTAAAATTTGCCAATACAATACAAGGTACTATAATAAATTTAATGGACAAGACTGTATAAATAAAGGATTAAAGGACACGTGTTGTAGTGAACAGATACGAATATGGATCAGTGACTAAGCCGGCTAATTCAGTCGCGTAGTTAGTCATTGTGGGGGAAACAAAAACAAGTTACAGCTTGTAAACAAAGGGTTATGTTGCCATAAGAAAGGCTTAGTAACAAATATGGCTGTAAAAACTCAAAATTTAAATTCATAAAGAAGTAGGCGAAAACAGATTAATCCAAAAAAACGTCTTGTAGCTTCTATTGATAAAGTTCTTCCTGGCTTTACTAAGCGGATTGGTTTTCCATATCAGCAGAACATTCTATGACCCTGAACTGCTTTTCACAAGCCAAATAGTTACATAAACTGACATAACCTCACCTGCAACTTATATCCATACTGGCTGGTGTAAAACGCAGGAGAGATCAGCTCCACGCCGTCTTTGCACTTCGCCTCCGCCATTTTGGCCGCCCAGTCCGTGATTCTCCAGACTAGAGCTCCTGAGCAGTTGACTGACAGACGGGTGACGGCAGCCCGGAGAGATTCCAGCTGTCTTGCTTGTCTGGAGGCGAGAGCTGAGACGAGGGCGAGGTGCTGTTGGCAGGATTCCTCTGTGTGGCGGTCCAAAGCTTGTCTTGTACCCTAGAAGAATATTAGCGGTTAAATGGAATGTCAGATAATTATGAGCTAGAGATATACTCGAAGACTGCTACATAATCATTTGCGCGTAAGGCTGGGATAATTTTCGTTGTAAGACTTGTAAGATACTTTTGAGTACTTTGATACTACAAAATGAAGAGAGTTTTATAAACAACATTTTACGCACTACACTACTGAATTATGTTTGATCATGAAGCCATTTTGATGAGCAAAAACTGGTCTTCAGATCGATTTCAGGAGAAAACTTCTAGAAAAACTAAAAAGTCCTCACCTTAAACCGACAGCCAGCGTCTCTGAACGCACAGGCCATGCCGGCGGCGGCGCAGTGGTCACGCAGATGCGCGTCGAGCTCGTCACGTGGCACCGACGCGGCAGCGCAACGCTGCGGGCATGGTACGGGTGCGCGCGCGCAGGTCGCACCGTGCGCTGCTACTGTGTCCTGTAGGGAAAGAGATGTTCAGTTGGAGTGGATATCGAAGTTCTGGTCAGAGCAAATTAATGATGCGCATGAAAATTCGGTAGAGCGCTCAGAATAATTCATGAAATACTCAGAAGAATACATGAGAGATGAAAAATATATGATTTATTGTGGCAAAAGAGGGACGAAAAACTAAATTTGCATTAAATTTTATCGAAGACACTGAATAAAAACGCGAAGATTCAGGACATGAACTGATGAATCTGTAATGGTTTGTTTGGGTTGTGAGCAATATGCGAAGAGTCAACACTTGAATTTAATTACTGCTTGTGCCCAGCAAAGAATCCAAAAAACTACAAAAAAACTTTTAGTCCGCTAATATATTCAACCAGTAGAATTTGACATGGATTTTTGAGTTCAAGAAAGCTTACCTGTGTGTACCTCTGCCCACAATGTCTGCAAGGCACGAGCCTCTTACTGCAATGCTGTTGCACATGTTGCTGCGTGTGTCTACGCTGCACTTTGGCTCCACACTTGTTCTCGCAGTATACCGGCTCGTGTCCGCAATTTCCTTGATGTTCCTGCAATTAGATATAAGCTATTAGGCACAGATGATACTATACTGCGGATAAACTAGGATCATAGAAGGCTAATTGAGAAAGATAGATTTTGAAAGTGAACTTTGTCACTAGCCATAAACAAACGTGATGGAACGCCTCACGCAGATTATGCGTTAGTGTCATATTGCACAATGGTTGCAATTTTGCTGATAGCACAATATTAACGATATACAATTAAGAAATGTGTGGCGATACATTGTCCTCTTTTCACAATGATTATGTGAAATGATGTTGATGCAAGGCTTGCGAAAATATGACCTGTATATCGACATTCACACTGGATCACAAAAAGTAAAAGAAAATAGGCAGCTAGAAGACTTGAAATAGGTTCCTCAAAAGAGAACATTTTTCACCACATTTTTCAGACTTAAGGAGATGACAAAATGGCTTAAACGTATATGTCAGAGGCTGACATTCGAAACTGGGACTTGCGGAAGTCAAAATAGCCTTGATCCTGCATTTCCTCACGTCAACTAATTTAAAAATGTCTAGTACCTCAAGAGCGCTCCCAGAGAACTCCTTTCCACAGTGCTCGCAGTTGGCGCGGCGGCGGGAGCATGTGTACCGGAGGTGGTCCTGCATCAGAACCCTCGGTATCATGGCCCCACATTGCGCGGCGCAAAGCACTGCGTCGTGCTTGCACGTGTTGAGATGCGCCTGGAAGGAAAGAGATGAAAGGTTAATGTAGATGAAGATATTTTTCTCAGTAATCTCGTGCCAGGCAGGGTGACCCATTACTTTGATTAGTACAAGCTGCTTTATTTTAGATTGTATGTTAAAGCTTTCTTAATTAGTGTTTAGCACCGGTATTTTTGAAATAATCAATGAAGATTATTTGTAGAGACTAGAGACCACATTAGGTTCGAGCAAAATAAAATACTCGAATTGCCATAGCGTATTTGACTTTCAATAAAAATAGTACGGCTGCATCAATATTCATTGCAATCGGTCAGTATATATTGGCGACATTATTGCCGAAGACTAATTTTTAAAAAAGCAACACAGCAATACTGAAAGCAAATTAAAGTATCGTTGAGGAAGAATCCACTATATTACGCAGTTAGCAACTTCGGCATAGATTCGTACTCGAATTTAGCTGACGTGAACACGGTTTTTATTAATTAGGTACGCTTCAAACTGTTTCAAGGTTTAATTGCGAAGAAAGCGATGACTTCCCTAACGCTAAAACAGATTTGGTGAAACTTTATGACACCCGTTCGTGCGTAGGGTCCATTTAAGAAAGCAGTTTCTTTCAACTGCTTTTTACTGTAACACCAAGTTGTTAACTCTTGCTATAGCGGCGCTACAGTCTTTGAATCCGTGTGGTTCTTCTATGCCATTAGATTAGTTCCAGGTTTCACCACCGATTCAAATAAATTTGTGGTCGAATGTGATTTGAAAACATTACACGGTGCTCTAAGACATTAGATTCGGTCAATAAAAGGTTGGATCGGAATTCATGTCCGTAAATATTGAATGTCGAGTTCCTCCTCAAATATTTTTACGGAGTGTTAATGTAATCAAGCGTCAACAATTCGTATTGGAATTTTAAAACGATTAGAATCAAAGCATAATAAAAAATAAGAACTGGAAATTAAGAATTTCGAAGTGAGAAAAGCTTTCTCATGCATTTGTCGGGCGATGTCGTGTACGTTTCCGAAATTAACAAACAATTTATGTCGTAACTTTTGTTTAAAGCGAAACGTCATTAGCGTACCGTCCATTATCCAAATTAACATAAGCATGTTAAGTAAACACGATAAAAACTAAATGGTTAAACGTTTACACTATAGTATGATAAAGAAATGTGTCGAACATGACGTATCGATACTATTCGATACTCGGTGATCGATTGCTTGATCCACTTACGCTATCGCCACAAATATTGACTATTCTCAGCTTACCTTTAACTTGCGGAGCTCGTCGGACCACTGGCACCCTTCCTTATGATGGATGCAGTACACCACAGATCCCATAATCGCCTTCTCCGATTCCGGATCAGGATAGATCTAGAACAAACGAAATAAAAATAAACACCTTTGTTTATGTGCCTCAGACACCACTATTATTAAAAACTCACTATGTTTGACACCTTTTTCAACTTGGAAACTAAGTATTTAATCATTTTGAATTAGTGAATTTGCCTAAACAGAAAACACAGCGTCGTAGCTACCGTTCACGCTAAGACTGATTGAGGCACGGGCCACGCTGGTATAATGGATTAAATAGGACAACACGATTATAAATAAACCTCATCTCAAAAAGAGAATATAAAACGAACGTGAGCTGTACCGTACGCACCGCGCGTTCGAATATGGAACACATCGTTTGAAAATACGCAAAATGGCCGCTCAATTTGTTTTTCGCGCGTAATGTTTTCAACGCGCGCTCGCCTCCGACTGCCGATACAAAATGAATGCATTCCCGTTGGTACATTTTAGTTATCTTTATGGGTGCAACGAACAGATGGCTGGGCTGTAGACCACCGTTCCCTTGTTTGCGTCGAGATAAGCGTGATTTTTCACTTCCCAAACCAGCTGGGTAATGAAATAAGCAAATATACTCGCTCGAGCCTTTGTAGCGCTCTTTCACACACACCAGCTAATTCTTCTTTGAAATACCACAGCGCACCATAGTAATAGTAATATGTATTAGGTTAAAACCAAGCAACAACGCTACGCATCTAACCATAAACAAATGTTGTTTGTAAACAATAATCTAACTAAAGATCGAGTAGCATCCGAAGCATCTCTGTTAGGCGTTCGGTGTCACCGGCCAACAACTTGTCTTTCTGGCGTGTGATTAAACAAATCTATCAGGCGACGATCATACCTGCACTTCTCGTTACATGAATGGGTTGCTTTTGGCTCGCTAGATAACCACTGAGACGAGCAGGCGATGGATATGATAGCTACGGGTGCGAGAAAGATCAAAACAGTTTCGTAATACGCTGAGTTCTATTTACAAACATTGATGCATGTGGTCATCGGCAGGGCTGCCGCATAACCATACCACCTCAAGATCCATATTCTACAAACTGAACAAAGCACCTGGTGCTTACGCGGTTGCGAACTATTCTGGCTTCTAATTCTAGGAGTTAGAAGCGAGAATACTAACGCCAATGATGGAAAGATGGAAGCTTTCAAAGTTGGTGTATAAAATTACAAATATAGAATGTTATTTGTGTCGTATTCTAAAAAGATAGAGTGCGATGTGTTGAACTCTCCCGCGTCGCTCAATTATAGAACTCGCTGTATCGTAAACATGGCAAGACGAGAACATCATAGGTTACACCATGGCTTGGTGACTTACGGCTCTTTCACTCTTACGGGTTTTGGAAAAGGACGGATAGCGAATGAGGATGTTGCGGTGACATTTGTGAACCCTGTTGAAGCTGATGCAGAGCTATTGATTTACTTTTGAAAGGATGTACTTACCCACTTTCAAACATTGTAATGATCTAGTCTTAATGGCTATGACGTAATGATTAAGCAACATCAGTGTTACCAGCAGTCCTATTCATTCAAACGGGTTAGCGGGGAAAATACTAAGGAAACCGTTCGTCGTGGGCAGATAAATAATCAATCAAACATCGACATAAAGAATGCAAATGATACTTTAGACGAATGCAATCAAAGAAAGAGTTAACCTTCCACCCACACAGTTAATGTTGTATGATGTCGAAGACAGGCACAGCCATGCAGGAATCAACCAACAGAGTCGTAAACTGTGAGGCTGTCTGATGCTGCAAGCTATTACTGATTTTTCACTTACACTGCACAAGTACTACCTTTCGCGATGGCTTTTCCTTTATTCTTTCCAAGGAGCAAAGCTTATTCTGCACCAAGATACTTTATATTATAATTGTCTTGGTTGACCTTGGTAGCAGGCACCCAGGGTGCAGCAATCGTCGTAGAGGTTTAATTTTTTTTTTTTTTTTTCAATTGTAATTGTATGACATGTGCACTCTATTGTTCAATTCTTCTATGGGCACAGCCTACGTTTGTGTGACTAGCAAAATTAACTAACGAATCCTAATCAATGTTTGTCTACAGTCATTCACAGAAACCGTTATGTTGTTTGATTTAAATATATAAATATTTTGTTTGAACTGCTAATTATTGATGTTTGTTTTTACGATTCCTGATTGTCAATGTCCTTTTGTATAGTTATTTTTTTTTTATTACGATTGGCTTGTAGCCAGGAGTGTTGTACGCGAACACTTAAACAATGGGCAAATTAAAACCCAAGCAACAAATTATTTTGCAAATCCGTTCACAGAGGAGTCCTTTTTTGAAATAACTATGTAAGTAACTAAAAAGAGTTGGTTGCTATATACTATTATACTGTTTTTTAACTTATTGACTAGCGAATCTTATGAAAAGGGGGCTTCTCTGAAATTTTTATCAATAACTCGTCTCTTTCACTCCCTTATTAATGACTTTGTGTGAGTGGAACGGCGCGATACGAACTTTGAATTTCGAATTACAGAGTATAAGACAAGGTCACAAATGTTTATGTCAAGTGTTTTTTTTTTAATTTATTTGTCAAGGTAAGACGAAGGTTTTCGCGTAGGTGATCCGATGCAACTATTACAACGTGGGCGTCCGATAAGTAGGTAATTGGATACTATTTAAAGCCTTATACGTAAGGTAATTCATGCTGACGACGTGACGACTCTATCATAAGTTTCACGGTCCGGATGTTCCGGAGATTTAAAGTACAATATGAAGAATTAGTTACGATCTCTCGAAAAATCCAACTAAAAATGCAATTAGGTGTTAAAATTTTGTGTTTATTTTAGAAAAGTCTTAAATTTGAAAGTTTAGCAAAAGTTCGTAAATACCTAAATATGTAAGTACTTACAATCTCTTACAATCGAAACGTTAGCTTTTAGTAATAAAATTAAAGTCGTTTCGCATAACATGACATTGTGTTAAGCTCATGTTTGTCGTGTAGAGTTCGACTTACTTAATAAAAAAGTTATTTTAGTCTTTTCAATTTATTCGCATTGCAACACTGAACGTCCGCTCGCTGCGGGCGTTAAATGGCCAGCATTATAAATGGCTTGGCTTGGCATTATTTCGTACGTTTAAAATTCAATTTTCGAATTTCTCGGCCATTTTTAAATTTTGCACGCGTTCCGTTATACGAAGAACTTATTTTTTTAAGAAGCATTAATAATTTGAAATAAGCTGGAGCAGAAATACTAACCACCCGCTACCACCGACTGATAGTAGAAGAAAGCATTCAAACTATAAATAAAAAGTAACGTAAACAACAAATTAACTTATTACTTGGATCTTATAAACAAACTGTTTTCGAAACTTCGAATGATTGACAAGCGGCGGCGCTATAAGTCAAATGTTCATTAAAAAAACCTTAAGTCACAAAAAATAAAGCTCAATTTACCGGAACACTGTACAATCGATAGCATATCAGTGTCGATGGTGACATGGGAATGTAAACAGAGTTCCCGAAATATCTGGGTTTACAACAACCAGTACATCTTGACCCCTTAATCTCCAACAACATAGCGTGAACAGGTATCTATCTAGCTTTGTTGGCACTTTCAAGTATGTTCGGTGTAACTGTAAAGTATGGAGGAATCAGTTTCTAAGTCACTATAGAAGTTAGAGGATTATTTAGTCGTTAGGAGTTGAGATAAGTGTTATTGTCGGCTTTTTAGGGGGTTGAGAATTCTTTTGTTAAGTCTTTATTGCTTACTTTAGACTTAAGAAAGACATTGTAGTTCCACTAAACACTCTTGCATGACTCTGCAGCCATTTATCGCATAACAAAAGCATTCTATGATCCTATTGAACTAATACGCTACTGTAGAGGCGATGAATTACTAGAAAAATTATTTAAATACGTATGTATGTACCTTGATATCTTTGCCAAATATCAAATCGGTTTAGTTGCCGCGTTAAAAAAAAACAAGACTGTCTATGGTCGCACGTCGACGGAAGTTCGATGGCCGGCGGCACCGTACCGTGTACGTAATATGTAATTACTTAACAATAACGACTGCTTTGTTTACACGGTTATACTAGAGATTTCTGATTTTTTTTAAGCATTGGCTTCGGAATATTCAGCCAAAACTAGCAACAAAGTAAACTAAGAAGCGTCAATCGATGACAGCGCCATAAACGCATAAGTCCCTAAAGTGATACGAATCGATTATTTTTAATCGCTAATAATCGATTGACATAATGTGTCGTGGGAGGAGAAGAATAGAGTCATTAGAACTATTGTGCTTGTATATCACTGCCGCGATTATATCAATGACGCGTAATTATTTGTGATAAAATAAATGCAAGTAACAATTAACGAAACAAAAGGCAATATAATTACTTAATACCTACTTAATGTGGGCTTATTACATATGGGCAGAACTCGACACTAATTCTGTTATGTAATACTTAAAACAATGGACCATTGACAATGAGGAAAATAGGAACCTAGTTATTTCCTAACCTATTTCCGCTAAGCATAACGTTACAAGTAATTCAATATCACCCAAGTTACAAACGCTCAACAAATATTAAAACCGTTTTAGTTTATTTCGTTCTCATCCAAATATTGTTTTTTAAATACACAAAAACAAAAAATACGTCCATTATATTCTAGCACGTACTTAATCACATTGCTTTGATTTTTAACCTTTAAAACGGATCTCGTTTGTTTGTAAATTAAAATTTATGTTTACTATTGTTTTGAAATCGTAAAATATAATTGTTTTTTCTCCTCAATCCATTAAAAAGCAACGACAATGCGTAGGATGCATCCATTGTTTCATTCAGCTGGCTAGTAAGAAATTTACTAACACTATCAATTAATCATCGCTCAATGCTAATGCACCGATTGTTTACGAGCCGTCAATTCAACGTCAAAATTTATTTCCACGCTGGCAACCTAGCATCAATGTTAATTAGAAAAAAAAAACAAAATTAGATTTGTTTTTCTACCGTTTGAATAAAGGTGTTTGAAAATAGAACACTTCATTTGAATGTGGAACATGATATCAATTAAGTTAGCTGTCGTCGGGACAAACGGGTGTTAAGTTTCCATCGAGTCTTAATTTCAAATATTTTTTTAGCTCTACATTAGGTATGCGTTGAGATATTTTGCACCTTTAGGACAGTAGGTATTAAATTAAAAAAAAAAACGATTTTGATTTTAAAGGTAAGTAGATTTAGATTTAGATTTATTTATTTATCAACAAAAATTACATTATATAAAAACATGCATGTCACAAATATAATCATTTCTGTTGAGATCGTCAAAAATTAATAATAATAATAGCATAATAAATTATAAACAATTAAATAAGTAATAAAATAAAATACAATGTCAAAAAATCTCCAATAAGGATCGTCAAAGCATATTAAATTACATTAAATAAATCATAATATATCTTTATTGAGCTCCCGATATTTCGATACAGTTGCATGTATCATGATCACGGGTAGACTACACATACACCTGTACACATACATACAACTGATACATGCATGATACATGCAACTGTATCGAAATATCGGGAGCTCAATAAAGGTAATCGCGGTTCACATCCCGTTTATAATATTTCGAATGAACTTAACCGTGAATCATTAAAAACTCTTATAATATATCTAGTCAAATATTATCTAATGTCAAAAAACTATATCAAAAAATTCATTAACTGCATAGAGAGGGTTATCCAACAAAAGGTTTTTCACTCGGCGTCCGAATGCTTCGTCACTCAGGTCTCTAATATCGGCCGGTACACGTTCGTAGTAAGTGGGCCCAACAACACGCGGATTTTTCCCTGAAAGTGCCATGCGGCGTGGGACTGCCCTAAGGCGTCCTGTGGTACGTAATTGCTTATTTAGTACATTGACGCGTTCAAACGTTGAGAATTTTTTTCTGACGAACATTAATAACTCATATAGATAGACTGAGTAGTGCGCCATGATGCGGTGCGTTCGAAACAGGTCCCTGCACGAATGCCTTGGTGATACACCAACAAGTGTCCGTACGGCACGCTTCTGCATCAGCATCACTCTATTTGCGTCCGTGGAGTTTCCCCACAAGAGTGCACCGTACGACATCAGTGAATGAAAATGTGCGAAGTAAACCTGCTTCAAAGCATCATCGGAAATCAGAGGTTTAAGTTTCTGCAACGCAAAGACTGCACTACTCAATCTATCACACAGCCGACCTACATGGCACTTCCAGTTAAGATGAGCATCCAGTGTGAACCCAAGAAACCGACACTCCGTGCTCACCGGCATTGGGCTATATTTGATACATGGAGGCAACGCGACACTACGCCCTGAGAAAACCATCACATTCGACTTAGTTAGGTTCAGCATCAACCCATTTGCTTTGAACCACTCATTTAGCTGATCACACGCCTCACAGATTTTCTCAGCAAGCAGCTCATACGACCGTTCACTTACAATAACCGTGGTGTCGTCTGCAAACAGCACAGACAGTCCGGCAGTAACAGATGAAGGGAGATCATTTATAAAAATCAAGAACATAGTATTCCCTAGCGCGGATCCTTGTGGAATTCCTATACTCACAGATCCAACGTCCGAATCGTATCTGCTACCATCCGTCAACAATCTGACAATCTGTTTTCGACCCATCAAAAATGATGTGAACAGTCTGTGCGCATTGTTTCGTATACCGTAATACGGCAACTTGTTCAGCATGAGTTCATGGCTAATCACGTCAAAGGCTTTCGATAAGTCACAAAATATACCCGCCATTTTACATCTGTCATCTAGACCGGTTACGATACAGTCGAATATTTTAAGGGCTGCTGAGGTTGTGGATTTATTTTTCCTATAAGCAAACTGTCTGTCTGTCAATAAGTCATTTCTTTCAAGATGTTGCATCAAGGAGGACGAAGTAATACATATATTATTTAATATTTACAAATAAGTTTCGTTCAGTTAACCTCCTCATTATAACCTTTGTGTGAAATAATAAAACTTTGTATTATTTATTTACTAGGTATTTAGTATGTGTTTATTGTAATACGAGTACCATTTAATATGACACGTCACTATTCAACTATCTGAACTTCGCAAAAAGTTCCTAACCGCCGCAACGTTTGCGAAATCTTTTTTTCTACTATTCGATTTTCAAACAAGGCCGTTGGAATACGTTTGACAGGCTTTATCTGAGTACCCATGCGCGCGCAGATCGTCACGTAACTATGTAGTCATAGATCGATAAAAACCGTTTGGCCTGTTTGCACGATCTATTATGAATTGTTTTATCTTATCTGAAATTCCAAGCCTGTCAAATGCCAACACTGCACATTTCCTTAGTACTGAAAAACAGATAATTATTGGGACCAATCGTCGTTGAATGTGTATAAGAGCGAAAAAGAGGGGAGATGTACCTACAGAATCAACCAATCACATTAATAAGATTGCTTAAAACATATACCTATTTAAAATAACGTGATTCGCCTCAGTAAAGCACACTTTAAGAACAACATGGCGATTTTGTGAGGTTTTTTTTTTGTATATGATGCTGAAACTTGAGAGAAAAAAAGTATGTACAGTCGAGGGCATAAAGATTGATACAGCCATCATGTCAAATATATGTGTCACCGACCTTATTGTTAGTGGCATAAAGGTGTATAGATGTTTTTGACGTCTTGGTAACGCCCTTGACTGTACCTATGAAAAACTTTTGAAACGCAGAATTTGACCGCAAAATAAAAATCCAAGATGGCGCTTGCTAATGACAGTTAAAACCCATTGCTTATGCAATGGCGTCGGTTGCAGTAACACTCAAACGCTACCCCTTTATTACACGTTTATGACAGCTACCAGCTCTATCATTATTATAAATCCTGATTTATAAGTATTCTTAAAACAGTTACGTATAATAAAAAAGTTTATTTTGCTGTTTCGCTACCCGGGATCGATTTTCCACCATTACGAACGCTGTCCCTATTTTATGGTGGAGATAAAATTTCATAATAAAACGTAACTTGTCTTTCCGATTCTATACTTATTGATAACTTCATAACAAGCGTAGGGTGAGAGACCTTCCAGTAAAAGCCCTCGACAACTGTTATCAATGCGATAACGTCAATAAATCATACACAATTACGCAATATTCTGTGAACTTTATCATCAAAACAACCGACGTTCCAGTAAAATGGAATAAATCAGGGAAGAAAGGTCGCACGCGCCGCCAAAAGAAAGTTTCGTAACGAATCATAGTCTCCGGTGTTTGATAACATTATCAAGGCGGCAAACTGAGGATTCGAACCTTGTAGTATTTATGAATTTAAATCAAATCCTAGTATGTATATATGTTATGTCTATGTAAGTCGTTACGCAATTGATATTGTCATCGTCTGAGAACCTGGGGCCCGATTTTTGAAAGCACGCCACTCGAAATTGGTATAAAATAAATGTTTATTGCAATAAAACTACAGCTCAAATTAAATTTTCGTTTAATCCACTAATGAATTACGATAAGGGAAATGTACTCACGCGTCACCTTAGAGCATACTGTGGTAGAGTCCCTATCGCAATAAGGTAACATATCCCTCGAGTTTGAGTGACGGTGGCCAGTCAATTGCGATAGAGCTCAACAGTGGTACATGAATACATTTCCGTCGCTGTAAAATAGAGTTGTGATTTTCTTCTAAGCGACTCATATCAATTTTTTTTTTCACCTTTCGTGGAAAGCGGATAAATTCCGGATGGATCCCCGAAAGTTCGGATACGTGCGGACGGATGGTACAATCGTGTCCGCTAAGCTATTCCTTCCTAATGCGAAGTACCTACATTGAACGAAAAGGGTCATTTACAAGCGTGACACGTCATAAAAGTTTCAATTGCGTCGCTAACTCGCTAAATATTTAAAATGGCTCGTTATTCCGGACAACAAGCGACGGTTTCCGGCTATCGATCAATCTGCGCAGGCGACTGTGTCGTCCTCATGACTAAAGGTCGTAAGTTCGGTACTACACGCATCGAAAAGAAGTGAAAACAAACAATATTCAAAAATAGGTTTTATATACGCGGCACAATCAAAACAGGTTTAATGATTATTTATTACTTATTTACCTACAATTTGGAAAATTTGACAACAACCCAACCAGACCAAACATTTTGATTGATTTTCCTGTCATAAGTATTTATTTATTTCACGGTTCCATGATCTAACAGTTCTTTAGTCGATTAAACAATATCTGCATCTCAAAACCTTTTCCATCAGGCATAATAGTGGTCATGACCAAAGGCAAGCCTATTCCTAAAAAAAAAACGAATGTCACACTACTTTTACCTGTCATATACAACGCATACGACGTTTCTCTCCTGCAGGGTCCATTACCCTTTAGCTTCTGTCATCCAATTTAGTTCAAGTGGTAAGTGACTGCGCCCAAAGGTCACGCAATTTGGACGCGTTTTGATTAATTTAATCTGTATGTTGTCATTTAAATTACTAGGTTATGAATTACGATCTCATAGTTGGAAAAAGAGGAAGCAACATGCAAGAGGGTTTAAATTAAGTCAACTTAGACCTTTGCCCTGTTTCTTTCTAGAACAAACAGTAAGAGAAAGACAGACAGTCTATCTCGCGCGAGAGCTGTTATACCTACTCCACAGTAGGTATAATAAATAAATGAAACTTTGCCATGACATTCAGACCCCGTGAATACGAATCTCCAGGGAATATCGATTGATTTAATGTCAGACCCCTCCCAGTATGCAAGCTTTACGGGAACATAATCAGAGGGTGAAAGAATTGCACCCCATTCAATTTGTGCGTTTTAGGGCGAACAATCGCCACTAAAAGTTTTTAAAGTGCTCGTAAAACAAGGGAGTGCGAACTACGATTTAATATTATGTTTTTGTGGCGTGTTCCTTTTATGATTAGGCTATAGCTGTGAAAAGTAAAGGTGCCACCGGGTTTGTATTTAAGTTTAGAAGTCGACGTTGCAAAATATATTGGTCCATTTCTATGGCTCGAATTACAACCGGTTTATGTATTTTAAAATCAAAATCAGAAACTTTAATTTGTAAGTAGGTGTAAAGTAACCAGGTAGGTAAAGAGTTCTTTACGCATCATTTCCTCTATACCAGTACTTTCAGTGAACCATCATTGGCATTGGCAATTAGAATGCGCTGCAAGAAAATTGGCAGAAAGACATTATAACAAACAAAGCCAAATAATTAAATCCTACTAATATTATAAATAAAAATTAAATGCGAAAGTTTGTTTCTTCTTTTTACGCTGAAACAACGAATTTGGATAATATTTGGAACTAAGATAGCTGGTACCCTAAATTAAAACATAGGCTAGTTTTTATCCCGGAAAATTGCATGATTTCCGCGGGATAGCGATAAACATGTAACGGATCATAGCTGCCTAGAGTCGCAACGCAAATAATTATTACAGAATATACTATCAACATCAGTTCTTAAGTCTAATTCTACGCGGACGAAGTCGCGGGCAGAAGCTAGTCAATAATAAGAAAAATATCAAATACTACTACAATCCGGATATTTCATCAACAAATTGCTTACATGGTTCATAATTTCAGTGTAAACTCTGACTCTACTTTAGATATAGATACGAAGTCTAACGTCAAGCAAAACTTCAGGAGCACACCAAGGCTGATCCATCTGTTTATATATCATTTAGTATCACTTTAATGTGATATGAAGGCGTTTTTATATAAATGTTGCTTATCTTCCACCATAATAGCGGATGTTACGAAAATATTGACGTAAGTATAAAATTGCCACACGCGGTTTACAAAAACAAACAGAACGCATCGCCGGTTGCAATTTTTTAACTAAACATGGTGTTATAAACACTTGAGCTCGTTGAAAATCGTATTAGTGCTTTAAAAGCTATTTTTGGGACCATTAAACAACCGCAATAACATCAGAAGAACTCCCAGAGCGACAGATAGCAGCTACTGAAAACTTTAAAAGCATACAACTATGTATTCCTTAATCATTTCAATTTGTATTTTTTAATTAGTTTAATTTATCTGGTTGTACTTTTATAGTGGCCAGTGGCCAAGTAGAATGTAAACCAGTAGGCTTATTGTCTAACTCGCTCGCAATCGCCATCGTGTTCATTTTGACAGTTCTTGTATGAATGTGACAGCTAACTGATTCCGATGCCAATTGTCAGCCCATACATGAACTGTCAAAATGAACACGATGGCGATTGCGAGCGAGTTAGACAATAAGCCTATAATAGACAAGAAGCAAAATAATTCAAAAACGGGGACGATTTCCGCTCTCTTTGATAAAAGGAATTGAAAAATAGGCAAGATAAGGATAGATAAGAAATCGAAGAGTAGGCAGACTGAAAAGAAGATGACTGGATGACTTGGACGCACTGCAATAAAAGTGGCAGGAGCAACCCCTTGACCGGTACGAGTGGCAGAAAAAAGGGAGGCATTTGCCCAGTAGTGGATCACTCCAATAGGCTATCATAATATAAAAAAAAAACTTTTGACAGGCGGAATGCCTGTTAGGTTACGATCGAGGTATATTCTTGCATCTCAACATAACTTCTACAAATTTTTCGAAGCACAGCGTTGCATCTATTTTTAATCCACACCTTACGCTAACGAAATGTTAACATGTTTAACGACCAAACTATAAGTAGAATAAGCGTAAATAGACAACTTTATTACAGTTTTGAACTCTTAAAACTATCGTCGTCTTTGTTTTCTGGGAACGTTAAAAAGGGAGAAGAGGACGAGTACGGCCGTGCCTATTCTGAGTTATTACACCGATGATAATGTATGGAAACTTGTTAAGTAAGATATTACAGTAGCTATGTCTAACTCGGTTTTTGTTAGTGTTAAATTAGCTCATACGTACAAAGCCAAAGAACTCATCTGTGTTTTCATTTCACGTTACAGTAACCTGCTGTGACCAGTTATGGTTACAGCTCGCAAATAAGTAGCCAGCTCAAAATATCTGGTAGGTACTTATCGCAAAGATATTGATTGATCGAAATTGACGTTCTAAAGGTAACTTAGCTTGGAAACAGTAAGAAATACCATGATCCATTGGTTAACTGACAAAGTATTATTAGTATGTCGATCTCCACTTCGGTCTGTACAGTACTTTGGTAAATTTTATGGACAAATCGTTTAGACATAACACCTTATACAAAGAATAGCGTTGTATATAGACGCCAAAATCAGGTCACGTATGAGTTGTAATTTATTCCAGTATGATGAAGACAGTGGACTGAATAAATTTACGATATGAACGTCAAATACTGTATTTGCTTGCTAATTTCGACACTTAATTACCGATAAAAAATCGTTAGATATCGCCTTAACTTCTATTAGGTATTATCCGCAACTTCTAATATAGGTACCTAGATACTTTTTAATAAGAAAAAGTCAATAACGGGAGATAGGTACATTGACTACAGCTACAAGTATGTTTAATGGAGTAAAACTATGTATTTCAAATAGGTATTTTGGTAGTATTTTTGGAATTTAATTTACAGTGAGGTTTATAGGCCAATAGGTATAGGCATTGAGCTTGTAGTATGCTTGCAGTGACCTACCTTTTATCAATGGAACCGAGCGTGATTCATTATTGTGAATCATTTCCAGACGTAGGTATCGGTATTTGATGCAATTTTTAAACTCCGTTCGTACAGGTCAGGACTCTGGAATGCGAAATTATGCAGACGAACTTGTTTGTAAGTATTAACTTCTCCTTTCTATTTAATTTTTTACCGGTGCCTATTATAAAAATAGTTAAGGTTAGTGACTGCGTGGCAGCGATAAGTTACTAGAATAATTCAGATAGTTTTAATTTTTAATGATCCTTTTGTTCTCAGTTTTATAGCTATCTGGTAGAGTTCTTGTGTATTTAGTTCATCAGTGTTGTTATAACTAGTTATAATAAAGATTACTTCATAATGTTTATTATTGAAAAGTCAAGTATTTGCGACTAAAAACATTATTTGCCTCGTTATGACAATAAACTTGAAAAGAAATGATGTCAACAATTTTATTGTCATTTTATTGGCTATAATATCGCCACAAGTAGGTGTATAGTGATTCTTGGAAGTGTGACTGACCGGATATCACAGCTTCACCGGAAACAGCCATCTTATCGCAGGATGCGCAGGCGCAGCTTACGATTATAATTGATTATCTGACAGTTTTTAAAGGCTGTGGTGTTCAGAAAAAAAATCGTAGGTAAATTAGGTACTTAGCAACTACGCGCACTCTTTACCCGACTTCAACAAAAGGACGTTATCAGTTTCTACTGTATGTTTTTCTTTTACCTTTTTTACTTATGTTGAGGAAATATCTAGGTATGCTTATTAGAGTTATTAGGTAAAGTACTCATTTCAGTCTCTACCTTTCGTGACAGATTGCATTCTGCTAATAAAAATACCTATATGTGTCCCTTTACAGTGAAATAAATTTAGGGCCTGTCGCACTACTCCTTAACTGTTTGTTATCTATCATGACGTCTCTGTCTGTTTCGTAGTAATAAATAGAGATGGAATCATAGATAACTGACAGTTAAGGAGTGGTGTAACAGGCCCTTAATGTATCTCTGTGGAACCTTTTTACTGAAAATGTCATAATTTATTTATGAATACCTGCCAAAAAAATGATTGCGAAATCGTATGAGAAAAGGTTCTACAGAAGTACGTGGTTCGGTTTGATCGACCATAATATTATTAAAATAAATAAAATAAAATAAATATCTTGGGACAATTGACACCAATTGACCTAGTCCTAAACTAAGCAAAGCTTGTGATATGGGCACTAGACAACGGATAAACATACTTAAATACATATTAAACATCCAAGACTCGTATGACATAATGTAGCGGTTGCAACGCTCAACAAACATGACCTTAAACTCTGTTAACTCATAAGAAACTATTAACCCTTTCTCTCTTTGATAGCATCTAACGGAGCACAACATCCCACATAAAAATAACGTTATGTAACAACGATTAACTGTTTGATAACGCGGTGAGAACGAGACATGACCAGTTAAGTTAAACCTTTGTTTAATTATGCGTTACTGTTACTAGCCGTGGTAGCCTAGTGGTTTGACCTGTGGCCTCTCAAGCAGAGCGTCGTGGGTTCAAATCCCGGGCTCGCACTTCTGAGTTTTTCAGAATTTATGTGCGAAAATTTCATTTGAAATTTGCCATGAGCTTTTCGGTGAAGGAAAACATCGTGAGGAAACCTGCACACATCTGCGAAGAAATTCAATGGTGTGTGTTAAGTTCCTCAATGCGCACTAGGCGCGCGTGGGAACTATAGCCCAAACCCTCCAATACACGGAGGGGCCTATGCCATGAGGCACGCCGAATTACGCGATAATTTAATAAACAACCACAACAACAACAACATGTAGGTACTTACTGAAAATGTAGCGAATTCTGAATAAAAAGGCTATTATTATTATTATACTGTTACTAGAGAAGACGACCAAGTTGCAGTTGGTGCAGACAGTCCGTTCTGCCTCTCAAAGTTGGTCACATAACTCGGTTCCCGACATGTTTCAACTTGTTCGTGGTAAGATAAGGTTGTGACCAGAATCGATAATGAGATAGCTTACGTTTCTATTTCATTTAAACAGGTAGTCAAGACGCCATACGGTTGCATGAATGTAATTTGTTTGACAAAAACTTCATGATTGCAAAACTTTGTGATTGCATTACGGTTTTGATATTATTAATCCTACTCCTACTAATATTAAAAATGCGAAAGTTTGTGACGATATGACAATATGAGTGAGTGTGTATGTTTGTTCCTTCACGCTGAAACGACTGGCCGGATTTGGATACGATTTGGAACGAAGATAGTTAGTCACCTAGATTAAAACATAGGCTACTTTTTATCCCAGAAAATTGCATGATTCCCGCGGGATAACGATGAACATTTTAAAAAATGCTAATTCTACGTGGACGATGTGGCGGGCAGAGGCTAGTATGGGATAAAGTATATATATAATTATATACCTATGTACTCTTTTTATTGTATTTTACAAGCTCTATGTATTTATAGATAGGTATACTCTATGTTGGTACCTACGTCGGTTTGATTTGAAATTTAGTAGTAGGTAAATTAAATATGTACTTACTTACAAACTTCTAAAGATTAGATGTCAATGCAGATACAGTCAACAAAAAGTACAGTCAGTAAGTATTTTTTTATACTGTAATATTATAAAGAGGTAAAGTTTGTGACGTTGTAGGGAGGGGGTAGGTAATCTCTAAATCTACTGAACCGATTTTGAAAATTATTTTAAATACAACGAAGCCACAGTATTTGTGAGTGTTATAGGCTATATTTTAATTCTGACGATGTCACAGGCAATAGCTAGTTAAAAATAAAAATATTGAAAAAGTTATTTTTTTTGTTTTCTACTCTAGTAAAAAGTTTAACTGTCGTGGATAAAATATAAATAATTAGAACGTAGGAAATTTTCCTTAATCTACGATAGACAAGTCTTAGATCATAGCAACGGTTGCGTAAGTGGCGCAGGCGCCGGTATGTTGGTACACTACAGGTACGCAGCAACATAGGTTTAGAGTTTATTATATAGAGATATATACATAAGTAAGTGAATATTGTAATTAATATGGTACCTTTAAAGTGTATTTAAGCTATAGAATTGGTAGCTACTCAAAAGGTTTATACAATGTTAATTAATTATTGTTATTATTTTCCACTCGCGGTCTAACCGATGACGCCAAAACTTCAAGGTACCCACCTATAAAAAACACGCCTTATAGTCTGCAATGTAATTTATTAATGGATTCCCGAAAGTTTAAAACAATTGAAAAACAAATAAACCGTCAACGCGTCAAAGAATATTCCATATTCGAATTCAAGTTAGTAGGTACTTTTTTTAAGCTCTGGAATCCAGTCAATCTGCCAGAGCCAATACCTGTGGTCCCTTTACACACCATTAGAGAATTCCAATCTCGGCCTCATGGTGATTAGCCAATGCCTCTTCCGTTCTAGATAAAACTCAATGTTTGCGCAAAGAAATTTATATCCATTAAAGTAAAAGCGTTAAGCTGGCAACACTGCCACTTGGCGAGAACATAAGTGAACAATTTTATTATAATATATTAAGTCTCATTAGTATTAATTGTCTAAGATATCTTTATAATTATTACGATGCCATTAATTCTAATTTCAACTTCCGAAAAGGGTAAAACGTAATCTTATTCGCATTAGTTACTACCATATTGGTAGTGCTCATTATCCTGGCAACATTCACACGCTTAACGACTTCTCTGAACTTAAGATAAGTGTCTTTTAAACTAATTAGACGCACCATTTTTTTAAGATACTAAGATCTACTTTGATGATTAGAATTATCGACCCACAGCGGGAAGAATAAGGTTTATTTTTCAATAGTTTAATATTCAGTCGGTTAGTGCCATTTAGAACTGGGTATTTTAAAGGCAACGTTACACCTGGCGTTGTGCTTCTAATGCCTTATCATTATACACTTTAATACATGTAGCGTCATCGTCATGGTAATGTATGTACATAGGCAGAAAAATAATATAGTCTTGCCTGTAGTTTCTCTTTCTTTAAGAATAAAAATCCTCAACTGAAAGGGACTTTTGCATAGATGAGATTAAGGTGTTAATTGATTGAATCAGACGTTACTTTGCGGAGGCAAAACAAAAAACATTTTAATACCTATATAGTGTTTTTCGGTCATTTAAAATGTTCCTTAAGTATAGAAATCCTGAAAGCTCCAAATCAATAAAAAAAAAAAAAATGAAAGTCGAATTGGTTCGTTTAGATAAGTTTTTTCTTAGGCTAGGTATTAGTTTGTTATTACCAAGCATACCTACAACATACTATAATTTAATAATATAACGTCACAGATAACGAAACAGTGGCTTCCTAGATCATCTAAAGACTGGTAGTTAACAAGTACCCAACTCACCTCTAATAGTTCATAAAGAAACTCCACGTAGCTCATCTTGCACATTTAATATCTAAAGTCTCACAACACGTAGCAACTTGACACTGTCCGATGAAAGAGTGGCTAATTTAACCGCAATAGTTTATGGGAGGTTATGCCAAGCCCCTGCGCCCACGCGTGGACACCTGGTCTGCCTTTTAAGGCCACTAACCAGCAGGTTAAAGTGGCTTTTGATGGTTTTCGGTGTTGAAAAACAAACAGATGGTAGGACATCATTTTGACGGGTTCAGAAAACCTCTGAGACTACACATTTTTAAAATGATGCTGGAAGTAAGGAAGGTAAAGGCAACCGACGAAGCACAAAGATGCACAAAATAATAAAAGAAACGTAAAAAGTATTGTCTATTTGAATCAACCCCTTGTTAATACTTCAAATGTAAAGCTGCTCAGTCATTTGGCCTTAAACTAGATTCAGTTTCCTTATTGTTAATAATGCCAATTATTATAACACACTATTTATTGTAGGTACTAATCTTATCTACAAAATGTCTCATCATTTAATGATAATGTCGAGGAACACCACAACATTACATTACAACGAAGGTAAACTATAATCTTCGAGCATAGGAAGCCATTGTTGTCGGTTCAATATACCCTCAAGAACAAAGTCATCCAGTTACTACCTGTCGAGACAAGTATCATAACTGTTTCCAACATGTCGGAACACAGAGCTCTTAATTATTTATCAAAACCAGCGTTTTGTAAGGATTGGCAAAGACGCGTTAATATTCCGCCTAGAACTGTAAGTTTCGCAAATGTAGAGATTCTAGAACGTCTTGAAACCTAACGAGTCGTAAGGCGATGAAAATAAGGGAGAGAATGCCAGTTTGTTTGCTTAGTTAGAAGCGTCTGCAAAACCGGTTTTTAAAAGTAGGCTTGCAAAATCAGCCTCATGCCTTGTTGGTAAACATGCGCACTGCTCTCGCGGCAAAAAGATCATTAAGTAAGCTTTATACCATTTCCCTTTCTTGCCGACTGTACGCCACGTTTAAAATAGATTACATCAAAACGATGCAACAGTATATGGCCGCATCAAAACGAACGAATAAAAAGGTCTAATTTGTTCAGAAGTACGCCATATGGACGCTGACCAATTTGTACTGAACGTGATAATAAATCACGCTACTTACACACGTCAAAAAGTGCTTACGCATCAGTAGAACACAGTTAATAACCTTAATGATAGAGTACCACGGGCCAACCAGCAATCAAGAGACTATCCAACGAAAGCATGACGTTTTACTTTTTCAAACTGCCCGAGGCACGGATGTTTGAAACAAAAACAAAGCGTCGCGTGCATCGTTCGTGGGAAAAAATTAAATCGGCAATTCGGGTTGCCTGCTTGCGAAAAATTTGATCTGCTATTTTATTTTGTTGGTAGTATTTAACGTTAATGTTGCCAGCGTTGAAGAGCCAAGGGCGTCTGCGCTACGGTTGGTAAGCACAATGGCGATGCGAATGCGACAGCTTTTTGGTGCAAAAAATGGCGGATGTAATCAAGTAAATGCGAGAGTTGGGTTTGTTTTGATCAAACCTGTTCGTTTCTCTGAAGTTTTTTTGGCAAACGATTATTCCGTCGAGTATCTACGGAGTCATCGAAGGAAATGACTGTCCCAAATTGGATTTTGAAGAGTCAGTAGTATTAAATCTGCTGTCTTATCGACCTTATACTACTAGCTAGGACATTATACTAAAAGCGATCGTTTCATTCAAATGCTGGTCTGGGAGCAAATAAAAAACAAAGAATGTACCAGTTGCTTCTCTTTCCGCGCAAATGGTAAAAACCCACCGCGAGAACAGGCGAAAATCCAATGCGGCATGCGGCTAGCAATCCATCCCTATTTTCATCTCTGTTTACCGTATTGTTATATTTAACCATAGGCAGGTATTTCGTGATTTTATATGATCAGGTCTTTTACGTAGACGATATGATACAAATTAGCGCTTTCAAATTATCATACACAAGTTTGTGCCATTTGGAAATTCCGCCGAAAGTCGTTTCGAATGCAAAGTCCGATCTGCCATGCAGGGTCAATAATTTAGTGATCGAGGTGCGCGCACGCATAACAAAACGATGACTAAACGCAACATGCTTGTAATGACTAATACGGACCGTGGATTTTTGTCTCGTTGGGCTTAGTGCTCGTTTTATGAATAATAGCAAACATTGAAATTTCGAGAATGTCTTAAACTTGTAGAGTTATTATTTTAAGTGATGGTCCTATTTGAAAATCATACTTTAAAGAATCTGACTCAACATAATCTCAAATTAAATTTGCTGTGAGAAAATAACAGTAGTCAGGTATGCATGAAATCATTAATAAACTAAACATGCAGGTAAAGACTTGTCCTAAGAATTTTAATGATGGTCCATCACACTTGATTGTACTCGGTCGGTAACCAACCGTGGAATCAGATAGAGAACTTGGCACTGAGAACTAAAAACTGAACAATGAAGATATTTATTACTTGATTACTTGACCGTTAAATTGTACACGGAATTACCTTGACAATGAGACATATTTCAGTTTCGGCGCAGTTAAACTATCGGATAATAGCACGACAATTTTATCTACATGCCTTCGAATTATCGGATAGTATTCGACAATTTGTAACGCTCGTTACGCACCAGGCATTCTCCCACGGATTTAAATAAAAACTATAAAATCTACTAGTGGATAGGTACAGACAATTTCGTGAATAAAGATGCCAATTTGATTCTTATTGGCGCTATGAATAAGTTCAATTTGACTCAAAAAGCGGCAGGAGCAACGAAGGACGGCGGAAATCAAGTGCGTAATGCGGTTCTACTTTTAAAAAATATCCGACATCCGGTCAATTGAATGTCTCGGCCATATGGTTAATTGGAAGACTCTGTTAAGGGATCAAGCGATACAAATCTTACTAATAAAAACCATATTTATTTGGATCATTTGAGATTGCATCTGAAATATTTCTTATGTTGCCATTTTTGTGGTGTCCTAATGAATTTTTGACCATATGAAATTTGTTAATCTTATCGGGACACTAATAAAAAGGGTTTTATCGATATTCTTTTTCATTGCGTCATTTGAAAATATCTTCGTGGGTTGACTTGCTTGGCAACACTAGTCTAATTCGTGTCTTACTCTTAAATCTTCACTTATTCAAGTAAATCCATTAAAGTTTACAACAAAACAGACTAGCAATCTAATTGATATTTCAAGGTTTATTAACACTGGTTCCATTTACAGGTTTAGTTGACACTTCATATTTGGCTCCATCAAACCGAGCCTTCGTTTTATTATCATTTTCAATTACGATATCAAACGTACAATTAGATGCTATCAAAGTTTTAATTAACAAAAGGCCCATCATCCCTAGATACAATCATAAAATATTTAAGTGTCCCGGTCATGCAACCAAAATGTGGGTCTGTTCATCAGATAAATTAAATGTATTAGAAGCTTCCGTGTTGCCGGGTCGTCACAATGGTGATATAATGAAACGATAATATTTAATAGCACCAAATTAGATTAGTACTTAGCCTGATAACGTTTCAAATGTAACATCTTCTTTGGTGAAAATGAAAGAAAGTCATTGCGTTTTCTGCTGCGTACGAGCAAACAAAGGAGACATTGCATGAAAACACGGAATATGGAATGGTATTGGGAAATAAATTAATCCAAATCTAAAAGTGCATAAGAGTTTGAAAACTCATGATGTAGCCACTGATTGCGTTTCTTTTAAAATGAATTAAGCAATCACTTTAACTATTTCAATTAAGTTCTAAATGTAGGATGAGATACCGGATATGGATAAAAATGTCAGTTCAAATCACGAAAAAGCCGTTGCAGCTGGAAGTGGGCGTAATATAGATGAAATGATAACTACAACGATAATTTTCCTCCGATAACGTCATGAAAATAAAAAAGTCCAAAGTAATGACATAACTTTTGTTATATTCCTTTTGTTGCCAAGTTCCCATGGGATCGAACTAACAAAAGATTAAGTACGTCTTAAGCATTGTCATGTCTCATTAAATCGGTAAGCTTAAGTAGCCACTGACTAATTGGATGTATGTAAGTCTTCACTCATTAGTTATTGACAGGTGATTATAGGAATAAATCACGTATAATGATGTAGAATATTGTCAGTTTAACAAAACCAATGTGCTACCATTTGAAAGATACATAAGTAAGATAGACAAGAGTTAATTGTATACGGACCGTAAGTACTCACCCTTTTATATGTACGGCGTGGCGATCATCCTCAATTAACAATAGAGGCTTATGATGATCATTACTGTTGGAATCATTATCACGCGTAGCAGTTACGTCTAACGATACAATAATTAAATCAATTACATCATTATCATCGATTACCGATCCAAAATCTTCAAATGATACCCTGTCAAAAAGTATTGTAGCATAATTATAAAGTTTGAGTGATTAAATGTTATAAATTTGAAACCATTCTTATTCAAACCATCATTAAGCGAAAAAAAGGCAAAAGGGGTACCGTTTTGACCACTTAAAGGCAATTTGAATTCAAACTTTTTGTCTGGTTCAAGATCTTTGTTTCAAAACCCGTTATTAGGTCGACATAAAATCATCGAGAAAAACTGAATAGAACCCAAGCGAATCAATCTTAAGGTTAGGACAAAATAAAAAATGACAATAATTTACCTACTATGTATTGTGTTACTCATTAAAATAGTGAATCGATTGAAACTATTGAAAGACTCAGTTTGATATCACAATATTTCGTATCAACGACTGACACAGACAAAAGATTACCAATAAACAAAGTGGTTTTCAACTGAAAAGCACTTATAATTGTTAATCAGGGTTAACAAACAAAGATTATTAGTATTATAGAGGTAGGTACGAATAATATCGTCAACATTGCCCTAAATAAACCAATTGTTGAAAAAACTGTGACATTAAAATCTGTTTACAATTCAAAAGGATACAAAGGGGAAGCTATGGAAGAGCTCCCTTAGACGTAGACCAATAAACAGTCAAGATACGAAGCAGACTTCCTCAACTAGAAAGGGCTTTTGTTTGTACCTTTTATAAATAAATCTCAAGTACCTACGTACCTTTGAGTCGCTTAATATGGCTCCATAAAAATTATAATCTAAACAGGGAAGTTCGACAAAACGATTAATTTTTAAAACAGGCTTAGATATTTCCAAAACATAAACACGTAACAATTACAACATTATAGTGACAATTATTTTGTTAAGTTTGCAGAAGCAATATCCACCGTCTTTATTAATTAATTTAATATCATATATAGCTTGCTCCATTTTCCATTATGTACTTAAGATATTTTTTTGTTAACAATACAATTTGATGTTAATTCTTAAGTTAAGTTGAGTCTGTATTTCTCTTTTATATTTTTTAATGGTAATAAACGTTATCTTATCTTATCTAATTTTGCAAACTTTTGGTTTTCGTACATATCTTTACATTACTACATTCTTCAATCTGGCCCTCCGTTTGTATCATTCCACATTTCGCGAATCCACCTTTCCAAGTTTTTATATCAAATACCAACCAAATCTGAAAGCCTATTGGAACCATCTGCTCAGCTGATTGACATCAAGCATTGTGTATAAATCCTCTCGAACCAGGTACTAAATTGTTTTTTTCATCGTCAGCTGTTCTCTTTGGTGCGTGCGTTCCCAAATTTTATACATTTAAACGCGGCCTTCCTTTCATTATGGATATAACATCTGCTTGCGGCAGGTGCCGTTGAGGAATTTCGAAATTCGAACGTTCGAAATTTTATTTTTAAAAAGTATTGCCGATAATGGCCAGTTATTCATTTTGAACTCAAGACGCCAAGTATGTAATCACTCTTTTTCTTTTTAATTTCGCCTTCTTTGATTATAAATCGCGTCTTAAACTTAAACCAAGCAAGTCCTTTCTTTGGCCAATAAAACCCGGAAATTCTTCGTTTTTTATCTCATATCCGGTAGCTCGTAGTTTGAGGCTCATATTATTCTGATATCGTGACAATGGATATCGCGTATCGTATCCGTTACCAGCAACGCCAATCGCGATATTTGATATCAATGATATTTTATAAAATGTTTTCTATTTTTTGCGAAGCCTTGTACACTTTTAATAAAAATAGATTTAAAAAAAGTAGTCTTTCGCGTACCCACCTACGCTTAAATGACGGATTTATTTTCAAATGAATGAAATGTCAAACCCTAATTCTAAATAATTACAACATATGCCATAAACACATTGCAAGTATAAATATAAAAGTAGCAACACAAAAACGGTTCCGTTGAAAATCTCTATTATTTATGCCTTTTGTATGGAATGGGTGTCATGTTCCGCCGCTTTGACGAACAGCTGACGCCACAAAAACCACCCTCTTCCTTTATCTATGGTCCGCTGCCTGTTCAATATTGTACCCACTTACAGAGGCAATTATTACGTAGGTTATGAACTTTACCACTCAAAGTTTTTATTTCAAATTGCTATGGACCACGTAGCACTGGATAAAAAGCTAGCGGATGTGATTTTCCAGTAAAAAGTTTAATTACAAGAATAAAAGAAAAAAAAGCTGGGCAAAGGTTTGTTACTAGGCTGCCAGAGCTGTCAAGTAAGCGCAAGCCAGCCTTTAATTTACGCCAAGTCAACCTTTTTGGTATTTAGCAATAATTTATCCTAAACAAAAGACAGTCCACACGCATAGACCATGTGCCTATTTAACCCAAAACCAACAAAGCACAACCGTTTCAAATCTACATAACTTTATTTTTCAAGTCATGTGTGCACGCCTGACTTCCCACCAGCCAGTAGCTTGCACATGGCACTATGGAATTTGACACGCAGATGTGCGTTCCGCCACAGACACAATAAAATACCTAATAAATATGGCCGCCATGCACTTTCAGTTTGCGCTACAAAAAGTGTTGCCATGCCGGAAATATAATACGTATGTGGATAGTTTTATTATTGTAACAATCATAAGTTTATGGAGCTTCCCAATTTGATATTTATCTGCGATACGCTCGAAAAATCAGAAAGCTGTGCAAAAACTATTTACCTCCATCAGTTGTTTGCATATTTAACACAAATAAAAGAGTTACAATAATCACATCGATATTTCATCAGCTTTTAGTAAGGAGTTGGAACCCATTAAGTTTTTAAAGCATTTTATCATTTCGTGAAAGTCAATCTAGTTGGCATAATGTGAATCACGCCATGACCATTTGACCGATTAAGAAGCGGGAAGAAAGCGCCTGCGACGTCCATTAGCGCATGCGTGATTTACTCATAACGTATTGGAAGAGCATCAGCTTGAAATGACATTTAGGAAGGAACGTTGCCAGCTGTTGAAAACGTTAAAAGTTTCAAACTGTCCTGACGAAACAAAAAAAAACAGTTTGACGAAAAAGTTACTGGCCAGTAAGTTTTTTTTTTGTTTTGAACCGACTTTAAGTCGCAGCAGAAATATTACCATAGTTACTAAATGCCTTAAGCCTACGGGTGGGCACGAGCTTATGATAAGTAGTATTTTCATTAACGCTAATTTACTATAATTTTATCAAGAATGCAAATAACTTTACATTCTTTACTTTCCCAGCCGTAAGGTTTAACGGGCCATCGTTGTGCGCCGTTGCAATCAAACGCATTCCTTGCTACAGGAATTTGCACTAAACCTTGCACTGTTCACTGTGCCTTTGACACACTAGACGCAATTTCACAAAAAACTATTTAAAACTAAAATTCACATAAAACGTCAAGAAAAATGTATAAAATTTTATGATAATCATGATAGTCATTTTAGACATAAATGATTCCCACAAAGAAAGTGATGAAAAGCCTGTTTTTGTCATCTTAGGAGTATAATGCGTAACAAAATACATACTTATTTAATAACTCTAGCTGTTGCCCGGGCTTAATCCGCGCAAGATTAAAAATTGTATCCTAGGCAGCTGGACATTTCCCGACGCTTGCAACAATTATTTTTATATTTCAGTCAAATCACTTATTCAACCTTCTTCGTAAATGATTCTATATATTGAAGAAAACCGCATGATAATCCGTTCAGTAGTGTTATGTGTTTATCGCGGACTGACAGACGGCGGATCGCTTTGTTTTATGTAATGTTTATTTAGAGTTTTGTGTGAAACTGATGCCGATTGCTCTGTGTGCCCAAGCCTTTAGCGTTTTACCGCCAATAACAGAAACGTCAAATAACTTTTTTAAATTAACTTTTTAAATTCGTCAAAGCACCGGCGTGCGCCGTAAAGCCAGAATAAGCATATTGATGGCTTTCTTTACTGCTGATGTTTTATTACTTTTTCAATTTACGAGTACGATGTCATGGGGTTTGACAAGTTATTGGTGGACTTAAATGTACGTTAGTCATATTGTGTTCGTACCTACATAATATTTAATACAATGTTATTAGGCATGGATAATCCCATGATCCTATAATAATATATTGATATATCAGGATAATATTGTCCGTCTAATCGATGCTATTAAATTGTTTAATATGTAGTATCTCATAGAAACGTTGTTTATACCTACCTACTTACTAGGGCAGGTTTGACATTTTTCTAAATTATTAAAATACAAGATAGTAAATTAGTAAAACTTAATGCAGATTGTTCAAAAATATATAGTTTTTGTTTATAAATATATTATCAGGTGTAATTTACACCCGATAAAAAATAATAACAAACATACACAACCAATCACAAGTCAAAACTTTTACGACAAACAGATTAGCGAACAATTAAATTTCAACTTGAAAATTGGCAACATTTTGTGCAAATTATTTTACTGGCCACATTTTTTAATGGCCAATGTTTAATAGTGGAACTGAAACATAAAGCTGTGGTCACACAAGGGAAAGTGAATTACAGTGTTGCACGCCTTATCTTAAATCTGCGTAATTAGTGATTCAACCGTACAAAAGGCGTTATCTACGTGTAACAATGAAAGTTCCATACATTGTTTTAATCTATGGTTTTAAAAAGTTACGCAAACCTATACAATTGAAGAGTTTTGTAGTTTAATGGCGAATAAAAAAATATTGTCTATTATTCCAGTTTTCACTATTCTTTGAATTTAAATTACCTATGCTATTATTTTTTTAGTAAGTAGGTACCTACTAAAAAGTTTTATTTTAATTTATACCGAAATATTGAGGTGACCACGCTACAGAAAGTTTACAGGACAGATAGGTCCCTTTTTTTCAATAAAATAATGTTGTTTTTTGAACTACATCTGTTTGTTTCATAGTTTAAGAATTAAATAGTAGGTAACTCAGATAGAACAAATTCAACTAATTACATTGTAAATCGGCTGTTTTTTTTTGTTTTATCTTTTAATTTTGTTTTTGAATAAATTCATCTCTTTACTTTTTCAAGTCTATTGCAGTCTAGACTTCGATATCAGAAAGACCTGAGATCAAACACTGAAATATTTAGAAAGGTGTCTCAATCGGTGAAAGTCATGTGCCTTGCAAAAACTCGCATCTCAGAGTGGCCTTGCCAAGGTGAGTGCAAGGGGGACATAACGGTTACACCGGCTCCAACCCACCAAGACACCGTCGAAACATCGTTACTCAATCCCAGACACCATACAACGCTGCCCCGCCAAGTAAAAGTGGTGTTTGTATTCAAACAAAGCCAGCGATGTATTATGCATGACGCGGAATGTCGGATGGGTCAGGATCGTTCCCGATTCATTTCCTTAGTGTGGAACTTAATGTTGCGCTAATATGGAAGCGATGTTTGAATTTAGAACACGTACCAAACCTTTTTGGGATTGGATTCTAACTGTGCTGGTTATATACAGGTGCATAAATACTGTTCACCTTCACATTATAATCCAAGTGCTTTTATTTTTAGTGACGTAAAAAACTTAAATTAGTCTTAAATTGTGTTTCAAGTGGGATGTAAACAATTGAATTAGGTACACACCAAACAAAACAATTGCTTACCAATAAACCCTTTTCAATTGACAAGATCAGAGGACCATCTTTTTGCAACAAAACCTTGAAAATAAACAATTGATGGTGTAATACTCTAATAGTGATGAACACAATGCCGGTGATGTCGCCATGCGTGGTAATGAGACATCATCATCGTCAGCTGGCCACAACCGAATTAAGGTTAAGGATTTGTTTAGTTAAATTTCTGGCTAGACGTGTGTGTTATTTGCCTAGCAAATAAATTCATATATTATGCAACTTTTTAAAAAAATAGGTAATTTTTTGTTCACATTTTTTTTAGATAAATAAAACTTTCATTCAACAAAGTTGAGCACACGCAAACATACACAGGCGCTTTGCAAAATGCATCGCAGTTGCAATATCTTAAATGAAAATCCAATCTAATAAAAAAAATGACTTAAATCAAACTCCACTTACAATTTGGCTGATCTCCGTGATTGGCGAGATGGTTTTATCAGATCCTTGGGGGAGACTGGAGGCACTGGGCGTGGGGGACACCCCAGGAGACGCTGGTTGAACATTGACCACGCTTTCTTTCGACGTACGGTTCGGAGACAACCTAGCTGGGAAGCTGAGGGTCTTCGTCCACTGTGACAGGGAGCGCACCATCTTGGCAGTTCATGAACACAACACTAGCACTGTCGCGGCGCGTGCGCACTCGGCGGGGGTCGGCGGCCGAATGGCGGGCTCGGAGGCTTGTGGCAGCGACGCGACCTCGGGGGGAGGATGCAAGGCGTGCAGTCTTTTGTTTATTGATATGGAATTGCAGGCTGTACGGTCAAGTTTGGACGGATGCAGTTTTGAGGTAATCGAAGCGTTGGTTGGATTATTTGCGTTTGTTTCTTTTCGTCATTGCAGCATCGAGTTTAAAGTACGCTATTTTTAAATCAAATAACTAAACATTCTCTATAATGATAATAAAATGTACCTACTAGTGTGAAAAAAAGTTTTTTTATTTTAGTAGGTTAGATTGTTTTTTTTTTACTTTTCGATGGACCCTGAGAACTAGGCGTCAAGCCCAGGCTGCTCAGCAATGGGACGTAGGTTCACTGGTTCATTTTGTCCTACAATTAATATTATCATTAATATATCATTGTTATTAATTTATAAGTAACTTCTAGCTTTGTTTTAACGAGCAACAAATTCTCATAGTTTTATGTGTTTATACTTGAACATTATTGTTTGATTTAATAATGATAGTCTGTTAAAAATATTATATTAATTAAACGTTACCATTGACAAGAAACAAAACATTTTATTGCGATTCTCACAGTAAAATGTGAGTACATTAATTAAAATAAAAATAATATGACCAATGTCGAACAAATTACAAATTACAAAAATAAGTAGGTTGACCATGTGTTTCGATAGAATTGGGACAAATTCATCAAGCCTACTAAAATGTATATTTATAGTTCCCAAGCTCAAAAATAAGTAGTTACAACAATAAATCTGGTTGCTAGAGATAACTACTATTTTATGCTAATTTTAACTTGATACTTTGACGCGCTCTCGTGAAAAAGGGTCTTGACAGAAACGTGCAACAACATGTTATAGGATCATGTTGTTGCACGTCTATAGAACACTCATATGAGTGTTCTTTTCTTTCTATTGGACTACGAAACCGTAAAAATTTAAACCTACATATAATGTAACTACAATGTAGAGTCTACTCTACATAAATTGGCTTTGGCTTCGCCATACAGTCTATCTTACCTCTTCTTCGATACCTAAAATTATGAGCTGTAGGTAATTCTAATTACAACAAAATATAATTAGCCTATACGTAAACAGACGGGGCGGTATTACACGGTTTGAATATATAATTTATGAGCCCAAAAATAGCACATTTTGAGCACAATGAGTTTGACGTGAGACTAATTTCGTGGAAGTATTTAGTGTCGCATGCGCACCCTCGTTGTTGAGGAATGTCAAAGTTTAAACATAATTGAGGTATTTCTTTTTAAGAAGACTATAGAAATGTGGAAATAAATTGTACCTGAATCCTACTAATATTATAAATGCGAAAGTTTGTGACGATGTGACGATGTGAGTGAGTGAGTGTGTATGTTTGTTCCTTCTTCACGCTAAAACGACTGGACGGATTTGGACAAAATTTGGTACCAAGATAGCTGGTACCCTAGATTAAAACATAGGCTACTTTTTATTCCGGAAAATTGTATAGTTCCCGCAAGATAGCGATGAACATATCAATTGCTAATTCTACGAGGACGAAGTCGCGGGCAGAAGCTAATATATAATGTTTTACGCGGCTCTATATTTTGTCCCATAAAATTTACCATAATTTTCGTTGGTCATAAAGCGTCATATTTCTGAAACAGGGGCCCGATTTTTTAAAGCACATGGTGTGAAAATACCACTCGAAAGTGGTGAAAAATCATGTGGACTAGTCAAAAATTTGATTAGAGCCGTAGTTTTGAAGATTTAACCCTTAAATGGTCCAAGTGTGTTTCTCTTGTTGTTTTTTTACAAAATGCTGATTTTACTTTGGTTTTTGGGATGGAAAAGAGATATGTTTTCGAAATTTTCAGAAATGTATATATCTTATATGGTTTTCAGTATGTCACTTATAAGTGACATTGCCTACTTATGTGTATACCCAGACCTGTCACACAGAACGGACATTGCCCCCTTAACGTAATAAAATATTCTTTGGGCAAAAAACAATCACAACATATTATCAACTTAAATTTCTTTATTTTGTAAATGATTACAAAAGTATTGTCATCTTTGCCCGCTCTCGGGTGTCCGCCGCCGCACCGGTATGCCTGCACATCATTGGGAGGTAGAACGCAGCCATGGTGTGGGCGTAAGTAGCGTGCCACACCAGCACACGTCCGTAGGTACCTCCACGAAATCAATGACATCCCATCTGGACGCATGCCATCGCTCCGTGAGATCTGGGACTCCAGAGCAGCAGGAACGTTGGCACTGACGAGGGCCCTTCTGAGGATGTCATTTAGGGCAGCATAACGGGACAGGGGGCCGGCAACCGAGGAGCAGGCGAGTCCTTGGTGGCCGAGGCGATCTACCGGGGCCCCACAAGAGGCACAACTGTGGTCCACGCAAACCACAGCACCAAGTCGGAGACCGACGGTTATACGGAGGGTAATTGGCTCTAAGTATGTGGGTGCCGGTGTTCGGTGAGGGATAGTCATGAAGCCAGTGGCCTGATTCTGGTTTGGAAATCGCCAAAAGTCTGGCGCTGAATGCTGTTTTCTGAAGCTATGGAATCCCAGGCCCGTTGAATTTTGGCTCGAGATGGAAAATTTGGGCAGGCATTTGAGGCTTCTACCAAGCACGCAGTCTCACAGTTTGTAGCCGGTGAGGCGTTAAGGATTTTACCTGCGAGATCAGAGGTGCTATGGATTGACGCCAAAACGCCGGCAGAGAAATAGGTACTTGAAACTTTGCGTGTTCTCAAACCACCATATCTTATTTTATTAGATACCTATATTAGATTCGTGGCCTGAGTCCATGCCTGCTCGCTAAAACGGATAGGTAGGTATTTAAAATCGATTCAATTTGGGATTTTAAGATTAGATCAATAGTTTTATCAGATGAGGGAATTTCCAAATGGGACAGCAGCGGAGCAGGTAAGTAAATTTAGGAACAAGTAGGCAGAACTTTAAAACAAACAAAGCAGAGTTACCTACTGCTAATTTAAGCGAGGCGGTCCGAATAATTTTTAAATTTAGTCATTGATTTACTCAGAAGTAGAAGAATAGCCTCATCGAAAATGGGTGACTCGAGGAGATGAAGACTGTCTTTATTTAGGATCCTAATGTTCGGGCGATGTTGTTTGTCTAAAGGAGGTACAAGCGTAAGAATTTTACTAGATATCCACCCTTTTGCGGGCATGTTACTAAAACAATAACATAATAATGACGTAAAATGTTGTTTACTAGCACTGGACTTTGTCCGTTATAAGTGACAACTAACTTTTAAGGCATCACAGGTAAAGTCCGTTATGAATGACAAACGTTAAAATTACAACTTTTAGGGAATATGGGCAAAGTCCGTTATAAATGACAAACAGTAAAATCACAACTCTAAGGTATAACGGGAAAAGTCCGTTTTAAGTGACACTCTGATTATTTCAAACATCAACAAGAAATTACAAGTGTTTTTTGAAAAATAACTACTTTATGCTATTATTTAACTGTTATTACTTCTCATTTACGCAAAAAAGTAACGTAAAACATAGTAATACTTACGAATACAAGTATTTGATTTTGAGCCCGACACCGTCTTGGCAGTTGCATTTTAACGACTGCTCACTTCTTGACACGCGTCGCGTGCGCACTGCTTCTTGATACGCAAGAAGGAAAAGGATAGCCTAACTAACGTCACGTGGTACTTAAACCGCGCGAGAGTTCGCTCAAATTTGAATTGTGTGAGTTTCATTGGTGTGTCTTTTGAAACGGACAAAATCTATTTAAGGGTTAAACAGATTTATACCGCTTTCGAGTGATGTGCTTTCAAAAATCGGGGCCTAAGTAGTTTTTCTTTTAGATAGTAAAATAACTTTTTTTTTTGGTGCCCGGGGGAAGTCTGCTGTAGCCAGATACCCCATTACCACGGGGAGGTAATAAGGTTATGTGGGGTTTTTACACTCTAAAACCCCCGGGTTGTTCCTTCCTCGCCGCCATTTCTGCAACGGTACAACGGAATAACCCGTTAGTAGTTAGTAAAATAAGCTAACCTAATGTAATGTAATCTAGTAACATTCGGATGTTTTTTCCAAAATTCCTGAAAAAGGCACCATTTTATTGTGTTATGACCAAAAAAATTATGACTTAAGATTACGAAAAGAACCCTTGTCTTACGCATAAACCAAATAGGAGAACAGGCTCAACTTTTGCAGACGTCATGCGAAATCACTAGTCTATCCGTAAGACGTGAAAATTTGCTCAGTTCAAAAAGTCAAAGTCAAAGTGATTTAATTGTAAACATAGGTACAACTGGGTACAGTGTTAATATCAATGACATATTACTACTATTAGTATACGCGTTATAGCTGAAGAAAACTCCTTTCGGACATGGCAACGTTATTGCCGTTACTTGACATTATATAAGGACCTCTGCACGCGCCGACAGCGACTAAACACAAGTCAGGCAATTACCTTACTTTTCGCTTGCCACAGGGAGATCGCCTATGACGTATCTACCTCAGTTTTATGTAGTAGGAATATCGTAGGTACCTCACTTGCTAGAAAGGGCTATCTTTCTCCTTAAAAATCTGCGTGGAAAAGTGCTTTTTCCCCTCTTAGGTGTAAAAGGTTTTTGAGATGCGAATGCGCTGACCATCATTCCACCACGACCACCACCACCTCACCACCTAAGTACTCATATACTCAAGTAATTTGAAATTTGAAATTCTTCCATCCACCATTTTTCTCGCTGTACCTAGTGAGGTGAAAAATTGTGTGTTTCGCTCGGCAGCAAAGTTTGTTTAGTGTCTCGTGCCTTGAAACCATCGCGACGCTCAGGATTTTTCTTTTGAACCACTCGCTTTGCTCGTGGTTCAATCATAGAATCCTTCGCTTGCTCTGGTTTCAATACAGGCACTCGCGCCAAACAAAAACTTTGCAGCCTTGCGTAACAAATAACTATTATTTCAAATTCAACCCAATTTTTCACCATTCAATGCTTTAAAATCAAAATTCAATTACAAAAATAAAAAAATTCACGTTACTAAGTAATTTTTGTAACACGTCGAGAATCTTACTATTGAAATAAAACACTTGAACAGCAGAAAAAAAAATTGGTTGCCTGTAAAGTCGGTATACGGGCGAAAGTTTTACGTGACAACGACTTTGAGTGGTAAAATAATTTTAATGTGAATATTCATTCGTATAGTAGGAAGAAGGACGTGTAAACTTGTATGCAGGCGCCTAAGCGAAATAGAAGCGCAAGACATGAACCGGTGTGTATGCCTATCTCTCTCACTCTCTCTCTCTCGCTCTGTCTCTCTCGCTCTTAGGCGGGCTAACTGTGCTCGAGTGGAAGGGACGCGTGCCTTTCACTTTTTATGTCTGTCTCTCTCGCTCTTAGGCGGGCTAACCATGCCCGCGTGCCTCTCACTCGCTCTCATTGTGAGCGCATAACGTGAGCGGAGCGTAACGCAGTTTCTTGAAGTGTCACCCGGCAAACCAATTTATAAGACGTTGTCACGTCAAAAACGAAACGGTTATCAGAGCACCGGTCAGCCATGTCTTATAAGTTATACGTAAGCATATGTTTACGAATACAATCTCCGGGTATTCTCAACAAAAAAAGGGTCGTATCACCCCTTTGTTAGAGACAGCCCCTGTTTTTGTGGGCTCACTCAACCTCAAGTAAGGCCTTTGTTCTACAAGAGGGTAGTCTTTGAATGCTGTTGCGTAAGGGGTGTAATTAAGATAGGCTAGGGATAGTTTCGTTGATTTGTATATGAACCCTTGTAGAGGAAAAATGAGTTTCTGTAATGCAGCAAGAGCACTCTTGTATCGATTTTATGAAATGTGGTATGGAGATAATTTGAGTCCCGGGAAAGACATAGCGTAGTTTTAATCATGAAAAATCGCATAGTTCTTGCGAAAAGATTTCTTTGCGCATGAGTCGCGGACAACTAAAAAAATATGATTTAAGGCATTTATTTTTCAACGATTTTAATTTTTTTGCGCAGATTTACCTTTAAGTCTAGGTATGCATTGCATTGGGACGTTTTAGTTTAAAAAAAAAAACATCATTTCATCAAAAAAAAATTTTTTTTAAGTATGCATTGGGACGTTTTAGTTTTAACTAAATTCCACAGAAAAACTGCAAGTTTCACTATTTCGTTATTATTATGGCAATGGACTAAAAGTCGACTTGGAGGATTTTTCTTTCATATCTAAACTTGGCTTTACTGAGTCGTTTTTTGTGCCAAAAACTTACGCTTGAGGCTTAGGAGCGGTCTCCACTTACTGTTTCTCATTTCCGTGAAACAAAAGCCGGTGCGGGCGGCAGCTGCGCGCGCACGTGGCTCAGGAAGCGCGCGCGCATTGTTCGAGATTCGCATCTCGTGGGGTGGTAGCAAAGGCCGTAAGGGCTGCCAACATTAGGGCACAGATTTGCGATACTTGCGTTGCGATCGGGATTACCATGAGGTCTTAACTTAATGCGATTCAGATTAGGTTCGCTCGCGATCCATGCTAAAAATGACAGCTAAAACCTGAACTGAGTCGGAATTAAGACGTCATGGTAAGGGCCCAGATTGTGGGATTTAGTTATAAAATGCGAGATTTCACCCGGACATTTAATAATCGAATTCAGGTTCTAAGTGACACGCAAGTACCTACCGTTTAAAATATAAAATAAATATTATTGCTGAAAAATTACAGCTCTAATTTAATATAAATTCGGAGCTCAACTTCTGGTCCAAATTTTAATTCAATTTTTACAGCAGCTGCCATTTTGTTCTACTCTACATTTTAAATTAAACATTTTTTTGAAATTCCGAATAGTGTAACTACTTTCGTGTGATGTGCTTTTATAATCAGTTCTTTGCATCGCGAATGATGATGCTATTTGTCAGATCACTGTCTTCTTCGTAAATTAAAAAAAAACCGGAACTGTAGCCTGTAGTATTGCTCTATTAATACATCTGACCGTTTGAATTCAAAACGTTCCACTTTCAAACTTAACGAGTTCAGGGGTGCCACCCTACCCATAATAAGTGTTATTTACGGCGTATACTGTGCGTTGCTAATTTCTAAGGATGTGGGTCGCATAAGAATGCTAAACGCCTAAATGTTCTAAGCGACAAAGTTGACTTGTAACACAATGTAGGTCATTTTATGATGATTTCTGTACATGTGGGCCGCAAAAGTGTGATAAGGCAGAAATGACGTAAGCGACAAAGTTGACTTGATAGCAATGTGCAATTTGAGCATTTTACGTAGAAACTTTAAAGAAATTTTAACGCATTAAATGCATCGTTCCATATAGTTATTATTGTTTGTTTGTAACTTTTTTTTACCCATATCTCCCTTCACTTTTTGAAGTAGCTTGCTCTATACCTATTTTTTTGCTGAGGCGATTTACAGGGCATAACTAAAAACTGTCGCTTACATCATTCTGACTATATTTATCTTTGGGAATCTATGCCGATCAGTTTTGTAGGTTATTGTTTTTTCCCAGCAGCTGCACTAAAAGAGGTTTATTTCACCACATGTCGGTCATAAAATTAAATTTTCAGACATGTTTGAGATGACTTTAACGTTATTATTACTGTTGTGTACGAATTAATTGTTGGCTTCACTTTAAGTATCAACGAGTAATATCAAGTTGTTATTTTTAATAATAGAATTTATAGTCACTTTGACAAGTAGCAGGAGGAAAGGAAGACCTTTGCCCAGGAGTAGAAGAAATGGACAAAGCACTTAAAAATAGGCCACTCTTTAGCTTATCTTTTGTTCGAACTAAGTACATTTTCTCTGACACTTGGTGAGGGGTGAATGACGTATATGTCCGTAGCCTCGTACACAGACCTAAAGGTTAAGTTAACCATAGAAATCAGAAGTAGAAAAAATACTACACAAGAGGTGTGTGTGTAATGACGGGTAAAATTAAAAGCGTAGCAGAGCTCCTGGTCTCTATAGTGATGGCGATTGGCGCTTAGCACCGTGATACAACTGTCACTTAAACTAATATAAATAATTTTAGTTCACATAAATCCCTGCTAATATCATAAATGCGAAAGTAACTCTGTCTGTCTGTCTGTTACTTTTTCACGCTTAAACCGCTGCACCGATTTAGTTGAAATTTGGTGTGCATGTAGTTTGAGTTCCGGGGAAGGCCATAGGATAGTTTTTATTCTATGAAATTGGATAGTTCCCGCGGGATAGCGATAAGGGAATTCTGTGCAGACGGAGTCACGGGCAACAGCTAGTTTTGTATACTTGAACCAATATTTACACAAAACTAGCTAGCAATTTCAAGAAGTCATTAAAAAACACACAAGGAAAATTACTCTTTCTTAATGAAGGGTAAACAAACAATTTATTTCTCTTTCGAATTTAACGGGTTTCACCTCCCGATAGTGGAACTCAACACTCAATTACACGTAATGGGGGTTAAGGCCATTTCCGGTTCCTTTTCGAACAATAGAAACAAAAAAAAAACGAATTTATCTTTAGCATTATTTTAGTTACAATAAAACCAATTGAAGAGTCTATTGGCAAAAGTCTTAATGCACGTCTAGCAGTTTTTAAAAAAGTGCCTTTTTAGGTTGACATTAGGTTGATTATTCAACACAGTCGTTTAGTTCGCATGGCGCTTAGTATGTTCCTACCAATAGGGGTTAACTCCATGTTAAGAGCACGTGTGTTTTTTTAATTATCTCATACGCTGTGCAGTTAATGTGACAGCCAATAAATTTTTGGAAACAATAAAAGTAATACTTATGTGGGAAAAACAAATATTAGGGGAGGCATTGATAATCTGTTTAAGTGTACAAGACTTAAACATTTCTGTTACATGTTATTATGTAGTTAGACTTATGAGTGAAGAGAAAATACATTTCTGAAGAGAGACACAGGTTGCACTATTTTTCCGTCACTTTTTGCGGGAGGCATGCCGTTTTTTTTTAATAAGACTGCAAGACCCTGTTTTCAGGCTTTAAGGCCAGTATAATGCAGAGTTGGGACCTTTTTGTGAGAATTGAATTAAGTACTTACGTAATAACTTATTATTGTTTTTAATTGCTTCTATTGTCACAAATGAACTTTTCTTTTCCTGTTTTTTAATGGTAATATTTCGATATGCGTTTCGTGTCGCGTGTTCGAAGTAAAAGGTGGATATTAAAATAAATAAACGTGTCACATTAAACCACAGTTTAATTAAAATATCTAGTCTCCTTTCCAAATTAAAAGAAAATAATCTAGATGCCATAAATTACACAAAACCCTTATAAGCACAAGAGAGCTGTCACCGAAAACTGAAAGTACTTTCTTAAAGTTTTTTTTAATTATTTCTGACCGTGGTTTCTTAAGAGTAGGCCTCAACCAGAGTTACCAGATGACAAAACTTATCTGCATATCTAGAATCTTGGCTCTATCTCACGTACTTACGTTGTACGTTGTTGTTGTATTATTGTATACTTTGTTCTATGTTTCTGTATTGTTTTGTACTGATTTGTGGTGTTCAATAAAGAGTATTTGTATTGTATGTATTGTATTGTTGTACGTTGTATTTGACTGAATGCAAAGAAGTAGCATGATAAAGACAGTCAAAAATAGTTCCTAATGCATTCAATTATTTTATTAAGTTCCGTTCAATTGTGTATTCAAATTATTGATTTATTTATAAAAAACTTGCCCAATATAACAGTTTACGCTAAATCACGGAGTAAGGTAAAGAAAAATAAGAGGTAAAATACAGTCATAATATAAACGCAGAATAAGTAAAATAAAATTAAAAACACATCACAATAACTAACTATTTGGGAATTTTCAAAAGTTTCGCTTCTCTTCACTATTAATTGAATTTTAGACAAATTGACGGGAAATACCAAAAAATCTGAGGCGTTGTCAACAAATGCCATCATTTGATCTGGTAACACTGTCAACCGGGCAAGCAGAAACTGGTCGGCCAACAAGATTTTTAAACTGGTTGGCATTATTATGGGAGTGGGAACAGCTGATCGGTTGTAGGTATGTCGGTTATACTCGTGTATTACTATAACAGAAGTAAACTCTGTACTTTGTACTATAGGAACTAAAAATAACACTAAAAAAAATACTAAGCTGTAACAAGCTAACTTTTGTCCCTTAAGCTTACTGTGTTTTCAGTCACAAAGTTCTCGAACGCGTTTGCGTTAAAATGTCAAATGCTTAAAAGTACTAGGAAAATTATTCTATTTGAGTGTGAAAGGGACGACAGCACGAACTTCGAAAATCGAATTTCGGAGAAGCCCCGATGGTTATTGGCCAACTGGATTCTTAAACTGGTATCATGGGAGTGGAAACAGCTGATCGGCCGTATGTCGGTTATTATGTATAATAATGTCCGGTTTAGTGACCTTTCGAACGTTATATTGGTCATGTCTATTTTTGTTTTAGGCGTTAATGTTTAAACATAAAAGGCTAAATTTCTAAACCGCTAGCAGGAGCCTTACCATGACGTCAATGCGATTCAATTCCGATTCAGTTTAGGTTCGCTCGCTGTCAGGTCCATACTAAAAATGACAGCTAAAACCTGGCGCTTAAGTAATTAAGACGTCATGGTAAGGCCCCTGATATGACTGCTATGGGTGGTTTAGCGGTTAGCATGCATCACAGGATGATGAGCATCCGTGTTAGATTCTCGGCCATAGCTTTACTTTTCGGATTTTTCTGTGTTCCAATTTTCAGTGTCGTTTTCAAATTTAATTTGTAACAAATTCAAAAAAATAAAAATCAAGAAGTAAATTTACATAAAAGGCTGTTTTAATTTTAATTAAAAAACATTTTTGTAAAAAGGCATAGGCTAGCCACAGGGAATAAATAAATCTTAATAACTTAAGATTTATTTATTCCCTGTGGCTAGAAAAATTGGTTCATTAAATATTTAAACTTTGGTTTTAATCTTTACAGAAAATGCCTACTAAAGGTCTCTAAAACATTCACCATAACATAATAGATAAATAAAGAAACTAAGTTACACTACAGGCTCGAGAGTTTTATATTACAATAAAATACCGAACCCCCTCTCATTTCATTACGGACATAATGCCTTTAACTTAACAACATTAAAAAAACTACTCTTGCCGTCACTCCGGCGACCGACGACATATAATAACAGCGCCTGACATTTCTTATTGACAGAGGTTACAAACAGTTTACAAAAGAAATTCTCAGTTGCTTCTGGACCACCGCGGGATAATAGCCTCTAATTGGAACAGAGATTAGTTGAAGATAAAATTCTTATGAACTATGATAGATTGACAAAGGTACGTGGCTCTTTAGAATATGTATTTCCACTTCTCAAGCTCAAAGTACGTCAATAGTCCTACGGCGGGAGTAAAACGCAGCATCTAATCCCTTGGGAGTAAAATAAAAAGCATCTCAATTTCTAGTCTGATTCGAGTGACTTAGACAAATTCAAAAGCCTACTAACACTGCAATTGCTGTTGTTTTGTCTGTGGTTCACATTAAAAAAATCTCATTTTTTATAATATTAGTAGAGATTATGCTGTTACCGTTACATGCCGCTAGGGGCACTGCCAATATTCCCATAGCAATTGAGACGTTAACGCAAAGGCGTCCGAAACTTTTTTTTACCAAAACTTGTACTAGAGGAACAAAGCATTTAGTAAATTGGTGATTTACAATGATATGTACTCAGTAAAGTTCAACAGCTACAATGCATCTGCATTACAGAGTTCATTGACATAAAACTACATTCATACTGTAAACAATAGAAAATGCATAAGTAGCGAATGGCACGCGAAAGATACGGCTAATTATGTAATTATAATTATGTAATGTGCGCGCAACTTTAGTGACGAGTTATTTATTATTTCCCTAGAGCTGTAAAAGGATTTATTTAGTACCAGCTTTTGATTGCAATTTCGTTTGTTTGCGGGAACTTTATACCTTCCTGTGATAAAAGCCAAATTCCTCTCAATAATCCGCTTGGTGTCGCTATGCTTAACTACTGTTAAAAGGGTGCTATTGACATTATTTATAAGAAAAAGGGGATTTAATCATGTAAATACAATGTATTTTCGTAAATACCTCGACCTTTACTGACGCGACTTTGCATCTATGGTCTCGAGAGGACTGAAGAGGCGGGTATCAACATCTTCTAGCTGCACGGGTTTTCTTATAATAATGTGTGAAAATCGCGAAAGTTTCAATCGATACATTGGGTGCTATTGATTTCTGTATGTCCTTTCTGCGCGTGTTAATGTTGGAGTATTATATCAAGGTTATGGGCAGTGATGTAACGCCGTTGACCTTGCAACTGGAGTTACGCTTGAACTTGATCGTATTGTCATAGTAACACGATACTATGATATAGGGTGACTTCTTAACGCATTTGATGACCGAATAGACTCTAACCTGGTGATAACCTTTTGATGGTGTTCTGCCTTTTCGCCGAATTTGTTTTGATCGAATTTCATTTGGCAACCAACATTTTGCCAAATGTTCACTTTGACAACTACTTATTGGCAATTTTTTGTATGCCAACCTCTCATTTGGCAGAATTTTTATGAAGACGAATATCATTTCGATTTTAAAGTTTTGGAATATCTTTCACATGAAAAACTCTTATCATTAATTAGGATTAATTTAGGTTTAGGTGCGGCGGGGTGGCCCTTGGGCCACCCCTTAGCCGCGAACATGTTTGTTTTAATTTATAAAAAGTCTTTATTTTACCTTAGAATGTCTTATTTTTTATTAATGGTTATGTCACATGTAAAAAAAAAACGTTGAGTTGGCAATCGTGAAGTTGGAAAATAAAGCTAATCATTTCAACAAGTTGCCATATGATGATTCGGCAAAATGAAATTCGGCCAAACGTTGGTTGGGAAGTGAAATTCGGCAGTAAAATTTTCGGCAAATCAACAGAGAACCCCCTTTTGATACAAGCTTTGTTTGCTGACTGTACTTGCATTGCCATCCGTCTTACATAATGTGTACCAAATATCAACTCAATCGGACCAATCGTTGAAGAGTTCCCTCCTGTGGAGACGGTCCTGGCTGGACCACCAGAATTCCACTACCAGATTATTGTATTGTCATCCAACTTCCACAAGTATGCAAAATTTCAGCTCAATCCGTAAATATCTGCTTCAAAATTGAGTACACAACTCAGGCGTTGATAAAGAAAGCCTCAGGTCGCATTTTTATCGCCCTCCCCTTTGGCTCGTGCAACAAATTCCTGCGTTCTGAGACGTTCTTTATTTTACTACCCTCGGAATGTAATGTACTATTGTTCACTAGTAATGTATACCTCAAAGCTTATTAGGTACTTATGTAACTCTTTGTGTAAATAAGTACAACTATTTATTACTGTTGCTGGAATTAATAGGAACTGTCCGGATATTTAGCTCAAGCAAATAAGAATCCATTGTATGGGAAATCTGGCAAAATATATGGAGAACATTTATCTATTGGGATGGATACCTTATGGGATGAAGTCAAAATTTATCAACTCTCCCCCCTCCTCCGGGGGGCGCGTCCCCCCACCACGCCCCCCAAAGTGTCCAGAAACACGGTTTTTTGAAGTTTTTGAGAAAACTGTTCGCGATACAGAAAAAGTGTGTAGAAATGAAATAATTTACAATAAATTTACTATAAATCTACCATACACATAAAAGCGGTATCTCTTATGGTTTTGACGCAAGAAGACGCAGAAAATCATAATTTTTTGTTTTTTTACAATAATTTTTATTAAAACTTCAGTTTTCTCAGAAAATACTCATTTTACAACTAAAAAATGTAAGACTTAAATAAACAATGGAATATTCCCTTTAAAATGAGGTATCACTTATTTATATATTAGTTAAGTTGTCCATTTTATGATAGTTTAAATATTTAATTTGTCATGAACAATTTTTTTTACTTGAAGATTAGGTATGTTTAAAATGTTTTTTATATAGTTTAGAGTTAATTATAATCCATGCTAGTGTAATTTTGTTTATTTATTCTCAGTTATCTGCAAATAATTAGTGTGAATAAATTCATTCATTTCCAAAAAGGTACTAAGATGTTTATTTAATATAATCAACTATTTATTTAAGTACTTACATTAAAATAAACAATGTTAACACTCTTATTATCTGGGGGCACGGTAGTGCCCCAGCTAAGATAGCAAAGTGAAGCGCAAGAAGTGCACTAGTTACCTTTCCTCGAACCGCTTTGTCGTTATTTTGTACTCTCATAACTTGGTTTTGGACTGTACCAGATAACTAAAATTCTCGGGATATGATGTGAATAGTGGATTTATTACAAGCTCTTTTATTTTAAATTTTATAGATATCTAAAAAACTCTGATTTCGTCACTGACTCACTCACTGGTGGTCAACAAATTTACGTCCTAGAAAGTTGAAATTCGTAACTATAAGAACTATTGTAATGATAATTATATTCACACAAACGAATAACTCACGTATAAAAGTCGAGTGATGCTCGACATATTCCAGACTAGTTTGTAGTCCTTATTCCTGGACCGCTTGCCCCGGCGGCAGCGAAACGATCACATATTACAAATAAAGTAAATAAAGTATTATTATTATTATTATTTTATTATTATTATTTATTTTGTCACATATTATTGATTGAGTATCACGGTAATTTCATGTTTAAAAAACTATTGTAATTAACAGGAAAGTAATGAACAGTGATTTTTTTACCTTACGCCTATATGACGGTAGCAAAACGGCCAACGACATTATTTTTACTAAATTGTAGACTTCACAAACTCTTAAACACTTGTAGAGTTAGAACGTAAAAAGTTTGTAAGTTGTTGCTTATGACAAGTGCCTTCAGAAAACACCACATTTGCACGCGCTTAATTTCATCCACTAATTCAGTTTAATTTACTGAAAATTCTGAAATATACAGTTTATTATTTTTTAACAACTCCCTTTATCAATTTTCAGACCGCTGGCATCAAAATTTGCGAAGTTTCGTACAAAATATCCATTCGCTAGTTTGTTTGACCGATTGAAGGAAGAGTTAAAGTTCCAAATTGATGATCACTAGTGACGACCACTAGTTTTTTAGATATCAATAAAATTTTAAATATAAGAGCTATGCAATTGAAACTACACTTGTAATAAGTCCACTATTCACATCATATCCCGAGAATTTTAGTTATCTCGTACAATCCAAAACCAAGTTATGAGGGTACAAAATAACGACAAAGCGGTTCGAGAAAAGGTAACTAGTGCCCTTCTTGCGCTTCACTTGGCTATCTTAGCTGGGGCACTACCGTGCCCCCAGATAATAAGAGTGTTAACAATTGTTTATTTCAATGTCTCTCTTCAATTTCAATGTAAGTTACTTAAATAAAAGTGTATACTTAAATAAATAGTTGATTATATTAAATAAACATCTTAGTACCTTTTTGGAAATGAATGAATATACTTATTATTTGCGGATAACTGAAAAAAAATAAACAAAATTACACTAGCGTGGTTTATAATTAACTCTAAACTATATAAAAAACATTTTAAACATACCTAATCTTCAAGTAAAAAAAATTGTTCATGACAAATTAAATATTTAAACTATCATAAAATGGTCAATTTAACTAATATATAAATAAATTATACCTCTTTTTAAAGGGAATATTCCATTGTTTATTTAAGTCTTACATTTTTTAGTTGTAAAATGAGTATTTTCTGAGAAAACTGAAGTTTTAATAAAATTTATTGTAAAAAAACAAAAAAATATGATTTTCAGCGTCTTCTTGCGTCAAAACCATAAGAGATACCGCTTTCATGTGTATGGTAGATTTATAGTAAATTTATTGTAAATTATTTCATTCCTACACACTTTTTCTGTATCGCGAACAGTTTTCTCAAAAAGTTCAAAAAACCACGTTTCGGGACATTTCGGGGGGCCTGGGGGGGGGACGCGCACCCCGGAGGAGGGGGGAGAGTTGATAAATTTTGACTTCACCCCATAAGGTATCCATCCCAATAGATAAATGTTCTCCATATATTTTGCCACGTTTTGAGCTATTTTTACTGAATTAATTGGACATTACGAAAGTTCCTTCCGTTCACTTTAACGTTTAATTGATTAAGTCAATTACGCAGTTAATGCGGATATCGTTAACCGTTATCTCACAAACATACCAGTTAAATGTATATCACTATCGATTAATAAAAAATTTACTCGTCGGTTTTTGTATTTTATATTTCTACTAGCTCCTGCACGCGACTGCGTCTGCATAGAAATTTACATAACCTTCCTCTTGAATCACTCTATCTATTAAAAAAACCGCATCAAAATCCGTTGCGTAGTTTTAAAGATACATAAAATAATGACAACACACGATAACGACTGGACCAATTCGGCATTTTCTTTCATGTTCCTTAAGTTCTTGGAAAAATTCTGTAAATAAAAAACTTAATTTTTTTTTTTTAAGCCTATTATTGTGTCTCACTGCTGGGCAAAGGCTTCCCCTTCTTTCTTCCTCACGTCCCTGTCAAGAGCATGCGCCTGCAAACCTTTCCTATATGCATCCAACTAGCTTATTACGTAACTCGCTAGCAATCGCCATAGTGTTCATTTTGACAGTTCTTGTATGAATGTGACAGCTAGCTGATTCCGATGCCAATTGTCAGCCCATACATCAACGCGTGATCGCGAGCGAGTTACGTACTTAATTAGCCTGCTGCAAGGCGTCCCATTATGTAACAGGCGAAGCCGCGGAGAATAACTAGTTTATCATAAATCCTAATCCTTGAATTTATCTACCCCTTTGACAATATAATTACATTTAACATTAACAATAATAGGGCAAACAAATAACCTCCAAAGCATTCTTTATCTCATCAATTACCAACACCTTTCTTTGAAGCCTTAAAAAGTTTAATCGTCTACGTCAGGATTGTCAGGCCTGTGTCGTCAGAAATGAAAATTAATAAATGTTAAAGTGTCATTCGGATTCACACACAGGGTTCCGTACAATGATATTACATAAATAAACAGGGAGTAGATTGTCTCATGTCGCAATCAGTTTACCTCAAACAAGCCACAGTATGTCACATTGACAGTCAATGTGACAGTTGACAGAGGGAATGTTTTCCAAACGCAATTTACTAGAAACGTAACACATCTATACCATGCAATATCATTGGTTCCGTATAAATCCCACTGCCAAGCAGCATTGCTTGCACTGTTATGTTCCGGTATGGAGAGTAAGACAGCCGAGGACATTACAGGCACAAGAGGCGTTTCATCTTAGCCCTCTAGGTTGGTAACTCATCTGCAATTCTTCGGTGTTGCGGGTATCCATGGGCAGTGGTGATCACTTAAGATCAGGTGATCCACTTGCTCGTTTACCTTCTTTTTTGTATAAAAAAATTAGTCCTTTTGAATGGCGTACGCCAGCTTTCGGCCAACAGACGGTAGAAGTGTGTTGCCTTGAAATCATGCAAATGCATAAAAGTTTCAAGCTAGGCACTTACACAGATCACGTCTTTATCCCTTATGCCATAAGGCTTATGAGGTAGGCAGAGCCTACGGTAATGATACCTAAAGGCCACGTTTAGCATGATTGTGGGCGTATAGGATGAAAGGGAATCAAAATAGCGCCCGCCCTACAAAATGATTTCTTAAGTTTTCACCCGTTGTCTGGTTGGGCTTTTACCAATTGCGCGGGAAGAAAAGAAACTGGTAGGTACATTCTGTTTTTTCTTTGCTTCCAGGGCCCTATTTTATAAAGCTACAATTTACAAGCGGAAGTCTCTTTCTGACCCTATGTGTTAGATAGAGACTTCTGCTTGTAAATTGTAACTCGTAGGTAGCTTTATAAAATAGGGCCCAGACCAGCAAAGTGCTACGGAACCCTAATAAGTTACGGCGCCAGCGCTAGGGACGCGCTCGATTATGATTACGGAGATTTACGAGTCGAACTGTCAAACGAATTAGTCGACTAAGCCACAAACCACACTGTCAGCGTAATTAGTCCGGTTAGCGTATTAAAAAAAAGAAATAAAATTGTCGAAGGGCTTTATCGAAATGTCAACTGTCGTCGGTAATTTGTATTGGGTTTATTTTGATAGTTTTTTGTTTGTTTTTGTTTTGATTTTGAGTGCTTAGCTTTAAAAAGGACTTCAGTAGTGTTTAATGAAACAGTTAGGTACACTGATATTTGCTTTAGCAATTTTATTTAAGTGCCTGTTAGGTCTGAAGTGCATGTCATTATGTGCGGTACCCATATTGTATTTTCTCTGTAGTAGGAAAAACTGATGTGCGACTTATGTATGACGTCAGTTTCGGCTTGGCTAAAACATTTTGTACTAATATTTACTCAAATGTTAACCCCCGTTTCAAACGAGCTATTCTAATTCAGCCATCAATAAATAACACACTGAATTCCTACGTCGCTCAGTGAAAACAATCAAAATGGCGGCATTCCATAAATTAACTGTCACTCTCGAAACGCATTATCGACCGTTATGACGATTTGTAATACTCCCCTTTGTCTGCCGTGTAAACATTCTATTTTCAAATCTCAAAACGGTTGCGTCATTCTCATTTTGAAAATTGGAAACAAAGAAAGGGCAGAGAACTTTTAAATCATGGAATAGTGAGGTGACATTGATGGCGCGTGAAAAAATAAGTATAAAGCCAGTGACACATTTATTAGAATTGTCAGTTGGTGCTTAGCTTGACAGCTCATAAGTTTGGAAGCATAATTTGTGATAAGCTAAATGCGTGTTCTAAGTTGTATGGATTGCGCTACTGGATTAAAGCTTTCACTTTGAGGTGACCTATTATGGATCGAAGGCTGATAAAGATTATTACCACACATTGTAATTTGTCCTTCTTTGTCCACTAATGCTTATTACATACGTAAGACTATCATGAAGGTGAAATTGTGTTACTGTTACTAATGAGAGTACAGTCAACTGGGGTGAATTTGATTTACGGGGTGACTTTAAAAAGTAGTTTTAACGACAAAACCATTATTTTTTATCCGCGTTTACTGCTTCCAATCAATGTCTTCGTCGATCGCCTTTGCGTCTACATGCCAAACATTCACCGGATATGGATAATATCGATTTTATAGCAATTTTAAAACGATCAAAGTAGCCCCAAAATTACCTAATTACAAGTTGACGTAGGTACCTAAATAAAATTTTCAAAAATCTGTAGCAAACAACTGTTGTAAAAATTCCTCAATCGAAATTAGTGCCATACCACCGCTATTCCGACATTTTGAAATGCCCTACAAGGTGAACTAATAAAAACCAGGTATTGATATCGGCTAAGACAGTAACGTTTTAAATATCTTTCATTAGGTAGTTTCCGTATAAGGTGTGTCCGTCTGTATCGGACGTGTGGGAGTGTCGCCACAATTGAATCGCAAATGTATTGGGCATAACTTGATCGAGCTCTTGGTATCATGTTTACACGTGTCGTGTTGGCAAAGAAAAAACTTTATTAGGTAGGTACAAGTCAAGTCGTTGGTTCTGCTTCCCGAAAGGTCAACTTCAAGTTATTACTTTTATCGAAGTTTTTTTTTCGTATTAGGAAGTCTTTAATTAACATAAGATCAATTTAGGCTAAATTACTATATTATAAAAAAATACGTTGATTTACTCATACATTTAAGAACACACAATCGAGGTTACCCCCATCACTAGTCAGGTATTAAAAAACATATCGTTCTTATTTCGAATTCTTTTCATTTTTAATTCGTATACGATTCCAAATTTAAATTCTTCTATTATAAAAGTGTCACGTATTGTAAAGGTGCGTGTTCACGTTCGCCGAGACAATCAAAAACAAAAATGGCGCCAATGAGGTCACTTTGAATTTAAAATGCGATTCCAGGACGCTCGGCGCGTGTTCACGATTTTTACCGATTATGTAATTGTCAATTGTTTTATTAATAATGCAGTCGATGCACTCTATTAGCGGTTACTTGGAAGTCGCTATAGTCGCACGTTGTCCATAATACAGATGTAATATACAAATAACAACGATATTATAAGTAAAGTAGAATTTAAGTAGGTATTGTTGTAAACTTATAAATGTTAATTTGAAAAAAATACTTTCTTTCTTGGCAATGATGGTCTTTCCGAATCCGAATGCGCTGGTACTGGTAGTTTCAAAAAAGACATGTAATGTAAAAGAGCCCTTGGTTGGTGGCCTATTTGCAAAATAAAGTTTTTTTTTTGAAAGGGGGTAATTTGATTAAACTTATCCTGTTTCTTGCTGAAATATTCAAGATTAATTCTAATAGGCACACTTTGAATAACAAAATGCTTGGACGTATTCAGAAAAAGCAGAAAATGTAGATAGATTTACCTTTCACAGATAAGGACAAACGATTGCTAAGTTAGCAGAAGCCTACAGAGCGTTTATGAATAAGGGGGATAGATTTTAAAACGTTACCATATCTCCAACCGTAGCTTTCTATTACTCTTTTGTTTTACTAAATGCCAGGCGTCTGTGATTCTTTTCACATTACGAACATCGCAGGCGGCAACAAAAAAGTCACCATTTTTAAAAATCATTTGTCTTCAAATCCCTTAGCCCCCTTAACCGCTGTTAAAACACCATTTTACTGTTTATCCACATGTTCTGAACTTAAATGTAAAGACCGTTGATACAGTGCAAACTTATCGGATCCGGTGGTCAAAATTGGAACTAAAACCGAAACCATATCGATGTCAAATTAGTGGCAACTTTATCTTCACCGACAGCGCCACCATCGCCGTTACGGATATGTTTGTGCTACTGTACTCTGATTTATGTCCTGCCATGTGGGGGAGGGTCACTTCGCTAAAAGACTCGCTTTTTGTAACCGCCCGTGACACATATGGCGTTTGTGTGAAGTCCTAAGACGTTCTTCGAATGTTCTAGAGTAGTAGAATTAAAGATGCAAGAAATAAACAGGAAAGTAAATTATAAACTCGAAAGTACTGTTCGAAAATGGTGAAAAAGTGCCGAATTAAAAAGTGAGCTAAAAGAAGATGACAACTCGACTTAATTTGTCTCCATTTCTGCTTCGATCTCAATGTGACGATGTGTGTGTGTGTGTGTGTGTGTGTGTGTGTGTGTGTGTGTGTGTGTGTGTGTGTGTGTGTGTGTGTGTGTGTGTGTGTGTGTGTGTGTGTGTGTGTGTGTGTGTGTGTATGTTTGTTACTTCTTCATGCGCATACGGCTAGACGGATTTGGATAAAATTTAGAACGGAGATAGCATGGTACTCTAGAATAACACATAGGCTACTTTTTATCCCGGAAAATTGCATAGTTCCCGCGGGATAGTGATAAACATGTCAAAGGTCGTAGCTGCCTAGAGTCTCAACGTAAATAATTATTACAGAATATACTATCAACATCAGCTTCAATCTGAATCTTGACGAAGTCACGGGCAGAAGGCAGTTTTAATAATAAATTGGGAAAATTTTCGCTTGTGTTCTAAGGATACTTATTCAGCGCATTGCCCACCATTGGGCATGGCCTCTCCATTCCGTGGCTTTCTCCCACTTTGGGCTATAGGGAATAAAAGATCTAAAAAAATCCATGCCTAAAATATAAACATATCATATGCATCACACAATTGTCCGCCCTAACGGGATTCGAACTTTGAATCTCTAGCTTCATAGTCAAGCTCACTAAACACTAGGCATACGGTCACCAAGTGCTGGTGTGTGTGTGTGTGTGTGTTTCAGATATAATAATAACGATAGCACAGCAAACATAGTGCTGATGGTAATTTGATTACGTCTACGTGAACACGCTTCGCTGCGCGTCAGTTATTTATTTTTTATACGTTTAATTAAACTACACGGTTAAAACAGAATTAACCGCATCTGAATAACTACTACTTTGACGTCTTAATGCGGTTCAATTCCGACTCAGTTCACGATTTAGCTGTCATTTTTATTTTGGATCTGACAGCGAGCGGACCTAAACTGGTCATGGTAAGGTAAAGTACATATATATGCTTAAAAATGTGCTTTTGTCTAATTCGTCGTGTACCTAATAAAATGGAATTATTAGCCACGTATTACGTCTGTAGCTTATAAGTAAAAATTCCACCGCATCAGCTGCCCGAAGAAAGCTCTAAAACAAAAAAAAAACTGAAGTGGTCCACAAACCACAACGAAAACAAACTTATTTCTGCGGCCGGCTATCTCATGAACGCTTACAAAACAACCGCAAATTAAGTTGGTACTGTAAGGGCTAGTACACACGTGCGGGTGCACCTTGTGCAGATGCGCGAGCGCAGCTGTCGATCGAATGTGAAATGAGTTAAATCTCACCCTGTCATGGGCACCTTTAGTATAATGATTGTCTTATATGACCTTGTTTGCGTGTACGCATGGTTCAATGACCTCTATTAGAAGCCGAAGAAATTGAAATTTCGCTTTAAGCGTGGCCTCCCTACGGGACCGATTCTGAAAAGCACATCATCATCATCATCATCAGCCTGAAGACGTCCACTGTTAAACAAAGGCCTCCCTCTTAGAACACCATATATATATAAGCCTTTTTATTCCGAATTCGCTACAATTTCAGTAAGTACATGTTGTTGTTGTTGTTATTGTCATTTATTTATTTTATTTATTTATTAAATTGTCGCGAAATTCGGCGTGCCTCATGGCATAGGCCTCCTCCGTGTATTGGAGGGTTTGGGCTATAGTTCCCACGCGCGCCCAGTGCGGATTGGGAACTTAACACACACCATTGAATTTCTTCGCAGATGTGTGCAGGTTTCCTCACGATGTTTTCCTTCACCGAAAAGCTCATGGCAAATTACAAATGTAATTTTCGCACATAAATTCCGAAAAACTCAGAGGTGCGAGCCCGGGATTTGAACCCACGACGCTCTGCTTGAGAGGCCACAGGTCAAACCACTAGGCTACCACGCTAGGCTAGAACACCATAATGAACCACAACTCGCCACCTGCATCCGCCGGTTTCCCGCAATTTTCACGATGTCGGCCCACTAGTGGGAAACCTGCCAACACATCACTCGAAACTAACGTTCGAATGTGGCAAAGTACTATTTAAACATCTGTTTTGCTGCAAAACTAAGCTTCAAAAAAAATCGCCTGTCTGAGGACATCAGAGCTAATTTTCTTCTACTTCATATTTCAAATTCGACTCAACTTTTCACCTCTTTCAAAAATTGGTACTTTACCCATACAACAGCAATACTTAACTTGATTTTTTTGTTACTTTTTAGGGTTCCGTACCCAAAGGGTTAAAACGGGACCCTATTACTAAGACTTCGCTGTCCGTCCGTCCGTCCGTCCGTCTGTCACCAGGCTGTATCTTGAGAACCGTAATAGCTAGACAGTTGAAATTTTCACAGATTGTGTATTTATGTTGCCGCTATAACAAAAAATACTAAAAACAAAATAATAATAATAATTAAGGGGGGCTCCCATACAAAAAACATGATATTTTAGCCCTTTTTCATGGCTACCACTCGCCGAGCTAGATCTCAAGAACCGTAATAGCTAGACAGTTGAAATTTGCACAGATTATGTATTTTTATTGTGGCTACAACAATAAATACTAAAATCAAAATAATAATAATAATTAAGGGGGGCTCCCATACAACAGAGTAGTTGTTGGCGTTTTAACAGAGTACCTAACGTTAACAGAGTAGTTGTTGGCGTTTTTTCCTGTATCTCATGAACCGTAAATAGCAAGGAAGTTAAAATTTTCACAGATGTTGTATTTTTATCGCCACAATAATAACAAATACCTAGTAAAAATTAAATAAAAATAATATTTAAGGGGGGCTTCCATACAGCAAAAGTGTTTTTTTAACGTTTAGTCCGACTCGCACGTAGCCGGTTTTTTTTTACTTTCCTGCCGTGTAAAAAAAATACACGTGATTTATTTATTTATTTATTTATTTATATATTTTGCTGACCCCCCCCCCCCCCCCTACCCCCAATAAACGATCACAATGATTTCTGGACGAGCCCTAACATGATTCCTTCATGATGATATTTCACTCCATGGGTCTTTTATATCTTTAGAAGATCTATTTCCCGTTGGTAATTGATTCGTTATGTTTGCGTAAATACCGAAAAGTATCTTAAATAATGGTTCTTTCTGTATAACTTTGCCACCCACTACTGTATTCAAGCTTCTACCTGCAGAACTACATTGAAACCAAAAGTAACCATAATAACCAGTCACCAAATTAGTTTCACTGTTTGGTAAACTTTAATGTTGCATTAAAAAACTACAAATTAACAAAGACATTTACCATTGGTAAAATAAACCCTACATCCTATTACCTCGATATAGGGCCTAAAATGCAGATTCACCCTTAAAATAAGTGTAAAATATTCTACGCGCAATTTTAGGATCCGTTGTAAATAACTATACTTAACCTTTTGTGTGACCACGGGCTACCTTTTAGTACTTTGTCACATTAGCGTTTTTATTGTGTGACTGTTGAAACTCTTAGCTAACCAATAAAATTCTTTGCAGCGGCATGGTTCTACGCGCACAGTAGTGTATTGTTTCTCTAACGGTGCAATTCGTTCACCTGTGTTTAGGATTTTTTGTGCAAAGTTATTATTTTCAGTTGTGGAGTGGCGCTGGTATCCAAAGCAAGATACAAGTTTGTATTAAAGTAAACTAGTATTGTTATCCGTCTGTGTAAATAAGTTTGTAAAAGTATAAGGAGAGTAAGTATTTGGTACAATACCATTTCGCTTTGTCACAGTTTGGCATTATTGTGTGATAACGGATTGCATTTGTTTTGGTACAAGTTCGAAGTAGGAACTGTCTTCATTGACTGTTACGTTAGTTTATTGGTGTTGCTACTTGAAAAAAACTTGCATATTTTAAGTAATTGCGAAAATGCTTGTTGTAATGTTTAAAACCAGTCAGAGATAATAAACAGGCCCCTCTTCTCCACTGGGCACTATGGGCACGTGCCCAGGGCCCCGCGATCGAATGGGGCCCCCTAGTTCCTGCCAGATTACCAAATGATAACCGATATTTAGGTCATAGGGGCCCCATGATCCTAATGTGCCCATGGCCTCAAATAGTTTAAAGACGGCCCTGATAATAAATAATAATGTGAACGTAATTTTTGCTTGTGATATCTAAAAGAAACAATATTTGCTTTTGTCATATTTCGAATCGATTTCGTCTCAACAGAAATGTCTTAGAATCAAGTTTTTTTGGAAACCACAATTTTTAACATCATCGACTTCATCTAATGCTTAAACAATAAACAATGTCCTCATGCACTTAATCACATGAGCTAAGAGCCACATTCCCTGCTCTCCTTGAAATGTGGCCATGTGACGTGTATTGTAACATTTTTAACTAATGCTGTTAACTAAAAAAATCTAACTAATAGGTATTATAAATGCGAAAGTATGGATGGATGGATGGATGGATGTTTGTTTGTTACTCAAACACGCCAGAACGGCCCAACGAATCTGGATAAAGTTCAGCACATAGGTAGAGAAAAGTCTGGAATAGCACATCGGCTACTTTTTATCCCGGAAAATTCCCGCGGGATAGTGATAAGCGATTTTTTTGTAGACGAAGTCACTGGCAACAGCTAGTAATAAATAAAAATAAAAATAAAAATAATTTATTTTCGGATATCTCAGATCCATAGATTGTTAGTTAGTTAGTTACAGGATTACTTATAAACTATATTAGTACTAGTGTTACAATTAATTAATTATTTCGTAGGACATGCAGGTCGGTGTATCGGCGGATAATATCCGAATCCCACCTCTCTGCTATCATTTTCAGGATACTATTTCAGGATACTAAACCTAAAGGAAACTCTATTAACTGTAAATGTCGAATACTGTTGTGTGTTACTTCGGAAGTGTCAATAATAGTCAGTCATTAGTATTTCTATTTCTGCCATCCAATACTCATAATAATATCGTCGGATATAATTTCATTTAAATCTTAATTCTGTTTGTCTGATGATATCGTGCGGCAAGGCCGTCCGTTCGCCTCTAGCCGCAACCAGCTTAACAAGACCTCTAACAACAAACTGGAATTTCCATAATACAGTACAAAATCATTAAAATAAACTACATAACTCTACTTAAAACTGTACGTTAGTCAGATATAAGACGCGAAGCACGTTTTAATTACTATAATTATGGTAATTCAGAGATAGCATTGTCTTTTGTGACGGGATGAATAAATGAGTTTTGTACGGGAGGGTCTAGTTGTAGTGGGTGGTTGGGAGAGCAAAAAATCTTCAACGTGCAATGGGCAATGACATTAAGTTGCGCTAAAACTTGTTTTGTATTAAGTTATACGTAGTTATAGGTAGTTATATAGGTACATATGTATATGACGTAAAGGTAAAACGCATATCATTGGATTACTAAATAAGTATTTGAAGAACTGGGGGCAAAGAAAAAATATAGAAGAAGAAAGCCCATCGGGGGACGGACGACATTTTAAGAATCATGTGAATTGAATATCAATAGGTAATCATAATCATTTTGAAATTTTTCACCTATAGCCTAAGCACCGCCTCTAGCGACATCGATACCTCCGATATAGTAACTACTTACCTACCTATATATAAGTCTATTCGTTATTATGGCATTTTTCGATTAAAACTCACGATAGGAAAACTATATAGTAACAAGGTTTGGCTTCGATTCGATACACCAATTAGGGCCGTTATAGATATCGCAAACAAGTCGCGACATGTTCAGTTCAGTCCGTCCTTGCTGCGACCTCACGCGACCAGTTCGATGCCAGGGATACATTGTGTCCGCGCCGTTATAATAACGGCTTGGTTGGTTGGAGCATTTATACCGCCACACTCATAGATGTTGATTACCAGATATGATTTTAATTTGTCTTATTTATACAAGATCAACTTCCATGCTGGTCTGTAGGCTTATTGTCTAACTCGCTCGCGATCGCCATCGTGTTCATTTTGACAGTTCGTGTATGAATGTGACGGCTAGCTGATTCCGATGCCAATTGTCAGCCCATACATGAACTGTCAAAATGAAGACGATGGCGATTGCGAGCAAGTTAGACAATAAGCCTACTGGGAGCAAAGAAAAAACATAGAATGTACCAGTTGCTTCTCTTCCCGCACAGTAAAAGCCCATTGAGGGAATGGGCGAAAATCTTAGGAATGCGGCTAAGCAATCAATTCATAAGCAATCAATCAACGCGGCTGAGCAATCAATGCAATCCATAATTAGCCGATGCGGCTAAGCAATCAATCCATATCTATTTTGATCATGCTAAACGTGGACTTTAGGTCTACCCTAGTCTACCCTAGGCTCTGTCGACCCTGTAAGGAATAAAAACGGAATTTATGTACGTATGTATGTATTGTTAGGTACGATTATGAATTTTTCATTGTTACTCTTGTCTAAATATATCTTTGGTTCTTTGTGTTCTGCGGTCACCGTTCCATACGGTAGCTTACTCAATACACCTTAAGCTCATAACCTTCATCTTTCATCACCATAAAATCAAGCTGCCTTTCTTCAACTTATTGTAAAAGAAAGGGATGGACAAGTTGCGTGATGAGTTCTTTGTTACTTAGGTTTAGAAGACTACCTATCATTTGTTATTCGTATTTTCTTGAAAGGTTCTTTGACTACTGTTTTAGTACCATTTGACGCATGTAAGCTGTTAGCTTCTGCGGTTATTTTGCCTTTGATGCAACTTTGTTCTTAAAATTGAAACCATTCTTTCAGTTTTTTTTTTGTTTTAGCATCTGCAGCCTATAGTTGCTACGAATTTACTGCATCGATTATAGATTAATTAGAACTTTGATACACACATGCATTTTAGTAATTCGAATATCCGAACACGTTACGAAAATTAACTAATTTAAAATGTAGAGTCACTTTTGGAAAGCAAATTAGAAAATGAAAAGAAAATAAAACATAAACTATGACGGCTGTGCAACATCAAAATATGAAAGACTTCTTGTGAGATACTAAAAAATCTCAAAATGTGCCTATTATACATTCAAAATCAATAGTTTTCAAGTTATTTAGGCAAGCGTCCCGGCTGGGGGTCAAGGATTCAAAAATCCTAGTAAGGGCATCTATTCGTACTGTGCGTGCTGCTTATCGCCCGAATATCCTGTTCCCGCGTTATGTTTCTATCTATGTACCTATTTAAGTATATATTTCTCTATATAAGTATGTACATATATCGTTGTCTAGTACCCATAACACAAGCCTTACTAGAGCTTGCTTTGGGACTAGGTCAATTTGTATGAATTGATCCTAGATATATTTTTTTTAATTGAACATTCCTCATCTTTAGAGTAGTGAAAGATTTCAATATTGTCTTACACTGTTCTAATTCTTTCGCTCATTGCCGTTAACAACTGACCAAAATACCGACAAACAAAAAACTCAAAGATGACAGTTTCATTACTAAGAATCCTGACCCCCTGTTAGGCTGTTACGGCACAACAAACAAACTTACAAACATTTAACTAGAACTTATTGGAAGTAACGTAACTCAATCGAGCCGCCTTTAAAACCAAATCCGAAAACTACAAAGAAAATTCAACTTTAAACGTCAAGCACTATTTCTACGGAACGGATGATGAAGTTTCGTGATTATATAATAGAATTAAATGAAAATAAAACTTGTAATTTTACAATTAAATGCTGTCTAAAGCTGTGATAAAGTTAGAAGAAGTAAAACATATTGAAAAACAGAGATTCTATGCTTAATATTCTATGAGAAAATGGTGTTTAAAAAAGCAGTCCGGTTAAAGATTTTGAACATTAAGTCCATTTTCGAATCGTGCTTTGACAAACAGCTTAGGAGTGACCGTTTAAAGAATTTCCAAGTTTATTAAGTTTAGTTAAAGTTTATAATGCTTTGGCGGCGGTAATTGTATTAACAAGGTGTCAAGCTGTGATATACAGGTGGCTGGAACCACCGGCGTTGAATACGACTTACAAAGTTAACTCTGCGTTTCGATGACTCTTGAATATTCGTGATAGGGGTGGAATTTGAATTACATAAATCAGATTGGCGGGGGAATTTAAAAATGGCGGCGCTTTGAGATAATACAAACTTTGTTTTGCTTTTATTTAACTAGTTATTGTATGTGAGTTAGGTGACGTTTTAAATTGGTTTTCGAATTTTGAATTCACAGTAGGTACTCGTAGGGTAAATGCATCGAATGATGACAGCACGTGAAATATGGGTAGGATGGGGCGACGCAAACAACACAATTCGCGATAAGTGAAGATTTTATGGTTATCTTGCAGCCGAAATGATCAAAGGACTTTTTTTCTTTATTGTGACGGTGTTTTGAAGTTTCTCGGATATACGAAACCTTTTTGACCGAAAGCCACCCACATGATTGCAACAAATGTTAGAGTTTTCATCATCATCATCAATCAGCCGTAGGATGTCCACTGTTGGACATAGGCCTCCCTCATAGACCTCCAGTTGCCTCGGTTGGATGCGGCTTGCATCCACCGTGAACCCGCGACTTTAACCAGGTCATCCGTCCATCTCGAAAGGCATTTTACAAAGATTTTATTCAACTTGCCGTGTCAGGTATAGGTACCTATGATTCTATGCTCATTTGTAATGGTCAGAAGGAATGCTTTAAAATTTGGTACCTGTAGGTAGGTACTTACATAAGTAACGTAGGACAGATGACAATACACGTAGGTATAGTCAATAAAAATTAGTCGGCGTTGGTTTTTTTTACTACATATTTAAGATTATTTTATACCAGTTGGAATATTTACTGAAGATATTTTGTTATGGTGCCAATATTTTAGTGCTATAGGTACTATAAGGTCTATAAGTTGTAAACTTATGACAATAAAATATTGTAAAACCCATAATTAATTTTTAAAACCCGCAAAGCTAAAATAACGAAGCTTAGCCCGTATTTGTCGATCAATTCAAAAATTAAACTCAATAAAACACATTTTATTGACCGCGGCAATGTTTGCACGTTCATCTCGCTAGATCTGTTACAAATCGTAACAACACCAAATATCCTAACTTGAAAAATCTGTCTTGTTATAATGACACCAAAGTAAAATTTACAACTTCACATTTTTGTATACTTAGTACAAGTCAACAGTCAAAATATCCGCCTGCGCGTCGTAATGACTCATAAAGGCACCGACGTTTTGAAATTTAGTGTCCATTTATTGTCATGTTTACCTTAAGGATTCCATTCCGACACACAACGTAGGAGAAAATATTTCTACTTTGCATTCTAATGCCGGTTTTGCAAAGATGCTTGATAAAGTTTACGTGGTAAAGCGACAATGGATTGTGTCAACAATCATGTTGGTTTTTCGAACTCGTCGACGCGGGAAGTTCACGTTCTATTGCTTGCTAACAATACATACCTCAATAGATTATGGGAGGATAAGCAGAAATGTATAGTTTTCTAAACCGTTTTGGTTCGTCAAAGCTGTTCGTGGTTCAGTAATGGTATGCCTTTAATTCTTTCCAATTGTGTGGTCTGAAGATAAATCTGTGTTGACACGGAATTTTATTGTTTAATTTGAGCGTTTCTAAGAAATGCCTTGTTTTATTAATATTTTGTTGATATAACTATCAAAGTGTATACTGAAGTAAATATTGCACATACATACATACACATACATACATATCGTCACGCCTCTTTCCCACAGGGGAAGGCAGAGACTACTTTGTTCCACTTGCTACGATCCTGATATTCCTGATATACCTCTTTCGCTTCATCCACATTCATCAATCTCTTCATACATGCTCGTCGGTTTCGGGTACTCTTGACCTGGCCTTTCTCTTAAACGTCCCCAATTTGATCACGGAACGTCCGCCTAGGCCTTCCCCTCCCAACGCACCCATTCACACTCCCCATATAAATCTGTTTAGTTAATCTTCTTTCATCCATCCTCTCTACGTGACCAAACCAACTAAGCATACTTTTTTCTATCCTAGTCACTATATCTTCTTTCACACCAGCACGTTCCCTTATCACACTATTCCTTATTCTACACATTGCACATAAGGCTATCATATTCAGTTAAAAAATATGGATAATGTGTTTTCGAGGAAATTTCTAGGGGGTCAGTATAAAACTAGGTAAGTATGTTAAGCCAGTAGGCTTATTGTCTAACTCGTTCGCAATCGCCATCGTGTTCATTTTGACAGTTTATGTATGGACTGACAATTGGCATCGGAATCAGCTAGCTGTCACATTCATAGAAGAACTGTCAAAATGAACACGATGGCGATTGCGAGCGAGTTACCCCCTTATTCATAAACGCACTATAGGCCTCTGCTAAGTTAGTAATCGTTTGTCCTTATCTGTGAAAGGTAAATGTCAAAGTGACAGATAAGGACAAACGATTACTAAGTTAACAGAGGCCTATAGTGCGTTTATGAATAAGGGGGTTAGACAATAAGCCTACAGGTACCCATCTGAGAGCTGGTTTTTGGTTACTGTAACATGCAACATTATTAACTTGCAATGTATGTATGTATGTTTGTCCGTGTGGAATCTTGCGACTCAATTTTGAAACAGATGTCTTCATCTGATTGAGCTGAGATGTTTATTGGCGACAGACAACCTTTTTTTAATATATTTTTATGTTTTTTATTAAAAAAGTGTTTTTGCTTGTCTTTGTATGTGTCAAGTGTCATGAACGAAATGTGTCGTAAAAATGTCTCCTTGTTTAATTAAAAATATAATTGGTAAGTAACCATAGCGTTATTATTTACTTAAGCACCAATAATGTTGCATACCTACTTACTTGTGTAAGTCAGATTATGACAATACAATAATCTGGTAGTAAGTAGTTGAAATTTGGTTCACATAATAAAAGACGGACAATGCAAGTACAGTCAACAAAAAGTACCTACAGTCAACACAAAAACTTGCACCTATCTTAAATGTTTTTTTTTAGGGTAAGTTCAAATTGGTTTGTATTATAAATGACTGACATCTAAGGCGACATTGAAAATTAAAAACAAAATTACGAATCTTTTTCAAAGTGCGTTAAAAATTACAGGGAAATATAAACGAATGCTAAAACAACTGAAGCTGAATAAGTAGGTACCTACCTATAATGTAAATACATTATAATTTTTCTGATCGTGATAGTAACACACACACACAGACGCGTATCCCATCCGTCGCCAAAAAATCATAAAAAAACTTAATAAAAATAGTAAACGTTAACATATTTATATTATATTAATGTACCTACATGCTTACCATCAATAAATAACCATTGTATAGCAACAAAGGTCAACCCAAGATACATATTCCGACGTACAGACAGACGGACAAATCTAAATTCAACTGCATTATTCATTAAACACAAAACGGTGGTAAAGAAATTTCATACGAGATAAGTGACAAGTGGGGTCAGTTTTGTGATTTAAATGTTTGAACTTATGATTATTTCATTATTTACATTGTGTTATGTACCAGGTGTGTTTTCCAAGTACTGTAACTGACTCAATGAATAAATAGGTATGACTTTAGTTTCTGAGACCAGGGGCCTTACCATGACGTCTTAATTCCGACTCAGTTCAGGTTTTTGCTGTCACTTTTAGTATGAATCTGACAGCGAGCGAACCTAAACTGAATCGCACTAAGACGTCATGGTAAGGCCCCAGGGCTTCGATTTTTGAAAGCATATTACTCGACTCAAAATTAATCTAAGTAATTGCAGCTGTCATTTTTATCTACGGGCTCGTATTCCAAATTCAGCACAAATTTTGCCACTTTTTAGTGAAAAAGTAATGATTGCACAGATGGGCAGAAACACTCAGAAGCTTGTAACATTATAGCTTATAATACGTAGATACAATTCATAGGTCATTTAATTTTGTACTTTATAATGATTGATGACATATAACGTTGTCAAAGAATGTCTCTTGATGTCAAATAAATGACGCCTCGAACATACAAAATGTCTATTATACTTTTTATTTTCGTTAAGACGATAATTTCAATAGCGATAAAAATGATCGACGCCAGTGAAATAAAACACTTGAACCATCGTAACTACGTTATTCTTTATGAGATCTACGATAAATTGTATATCATACCGAGTGTAACAATGGTGGTAATATATTAAGGAGAATACATCAAATTGTCACATAATGCTTTACAGTGCGCGTGCGCTGCTGCTAGGGCTGACAAAAATCATTTTTAACTAGGTGATGGCAAATTTATTTATATGGACGATGTTATATATGGATAATGAACGGCACGTCAAGATTAAGTAGAAATAGGTTTAAATACCTAGTAAAAGCCAATCGAGGGAATTGGTGAAAATCTTAGGAATCATGTTATGCAATGCGGCTAGCAACCTATCACTAATTTGACTCCCCTTTCCACTTTATCCTTGATGAACATAGGCTATATTTGATTCTGCGCGGACGTAGTCGCGGGCAACAGCTAGTATAATATAATTATATAGCTGTCTTTCTCTCCCCCGTGCCAACCCTACCGTATCGAAGGTAATCATAATCCATCAACTTAGATGTGATGTGCTTTATCGAGGCGAGGCGGTTAAAAATAACGAGTCAAAGGTTCTTCTGTGTTGATGAGCTAGCGCAGTTACTGCGTCAGACTTTAAAATTTAAAAAAAAACTGCTAGCTCTGACGTTACTTTTCTTTTTTTTTCTTTTTTCATTACATTTCACAAAAAACCGCATCAAAACCCGTTACGTAGTTTTAGGTAAAGATCTAAGCATAGCATACATAGGGAGAGACAGACAGACAGCGGAAAGCGACTTTATTTTATACTATGTAGTGATTAAGAAATGCGATATATTTTTTTAATACAATAGGGTCCTGTTGGTTGGCATCCTTTGTATACAAGCTAAAAATGGTACCCTTGATTTAGAAATGAATAAAGATAAGTAATTAGTTCCGCGTTCAACATAATCTAACTAATATTATAAATGCGAAAGTATGAATGGATGGATAGATGGATGGATGGATGGATGGATGGATGTTTGTTTGTTACTCAATCACGCCAGAACGGCCCAACGGATCTCGATGAAATTCGGCACATAGATAGAGAAAAGTCTGGAATAGCACATAGGCTACTTTTTATCCCGGAAAATTGCGTAGTTCCCGCGGGATAGCGATAAACGAATTCTTTGCAGACGAAGTCGCTGGCAACAGCTAGTGTTTATCTAAAAGTCATCAAACTCCAACTTAAGGCTTACAACAACTTTACTGTTCAATTCTAACCTTCATCATTAGTAGTAGTTTTAGTTTTAGTACCTATTTAGTCTTTTTTTTAAATATTGCTTTGTTTAATTATTTATTCTAACCTAACCGTTAAAAGTCTCAACATTTTCCCAGCAAATACAACAATATACCACATAAATATTTCGACTGTCCCGACGTTCGAGAAGCGACTAAGTGACATGTGACCTGTGACGTCACCTTGATACAGCCGATATGTAGATTACGGGTTAAGCTGACAGGAATGTATACCGACAAAGAATAAGGGCTTGAGATTGTTCAATAGTTTCTAAAGACACTCGCCACAGAGTATTTAAGTGTGCGCAGAATGTCCACCGACCGTATCCCACCGGTATCTGCCTATTATATTCTGCCATGAGTAGTGAGAGTCAATTCTGTGGCTTATTGTACAAAAATCGAAACGTAATAAGATAACGTTTATGATTTTAGGATTATTTTAGGTTTTGATCAGTTCCTTTACTTTTTCTGTGTGTCTACTCTTGCTTAGTACCTATGTCCTGTCAATCGTCTAAGGTTAACTGGAAGAAATCCCTTTTAGGGATAACTTCGCCTTTGTGCATTTATGTTTTCCTGTAGGTATTCATCTTTTTCATGTGTTTTATGTACAGTAAAGAGTTTTTGTAAGTTTCAAAAATCTGCCCATTACAAACGTACAATACGTAGAGTTCGACTCTACATACTCGGCTGCATACTCTAGGCAGCTACGACCATCGAGATGTTTATCGCTATCCCGCGGGAACTATGCAATTTTCCGGGATAAAAGTGGCCTATTTTTTAATCTAAGGTACCAGCTATCTACATTCCAAATTTGATCCAAATCCTTACAGTCATTTCAGTGTGAAGAAGGAACAAACATACCTCACTCACATCGTCACAAACTTTCGCATTTATAATATTAGTAGGATTACTATAATAAAAAGTGGTTAATTTCTTTAGTGTATTTAATAATATGGGACAGGATGTTGATAGCGGTTGAAACATTAAAACGATACCCAAAAATCAATTAAAATTTACAATTAAGTACTATAAATAATTGAATTAACTTTTAATCTTTGCCGGTCAACAATAGTGACTTTCACCCTATGCGTGCGCAAACAAAACTTACGTGAGAAAGCTCGAGATAAAGCTCTGACCGTTAGCTTACCGAAACTTTTAAGTTCTGTGAACTTGAGGATTATTTGGGTTATCTTTATCCATCTTCAAGTGGCATTGAAGCTCAATGGGTTGTTAAGACTATTCTAAGTCATGATAAACATTCGTAATGAAGACAATTATGAACAAAATGAACAAAACACAGTTAGTTACAGGCGTGTAGGTGGAAAGGGGGATGAAAATAGTGATGGGTTGCTAGCCGCATCGACTACAACAATGATTCCTAAGATTCTGAGATCAGAGAAATCCGAGATACCTAAAGGTCATTCACCTTGGGAACAGCGACACCCAAACATTCCCCTTATGAGTTCACATAAAAAAATCTATTATAATTAAAAAGCCCAGATGTCACGTGAGTCATTGGAGCGAGAAGGCGTGCCTTCACGATCCCTTTGTTTACAGCTAGTTTACATGAAAAAGGGACCCAGTCGTATCGTTTGGGGCAATGGTTGTCAAAGTTTTACATACACTGTGGGTCAAGGGACAAAGATGACAGTTTAGACGGCCACATTTTCCTTCTTGATTAAGTATCTTGTTTGCAACCTCTGTCTAGCTTTTTGAAGTGATATATAGCAGAGTGTCGTGGGTTCAAATCCCGGGCTTCGCACCTCTGAGTTTTTCGGAATTTATGTGCGTAAATTACATTTGAAATTTGCCATGAGCTTTTCGGTGAAGGAAAACATCGTGAGGAAACCTGCACACATCTGCGAAGAAATTCAGTGGTGTGTGTTAAGTTCCCAATCCGCACTGGGCGCGCGTGGGAACTATAGCCCAAACCCTCCAATACACGGAGGAGGCCTATGCCATGAGGCACGCTGAATTACGCGACAATAAACAACAACAACAACAATGTGCTTACTGAAATTGTAGCGAATTCGGAGTAAAAGGCTGTATTATTATTATTATTTATATTATATAAGCTCTTATGGGAGGGTAAATCGCTTAATAGAAATAAAACATTAAAAAACTGGAAAAGGAAGGATGAAAATGGTATATACAAAGTTTGGTTTTAAATGAGAAATAGTTTAATTAATCTTAATAACAATAATGTACGACCTCATAATTCGTGTCCTCCATTACATTTCATACAATTTTCTTCAGCCATTTCATAAACTCAGTAAGTTTTTTTATTACAACACAACGCAAATATATTATTTCATGCATTTAGGCAGCAATATTAACTTGTTTTGCATTACTATTATTTACAAACCCGATAGACTACTCTGTAGGGTAAGTATAATATGGTTTTGGTCTTTTGGGTAAGTATTGAAAAAATGTCTTTCTGCTAAGTTTCTTGCAGCGCATTTTTCTTGGCAATGATGGTATTTCCGAATTCGCTAGTCTAGTAGTTTAAAAAAACAAGTAAAAGAGCCCTTGGCGGCCTATTAGCAAAATAAACTTGTTGAATTTTTTTTTTTTTTTGGTTCGAATCAAAACTTTGAACACCACTGGCATAGACGTTCAATAAGACCATAGACATAGAATATCATGAATATAGTCAATTTGGGTTTATGGAGGTCAGTGATCTACTGTCTATAGCTTAGGGGTGGGAAAGGTGTTGTGAATTATAAATAGTGGATTATCTACGATGGGTTGTGATGGATGATACTAGGATACAGAATTTTCCCAGAATATTTTAGCAGATGGATGAGTTATCGTATGACTGGACACCCTTACAAATATTTTTCATTTGAATTTCTGATAAAAACCACCTTTGACTCGGTTCACTTTAAGACGACTAGTGACTTCAAAATTTTGTCTTTGTCTTTTTCTTTACGTGTGAGTAATAATGAAAATTACACACTTTTGCAAATTTTCGATGTTTTTGTTGTTATTTGTGTTGAGAAAGTCTATTGATTTACAAATGCTACGTTGTGTTTAAAGATCGGATAGTTTTTGTTTTGTTTTTATAAATGTTGTTTTTTGTTGTTGTTTGTGATTGTCATAAATATATTTTTTTCTTTTTTTTTCTTTATAAGGGTGTAATAATGCTGGTCATTTCCTACCGCTTCTGTACGCATTTAAGAGCACTAATGGTAAGCGTAGATAAAGTATATTTCAGAGTAAACGCTAGCCATGCGCTCGCGCATCCCTATAACATGGATTAATACATAATTTGAGCTGACAAAGGACCCAAGAATGTGATGTTCGGTGAATAGCTGTCCGATATGAGCGATGCGTTTGTCTGTTTGTTCTGTCGTAGATGGGAAACTTGATATGGTATTCATATTGTAATGTGTTAGATGGTTGAGTTAATTATTATTAATCATGGTTGAGTGAGATCGGTAAATTAAATTTAAGGGTTTTATGAGTTTCTAGTTTCATCTTTACTTCGATGCTGGTCTGGGAGTAAAGAAAAAACATAGAATGTACCAGTTGCTTCTCTTCCCGCGCAGATGGTAAAAGCCCATCGAGGGAATGAGCGAAAATCGTAGGAATCATGTTATAGGCGATGCGGCTAGCAACCCATCACTATTTTGATTCCACTTTCCACCTATACGCCCACAATCACGATAAACGTGACCTTTAGGCCCTCGATGAGCTTTTACCATCTGCGCGGGAAGAGAAGCAACTGGTACATTCTATGTTTTTCTTTTACGAAGTTTATGTTTTTTTAATACTTAATATGAATAACAAAACATGATCTAATGTACTAAACTTAGGTAGTTAGGTATTGAAAGTAAAAAAAAATATCAATAAAAATATTCTACCCCATTTTCACAGCCCGATTAAATCACACGGATATTAAAATTGAAAATCAAAACACACACAAAGGTAACCCGATATCACAATAAAAGCAACACAAGAGGACTGACGCGTTTTATGTCTATGCACCCCCGGGTGAAGCAGGGATGCGTAATGATGCTTTGTTGGTTTGTCTGTCAGCCACGCGTGAAATAGTCCCGTGATTTTATTTTTTAAACTCGACAATTGTCAATGAGGCAGTGTGAGGTCATTTTATATTGGTTACCTACACACATAGACAGGCAGACATTCAAAAACATTTTTTTTTTAATAAAAATAAAATAAAATCATTTTATTTCAGACCGAGATCCATATACAAATGTTAGTTACATACAGTGCCTTAACCTATTGTTAGTTGTTTTTATTTTTTAATGAAAACAATATATTTTTAAATAATAATAAATAAAATATATAAATTCTACACATTTTTACATAATAGTTTAGTTTTTAAAACAATGAAATCAAAATTCATGGTAACATTAAAATTACTTTAAATAATCAATATGATAAAAATAAAAAAGTAAAATTCAAAATAAAATAAAATATTTTTTTTTGTATCTGATGCCTATTCTGGATCTCGGAAACGGCTTCAACGATTATCATAAAATTTAGTATGCAGGGGTTTTTGGGGGCGATAAATCGACCTAGCTAGGTTTCATTTTTGGAAAACGTACCAAAAATGCCCGGTCATCCAAGTACTATGTTGTTATAGCGGCAGCAGAAATACATCATCTGTGAAAATTTCAACGGTTTAGCTATTACGGATTACGGTTCATGAGATCCAGCTTGGTGACAGACAGACAGACAGACGGAGTCTTACATATATATTTATTTATTTTTACTCGGTTTTTGTTTTTTGATTGATTCATTTTTTTGTGGCGATAAACATTTCTTCTTTCTTTCTCTCTTTCTTAGTAATAGGGTCCCGTTTTTATCCTTTGGCTACGGAACCCTAAAAAGACGTTTACGCAAACACGCTCCCGACGCTTTGTAGGGTCAGAAGTAACACTAGAGGCTAGCAAATAATGCCATCATACTTGTATGAGGATTTGCTTATCGGTTTCCAGTACAGTCAGCATCAAAAGTTGATGAACACTCGAAGAGTTCTAAGTGCAACGACTCTATGTCCAAGGTAATAAGTATCAAACCTATAAGCGTGAGTGAGAGAGCAAGACAAACCCGAATGGCATTCTAAGAGATCACGGACTGTAAGGTACGTCACACTTAGGAGAGGGGGGGGTCTGGAAATTTGTGACAGACATGAACAAAAACAAAAAAATAATCATTATGGCTCAAATGTATATACATACATAAATCACGTCTTTATCCCTTACGGGGTAGACAGGGCCTAAGTTAACTAGACCTAAAGACCACTCTTAGCATTATTATGGGACTCATAAAATGATGAAATTTGTGTGACGTACTTTATGGACGGCCCCAAGTTGTTTTTTTGGATACCTACAGGATATATCAGATGGCCCCCTAACTATAATGAACTGGGGTATATTACCATAGCTACAGAAGCTAAAAAAAATATAAAAAAAAAATTGGAGTAATTTTTTTTTATATTTTCTATAGGAATGGTACTTAGTATTAACTGTAATCATTCCTATAGAAAACATAAAAAAAAAATACTCCAATTTTTTTTAAAATATTTTTTTAGTTGATTATTGTTAGGAGCTATCTGATACACCCTGTATATAGTCCGTTTTGGTCTACCATTCAGTCTGCATGTCAATAAACGGACAGAAAATTCAGTTTAGTCCCACTAATAGGAATTAACGGACAAAATTATACTATTAGTTCCACAGTCGCGTTTGTACCCGATGCCAATCGGCACAGAAACAGTATCAACAGAGCTCCGCGGCGGAGCTCCTATTCCTGCGTGCTTTTGGCCATTCGGGCCGATGCAAGACTAACATACCTACTTAACCTAAACCGAAACCTACCTGAGCGTTTTCCAAAAAAAAGTCCACATGTAATTTTTTGGAAAACGCCCACCTACCAGACGTATTGGCACTAAATGGATTATTTCGTCCGTTTAGTCCTATTAAGTCTGAATGGTAAACCAAAATGGACGAAGGGTAATTTCGAGCCCTTCGACTGTTTATCAACTTCCGATGCTGACTGTACATGTTTGTTTGTTTAATATCACGTGATCGTATCTAATTACCGATTTACCAATAATCAATAATCAAGCAGGCAAACTTGAGCAATGCACGTACTGTTTGGTATGATATCACAATATTGGCCCTTTGGGCACACTGGCATCGAGTATCAGACATGAATATATAAATCCTGCAAACATCGTGAGGAAACCTGCACACAACTGCGAAGCAATTCTATGGTGTGTGTGAAGTTCCCAATCCGCACGGGCCTGCTTGAGAACTAGCCCAAGCCCTCTCAATCTGAGAGGAAGCATGTGGAGACTAGGACCGAGATGATGATGATAATGACATAAAAACATCATTTTGTTTTAGCTACTTAATCCGTGCGAGTGAATCGATCCGATCTATCTATCACAATCGACTTGCGCACACTTGCCGGTTCTCACGACCTGCGCCCGCGCCGCGCAACTGACTTAGGAGCGAAACGGACACCCGGCTACGCCACGAGCGCGCGCGAGAGCTGTCTCGTGCGCGAGGTAGACTACGTCTCTTTCTAGAAAGAACAATATGAAAAAGACGGATAGTTGCCCGGGACATCGTCCGCGCAGCACGGCTAGAACGAGTGTACGCGAGAGTTAAGTCACGCGCGAGATAGATGTCCCTTTTTTTCTTACTGAGACCATAACAAATTTTTATTTAATTATTTTTTTATTTGTAAATCTTTACTATAATAATCTAACTAATATTATAAATGCGAAAGTATGGATGGATGGATGGATGGATGGATGTTTGTTTGTTACTCAATCACGCCAAAACGGCCCAACGGATCTGGATGAAAGGCACATAGATAAAGAAAAGTCTGGAATAGCACATAGGCTACTTTTTATTCCGGAAAATTGCGTAGTTGCCGCGGGATAGCGATAAACGAATTCTTTGCAGAAGAAGTCGCTGGCAACAGCTAGTGTAAATATAACCGAAACATTATTGTTTCACTTGAGCAAAGTTGCCAAGGTGCCTATGGCAGCCGTATTTGCAGAAGTTTCCTTTTCTGATTGTTAATAATGAAAAAATGTATTGCACCTGATGCTATTTATTATTGTCTTTGACATTATTTTAATATTTACATTATCACTATTTATCACTACAGCATTATTAGGAATCAGTGAGGTGTCGCAATATTGTTTATATAAAAAGAACCCTAGGTACTCGTATATAATATAATGTGAATTTGAGCGTTTTCAAGAAAAAATGTGTCCCAGATTTTACTATAGATTTTTTTCCTGCTCGTCACGTTCCATACATAACTATATTTTTAAAAAGTGACGAACTGGAATGGAAATTTTGGAACACATTTTTTCTTGTATAAGGATCGACAGGGAGTAAAAGAGTACGATAGTCCCAAAATAGTTAAATTCAGGAAAAAATGATCATGTGGACTTTTCTTTGGAAAGCGCCCATTTGCGTCTAAGGACGTCCATGGCACCAAAGTTTCGCTCCCTGAACGGGTAACGAGAAAAAGTCAATCCACCCAATTAATTAATCAATCTACTATCTCACCAACGCCTTCTATCGCCCACCTTTTGAACTACCACCACGACCCTTCTGCTCCTTAGCATAAAAGGTGCGACTGAAATGAACGATATTCAAGTAGACCGGTGTGCTGACACCAACGCGTGAGAAAGAGATAGCCTAACGCGATGAAACCAAGATGAAGTAGGATAGCGGTATCGTCGCGTGACCGGTTAGCATTGCAAGGTCGTTGTAAAAGGTGAGTGACACTAAAATGCGCTTGCGCATTGGTCGGGTGCGCGTCAACCGCACAACACGGCTAGAAGTGCGCGAGAGCTGTGTCGCCGTCGAGGTAGGCTACCTATCTCTTTCTAGAACGAACAGTAAGAAAAAGACGGGTAATCTCTCTTGCTGTACAGGCCTTATACTCTGAAATTCGATTTTCGAAGTTCGTTTCGTTCCGTTCCGTTCTCACTAATAGTTATTCATTTGAGAGTGAAAGGGACGGTGTGATACGAACTTCGAAAATCGGATCTCGGAGTAACCCCTCTGCTGTCGTGGTCTCTCGATGGTTAGCCGTGCTGGCTTGTGAGGCTGCCACGCGAAAAGAATAATCGTATTTTTGACTCAGGTGCGCGTCTACAGTATCTGGCCATAAAGATTGCACTTTGGTCTTTGGAAAGAGACAATAAAATTGGTACTATCACGTAAGTTAGAGTGAGACAACGCTCTACGAAGCCTTAATTAGCCGATCTGCAAACGTTATGGCCGGTATGTAAGTTGGTATAATTTGCTGTCGCATTGAGGTGGCCAAAAAAATATGATAATGAAAAATTTGTACTTATTCATTTGATTGATTTCAGTGTCAAATAAAGTCTCGGTGTGCACCAGTATGTTTCCAAGACGATAAAATCTTACCTCATTAAGCAAACGTATCGTACGATAACGTTACATAAATAAGACAGATTTTAAATTTGCCATTATCTAAAATTAATAAGCAGGTATCTAAGCAATTGCGTCCAATCTGACAATATTCAAAGTCACTATTTTACTCTGACCTCATGAGTCCGTACGGTTGGTATAGACCCGTAAATTCGCGTGCCAAATGCCCATGTTTTGGTTAACTAATCCAGTAATATTGATTTTTAATTGATGGATCATTCAAATTATATTTAATCGATTTTCGGGCAAAAAGCGAGATTTGTTTTCGCTGTTCTTTTGTTTGATCCGGCTCGAAGGACCAGCTAATGGCGTATGAAATCGGCGGCACGATTGTATTTCATTGTCGTGCGTGATATGCTTAAGTTAGGGTTTTTGCTACGCGGAAATGTAATACGGTTTCAGGCATTTAGGTTATTTTCTTACCACTTCCCCAAAATAATTTCTTTCAAATACATTTTTATAGAAAATTAGTGAGTAAGAACGTATTTACTTACCGAAATACATTATATTTATTATTATTATAGTTGTTTGGTGAGATAATACATCGAATAAGTTTTGTATGGCGAATACAATGATTCTCTGCAATTTTATTATTACTTGCGGTAAAATTCGTCCACAATTTGAATAGTGAAGTTCCAATAGTATAGCAACTAGCGACATCTAACGGAGTTACGAGGCATGTGTACCTGCCGGCGTGGTTCCTAACTACCGCATATAGGTGGCGCTACTAGTCACATCGCTCGCACAAGTTTATTCCGAAAGGCCGAAATGTATTTCGCGTTTATTTTGTACAGTTAGCAGGAAGTAGAACAATAGTAGTACTGAAACGCTCAAATTATGTTCACACAAATATCGACAAGAAAATTGAGTTTATTTTTCTAAACTTTTGAACCTTTTTAAGTAATTTCTTCTCCTGTTGACTGAAATTTATGAAGTTTCCTTATATAAAACGATCACATCACAGCGCACGCCGTGGCAGAAATATACAACAGTACTAAAACGTATGCTATGCCCTCCAGCTACAGTTTACCTATTAACTAGTAACATTAAAACGATACTTTGAAAACAAAACACAAACAGAAATTAAACTTAACGGCGCAATAAAATTAACTTGCCGAACGAACTGCGGTTTTTCAGTAAAATTTTATATTGATAATAGCGCCATCTAGCGGCAACTGGCTGAACCACAACTTAGTTATACGGACCACCCGCGCGAGCAGCTTTGCGGCGCTAGCTTAGCTCCACCAAACGCCATTTCACCAGCTCGACAATTGTCGATGACCAATGACAATTTGAAATGCAATGCGTTATTCAATATTATGAAGCCAACCGGCGTAGATTCTCGTCGATTTTGTAATGTAAACAGAATTGACACTTGTCACCGACAAATTGTCGCATTGGTGAAATAGAGGGGCCGGAACGGAACTCACTTCCGTAAATTGAAAAATTTAAGTAAGTATACAAGGTCTTTCAAAATTTTTTCGGAATGTTTCAGCAAATGTTTTCAGTTAATTTTTTTTTCCAAATTGAGTCCCGCCCTTTACGCGGTTCACTGTGAACACCGCCCAATGCATGTAGTTAAGCATTTGTCAACCTGTGATTCCACTCTCATAAATCTCATGTCTCATACATCCATCGATTGCTTAATAAAAATAGTCTTACTAAAATCCTCCTCCTCAAAAACATTTACAGTGCTATTTACTCAAACTAACCTCATCACACCTGCTAAAATATTCCGGAATAATTTTAAGAGACTTTGTAAGTACCTAGTTATGTTGTATAGTCGAAAGCATAAATGAGTGTTTTCCAAAAAACATCCACATGATAATTTTTTTCAGAATTTAACTAGGTAATTATTTTTCTTACTCAGAAATCGTTTCCTCTGTCGATCCTTATTCAAGAAAAATGTGTCCCGAAATTTCCATTCCATTTCGTCACTTTTTTAATATCTATAGGTGGTGGAATGGAACGTGCAACGTGACGAACAGGAAAAAAATCCATAGTAAAATCCGGGACACATTTTTTCTTGTGTGAGGATTGATAGAGTAAACGATTGTGAGTAAGTACCTAAGAACAAAATATTTGAATTCCGGAAAAAATGTTTTTGTGGACTGTTTTTTGGAAAACGCTGGAGTATGGATACCTACAGCCACCATGTCAAATATATATTGTATTACCAACCTTATTGTTTGCGGCATAAAGGTGTATAGATGTTTTTGACGTCTTGGTAACGTCTACATAATTATATTTATACCCTGAATGTGGATAATTAATGTTAATTTAAAAAGTTAGTTACCTTTGCGTAGTCAATGGGCGAGGCATTCACGGGACAAGTGAAGAGTCCCTCACTGAAACAAAACAAAATAATTTGATATTTGATCAATATAAGCGCCTCCAGCCGAATCTTTTCAGTGCAAAGTTAAAATCTTGTGTTAAAAATATTAAAAAGCGTATTTTTTTTATTTTAAATTATTTTCTATGGAGTAAGGCAATATTTTTAATAAGACAGGACTGCTCCTTTTAAATTTAAACTAAATCTTAAGGACGGATTCATCACTCAAGGATTTGTAGAAATTGAAATTTCAACAATGCCATAGTGACACCGGATAAAAATTAAACTATACCCTAAAGCCTAAAAAGTGAAAATGCTGAAGACGATTTCGAAGCGTGTGTGGAAGAAAGGTTCGGCTGTTTTTTGGCCGAAACCAAAACCGAAACTTCGGTATAACTTCGGTTATACGACACTATTTTTTAATATAAGTGACTAAACGCTCTATTCATAAACACTATAGGCCTCTGCTAAGTTAGCTATTGCTTGTCCTTATCTGTGAAAGGTAAATGTCAAAGTGACAGAAACGGACAAACGATTGCTAAGTTAGCAGAGGCCTACAGAGCGTTTATGAATAGGTAAGCGGGTAAAACTATATCTCACGGTATCTAGTTTTACTTCAAAGATAATTAAGTAGCTTTAATCTTAATCAGGCAGAACTTAGAAGACAACCAAATGACCTGGTAATTTAGTAGCGCATAATTGCAGCAGTGACGGCGATCGCATGCGCCCGCGCATGACGCGCGTCGGCATATTAATCGACGGCCATTGGTACTGGCGGCAGAGAAAGAGCTTAAGAAGAATATTTCGTTGTTCTTGTTTTATCCTACTAATATTATAATATAAATGGAGCTCCTTTTTCTGGGTATTTTGCCCTTCGGGAAACTGAAGATAACTAACCTAACTTACCTATTTTTCTATTAAAATATTATTGAATTATTCAAAATAATGGCAGCATTTTTTTCGAGTAAGACAAATTAGTAGGACCACAAGAAATACATTAAAATAGTGATGGGTTGTTAGCCGCATCGCCTATAAAATGATTCCTAAGATTTTCATCCATTCCCTCAATGGTCTTTTAACATCTGCGCGGGAAGAGAAGCAACTGGTACACTCTATGTCTTCACTCCCAGACCAGCATGGAAGAATGTGTATGTGTATGTATGTTATTAATAATTTAATAGCTCACTCAACGAACTTCTTCGCGACAGTACATTATGAATAGTAGATAACAATTACCGCAGACGGCACACGCAGACAGACAGACGTCTTCCGGCAGATTCTAGCATTGGGGGTAACGACCTCAGCAGCATGGATGATCTAACTTATCTATTTCTTCGATTACTACCTACATACACCTACCTATACACATAGTACCTATTTACAGCATTGTTTGAGTCAAATGAAGCTACATTTTTGGTACGTAACATTCAGATTGTTTGGCATGTTGTTATCCATGTTATATTTAAGATTAATTAAGATTCATCATCATCAAATCAGCCACCCAATGTTGGACATAGGTCTCCCCCATAGACCTCCAGTTGCCTCGGTTGGAAGCGGCTTGCATCCACCGTGAACCTGCGACTTTAACCAGTAGGCTTATTGTCTAACTCGCTCGCGAACTCGCGATCACCATCGTCTTCATTTTGACAGTTCATGTATGGGCTGACAATTGGCATCGGAATCAGCTAGCTGTCACATTCATACAAGAACTGTCAAAATGAACACGATGGCGATTGCGAGCGAGTTAGACAATAAGCCTACAGGTCATCCGTCCTCATTGGTGGACGTCCTAAGCTGCGCTTACCTTGCGCCGCAGAATTACTTGCAGAATCTTTCGCCCATGACAAGTTTTTAGCTTGCCTCAAATACCTACCCAAAAATTCCTGCCAGCTCTCGGACTAAAACGAGGGTAGTTGAGCGCCGCTGCCGCTGTCAGTGACGTCGAGTAGCCGCGCGAGCAGAGCGCTGGCGCGCAGTGTTCTTTTCGCTACCGCCAAGAGGAAGGACTACGAACTAGTCATTCAAATTTTATACGTGACTTATCCGTTTGTGAAATTATGTCTAAACTAGCTGTTGCCAGCGACTTCGTCTGCAAAGAATTCGTTTATCGCTATTCCGCAGGAACTACGCAATGTTCCGGGATAAAAAGTAGCCTATGTGCTATTCCAGACTTTTCTCTATCTATGTGCCGAATTTCATCCAGATCCCTTGTGCCGTTCTGGCGTGATTGAGTAACAAACAAACATCCATCCATCCATCCATCCATCCATCCATCCGTAGGTACTTTCGCATTTATAATATTAGTTAGATGATAATTCCGGAACAATTTTAAGAGTCCTTGTATATCTATACATTTAGATGTTAATATGTATATAAAATGGTTTCTTCATCAGTGTTGCGTGTGCGCGCGGTTTACGACCGTCTAGTACGCATTGTAACGACGGTAAAGCTAGAACCTTTTAACATACATTACCTATTCGTGCCAATGATATACATACAAGACACGGGTCAAGTATTTGACTGCAATTACTAAACAGCGAATTCCTGAGCACACACACATACACAAATCATGTGTATATCCCTTACGAGGTCGACAGAGCCAAAGGTGGAAAGGGAATCAAAATAGTGATGGGTTGTTAGCCGCATCGCCACATCGGTATAACATGTTGTTTATTATTATTACTTTATTACTACAATGTACCAGTTGCCTCTCTTCTCGCGCAGATGGTAAGCTCATCGAGGGAAGCTGGGAAAATCCTAGAAATCATGTTATAGGCGATGCGGCTACCTATACTGCCACAAACGTGCTAAACGTGGCCTTTAGGGCTTGTCACCTTAGCACTGTATAGCATAGCACTTACTACCGTGGGGAGTGTCACAATCAATCTCTATAGGCAGATGTTATGCTAATTCTCCTAACTTGACAATGTACAATTTATGATGTAATTTTTATTAAATCTAATCTAACCTAACTAATATTATAAATGCGAAAGTATGGATGGATGGATGGATGTTTGTTTGTGATTCAATCACGCCAGAACGGACCAACGAATCTGGATGAAATTCGGCACATAGATCGAGTAAAGTGAGGAATAGCACATAGGCTACTTTTTATCTCGGAAAATTCCAGCGGAATAGCGATAAATGAATTCTTTGCAGACGAAGTCGCTGGCAACGAATAAATAATCTAATCAAATCTACACGATACAGTACCTACTTAAAACTACAACAAATCATACTTCAACTGCCAATCAATATAATAACTAACTTTTATTTAGAACTACATCCCCCGGAACAACAATTCAGACCGCAAGCGAATGCATAGGTATTACACGCAGGAAAGCAGTAAATAATAGCACATAATAGCGAAACAATCGCGTACATAACACACAACTCGTCTGTGTAATTGATGGGTTGCTTACAGAGCTAATGCATTGGTAATTCTGCAAAACGAAAGATTAAAGATGTTCTTAGGAATTATGCAGGCGATACTAGCAGCCCACTATTTTGATTCCCCTTTCCACCTATACGCCCACAATCATGCTAGGCGCGGCCTTTAGGTCTTGTTACCTTAGGCTCTGTCTACCCCATAAGGGATAAAGACGTGATTATGTATGTACTAGCGACCCGCCCCGGCTTTGCACGCTATATTATGTATGTACCTATTATACATACAAACCTTTCTCTTGATTCACTCTATCTATTTAAAAAAACCGCATCAAAATCCGTTGCGTAGTTTTAAAGATTTAAGCATACCTAGGGACATAGGGTCAGAGAAAGCGACTTTGTTTTATACTATGTATAGATAGTGATTTAAAGAAGTTCGCTCGCTGTCAGATTCATGGTAGAAGTGTCAAAAATAACCGCTGGAACGTAAAATTGAATCTGAATTGAATCGCATTAAGACGTCATGGTAAGGGCTCAACTACTAATTTGTAATCTTAAATCCATGGACACCACAAATCACTACGTTCACGAGCCATTGGATCGATTATACCGGTTATTAAGCAAAACGGTGTTACACTACCGACTTAGAACAGGGTTGCCATAGTAAAAAAATACTGCTAAATTTTAAAATGTATTTCAGAATTGTTTGATGCGTTCAGTATTGTTAATAGCGCACACAAGTAAAAATCTCGAATGCGTTCACGTAAACCTCTCAAATACGCTTCAAATGCAAATATACTTTCAAAAAAAATAATAGTAAGTAATAAAAAAAGAACCAAAAAAAATATGCTTTCAAATGCGTTTCCGTATAATAGTGCGTTCACGTAAACGTCTCAAATACTGTGGAAAAATTGGCAGCCCCAATTGCGGATCGAAACGGTAACAAAATGATGTCATTTTATTTAAAAATTTAAAGCAGACGGGCGTTTTCCAGAAAAAATCCACATGTTAATTTTTTCCATAATTTAACTATTTTTGGGTTGTTACTATGGTTTTTTTTCCCTGCTCGTCACGTGTCGTTCCATACATACCTATATTAAAAAAAATGACAAACTGGAATGGAATTTATTTCTTGTATTAGAATAGATAGGGTAAACGATTCTGAGTAAGAAAAACCCAAAAAAAATAGTTAAATTCTGGAAAAAAATGATCACGTGGACTAAAAAAACTTAAAGAATCTTTCAACGATACCGAATCACAGAATTTAAAATTAAACACTGACCAAAATGATTCCTGAACGAAGAATCTTTTCACTGTCCGGTAGCTGGCAACACTACGATTGAAGGCGCAAAAACGCCCCCCAGCGAGCGCTCCGCCGTATATTTTCTTCTCATTGCCGACTAATTACAAACGGAAGAGAAAAAACTGCCGTGGTCTATGGCCACAGTATTTATGAGCTCATAATTACGAACAATTTTACACTTTACACAGAAATTTCAAAGTTGATTTTAGACTAAGTTAAATTTGTAAACGAGTACCACGCTACATTTAAACGTTGACTTTATAGGGAGAGAAATGTAGCAGTTACGTTACATTGCCGCGGTCGATTGGTTACTTATAAATTAACATCTTGGACATCCCGCAATGTAAAGCAATCATGTTGGTCGCTACGCACAAATAAGATTAAAAGGATTAGGTGATTATGTTGTCCATAATTACCCCATGATATGTGTGATAGCATCAGTGATTTTCGAAATTAAAATAAAATGAGTAATTGCTTGCTGATGAGTAATTTAATTTGTGTTCTTATACACTTCAGAGGCGTAACGAATCGTTATTATGAAGTCTAACAGAACCGAAGAAATTAATCCCCTTATTTATAAGTAAACATAACATTGTTTTTCGTCTATCGCCATTTTCACTGAACATTTCTTACACGTATAATAAGTTTGTACTTTCTCGAATGTCTTCTTCAACTTAGACATTGAATTATCAATAGGTAATAATAGATGAAGCTGTATTTGAAAAATGTAATAAAATTTGTATTTTTTCTTAAATAAGGGGAGTCAATTAATTTAAAGAAAAAAAAATGAGAAAAAAAAACAGAAGTGACTTGTTCCTTTTCCGTTTTTGAATAATTAATTAAGCACCCATTAAAGTCTCTGAGTGCGGTCGCAGTTTTAGTAGTCCAGATGACAATAAACAGAGCAAAACGACAATGCCAATGCAACTGACTTAGAGTTATGAGCATGACGTATGTATTGAAATATTTTTATTGATTATCATTATACTAGCATACATTGTAAAAGAGTAACGTGACTGGCTGATAGATATATTATGTAGGTACAGTGTTTTATTTTCAGAAGTCTAACATAGGGAATACACTTCAATAAAAAAAAACACATTTCTTAATAAAATACGAAAATATCTTAACAGACATGACAAATAGTAAAATTAAAAGTAATATCGGTCAAGAAATAACGGAAAATATAAGAGTTTTAAACACTAATTAGTCAGCGATTAGATAAAGAGATCCTATGTAACATGTGACGTCATTTGTCACAACGCCCATATAAACTATTATATTAAAATTCCGTTGTACAAGAAAGAGATAGAGACAAATCTTTGATAGCTTATATCTCGGTAATTTTTTTAGTTATTTAAGAAAATATATATTTTTTATATTGTTTACTACATAAATGAGCTTTTATTGAAAGCCATGAAAAAATCATCGATATTCCCTATTGCTTATACAGGGTGTGCTCCCGATGACGGGTATCATGCGCAGCTGAAACCAAGCCCGGTGGGAACCAACAACCACACAACACAGACTAGAAATCCCCCAGATGGGTACATTCTGACGCCTATTTCACCAACCTGACAATTGTCGGTGACGCCGATGGGCTTCATATTGAACACGCATTGCATTTTGATTTTTGATTGACAATGGTCACCGACAATGGTCGAGTTGGTGAAATAGGGGCCTGTTTCGTACCTATTTGCTTAGCCCTATTATAAAACGAAGTCTACATGGAGGGCAGCTATCATAAATATTGGTAGGTAACTATAGATAATACATTTTCCACAACGGAGACCATGTCGATTCCTGAATGAATATAGAGGTACAGGTGAAGAACTGAAGTAAATGTCCTGGTAAGTATGTGTGAGTAATGTGTGCGAATAGACATACTTATTGACGTTCCAAATAAGATAAATGACTTAAGTCCCATATCAGTTCTGTACACTACTAATACAATAGGTCACATTTACTTAGGTAAGTTTTACACCTATAATTTTATTATTGTAGCTTTTGTATGACAATTGACAGTCCTGTCTTATTTCGTACATGAAATAACATTCTGATGACTTTCCTAAATTTTTGAATAACAATTTCGTGCGTTACGAAAAACAATTACTAACGAATATTGAAAATGAAAATGGGACAAAAGGAGATTCGATTTGTACCGTCTGTTTTGAGCTGTTGTCTGTCGGCGCATCTTGTCTTGTTCCATTTGTGTAAATATCTTGTTACTCTGCGTTTGATCTAATCCAACAGAAAGTACGTATAAATAGGAATTAACACGTGTATTCCTATACATGTCATATCTTGTTGTTAACCCTATCGATTCTTATACAAGAATCCCAAAAAGTGTCCCAAAATTTCCATTCCAGTTCGTCACTTTTTTAATACAGGTTTGTATGGAACGTGACGAGCAGGAAAAAAATTCGACACATTTTTTCTTGTATGGAAATCGATAAGGTAAACGATTCTGAGTAAGATAAACCCAAAATATTTAAATTCTGGACTATTTTTGGAAAATGCACTGCAAACATTTGATTATAGACACATACACCGGGACAGACGGAACTAAACAAAAGTTTGTAACTAACCTAGTCTAAAAAACATTTTTGATGCAAGCTATTTTTGCTGACTGCACCTTGTATTGTCATTTATCCTGTATACCAAATTTCAAATCAATCAGATAAACAGTTGAAGTGTTCCCTTCTGCGGATACGGTCCTGGCTGGGTCACCAGAATTTGACTTCAAGGTGTGTTATCACAAAAATGAGTATGCCAAAATAAGTACGCCAAATTTCACGTCAATCGGACCACTGAAAATGGGTCAAAATTTTACTGTCTTTATTTGAACAAACATACATATTTATTTATAAGATCAAAAAAATATTTAAATGCGAATTTACATTATGCAACTAGCATTACACTGCGGCGTTTGATTAATCACTTTTGAAGCGTTAGGTTATCGGCCGAGCAATGTAATGCTAGTTGCACGAAATTAGTTGCATAAACGTAAAATTTACAGACAAACATCGGGTCAGGTGAAAATAAATCAAAGCTGGTAAAATAGTCTGTACCACTAAGAAATTTCTACTACCACCCGTCTTCTATATCACGTAGAGCATGTCGAAAGGCCCTAGGCTGTGAGGTATTCGTGGCCCAGTTCCAGATCCAATGGATGTCGTATGTACTCGTAGTGTTGGGCGCAACTATTGCTTTCAGTTTACGGTTTCGGCGAATCGGTGTTAAAATAAATCTTAGTCGGTCCCTAGTTTAATGCATATCATCTACCCAAAAGTTAATTGGTAGAGGTATAGATCTCTTATAGGGATAATTTCTCCTTTTTGGATAGTAGGTACATAATATATTATGTATACCTAATTTATAATTTAATTGATTTAAATCAAACAAACTTAAAAAAAGTGATGGAATCTCCCTCGAATTGAGTTTTAGTTTTGACCGAAACTTAGATAAAAACTGAGAAATCTAGGAACTGGATATCACTCTAGGAAATGAAATAGGTCTTAACAGCTGATCGTTTACTCCAAGTCAAAAGCATACATCAAAACCGATTCTACCTTAATATTAAAATAGTGAATGGTGCTATACCTTCGATATTCACACATTACAGAAACCAAAAGTCGGTTCCGGTTTCGGTTGTAGATATTAGTTTGGTGTGCAACACTAGTCGTATGCATATTCATGTCGCTTCACTAGTCTGCAGCGAGGTATGCGGCGTTACGTGATGCGTTGTTACTGACGTAAACGTCTTGCTTTTCGGTAGGAGATATATCTTGTAAATCTCAAATCATGTTAATCTTGTATGCCTTATTAATGTTTGACTGAACGCCTCTAGAAAGATTTCAATTTTTGATTTATTTAGTCCCAACCTTGACGCGGTTCTAGAACATCGATCCATGTAAGTACCTACTCGTATGGATCATTTGACAACACGATTCAAATATCCTGAAAAACATTTAGGGCCACTTGCACGGACCAGGGTTAGCGACTTAACCCCGTGTTAGATGCTAACCCGGGGCTAAGTAGTGTCAAAATGTATGGAACTGTCAAACCTAACCCCGAGTTAGCGATAGAGATAGTGCGTATTTACGTTACCAGGTCTTGATACCAGGTATTTCCTTGCAAGTATACCAACCAGGTACCGACCCGATATACTTGCAAGACTTGAAAGTATTTTTCCATTTAAGTATACTGTCCCTTCAAAGTAAGTACTACTTCATACACAAAAGGTTCAGATAGCGCTTATACGTGAAATAAAATACTTTCAAAGTATTTTACGTCTTGATTGAAATGTTTTGAATCTTATCTGTATAACAACAAGGTTTAAACTTGCAAGGAAGCAAGTATTCGACTTGTTACGTTGGACAGAAAATACTTTGAAAGTATTTTGATACCTGGTATGAGAAGGTGGACGTACTTTTAAGCCCTGGTACGCGATTTAGCAAGTATAACCCATCACTAGTTGGCGATTTAATTTTTTTACTCTGGACTGTTCAAGTGGGCTTTACAGGGCTATTTATTTAGTCCAACTAACCCAAACAGCTGCTCAAATAATCTAACTAATATTATAATGCCTTCTCTCGTCCCTGGTGAGCAGTAGGTACATGTTCCACGGGAGTTTGTAATTATGTCGTACAGACACATCATTCAAACAGAGGACGCTTAGCGACAAATATTCGCATAGTAACAAGGTCACGTGACAGTTGGTAACAGATAGAAAAATTCGGAGGCTTACTCACCTGCTATGGGTGGTGTAGGGGTATAGCACGCGTCACGGAATGACGAGGACCCGGGTTCGATTCCCGGCCATAGCTTTACTTTTCGGATTTTTCTATGTGTTCTAATTTTCAGTGTCGTTTAGAAATTAATATTATAATCGCGAAAGTATGGATGGATGGATGGATGTTTGTTTGTTACTCAATCACGCCAGAACGGCCCAACGAATCTGGATGAAATTCGGCACATAGATAGAGAAAAGTCTGGAATAGCACATAGGCTATTTTTTATCCCGGAAAATTTCCGCGGGATAGCGATAAACGAATTCTTTGCAGACGGAGTCGCTGGCAACAGCTAGTACATACATAAATCACATCTTTATTCCTTACGGGGCAGACAGAGCCCAGAGCCCAAGGTAACAAGACCCAAAAGCCACGCTTAGACGATTGTGGGCGCGTAGGTGGGAAGGGGAATTGGAATAGTGATGTGTTGCCAGCCGCATCGCCTATAATATTGATTCCTAAGATTTTCGCCCATTCTCTCGGCAAAAAGTGAAAAAAAAGGAAAACAATCTGATATAGGAAGTCTGATATATTTTTTAATAATTTCAAAACAAAAACCAGACTACCTACGAAAAATTTTGTCTGAAAGAAGACAAGCAAGCCCTGAGACTCCAGCAACAGACTATTGAATTAAATACAGCGGGCGGGGCTTAAATTAAATTACAAATCACACAACAAAGTTGTCCCGCGCGTATTTTTTCCCACAGTAAAACAAAAACAGTATTAAGGCTAATCGATTGGCAGTAAGATATGATCGCTTAGATTTATAAGCCCATTTTCACGCGATACAGATGAATCAATAACTTTCACTGCACGTATAGTGCTATATTATGTAAATGTAAACATGACTTACTGCACATGACATTTTTTTACTGCGTGATAGAACGATTTTAAAAGATCAAGGATCCCGGAGTTTATGGTAGGAAAATGTTAACGCATTAAAATAAATACTACCGGGTTCATTGGTCTATGTCTACTTTATTTAAATGACTTTAAAATTGAAATACATACAGCTTGTCTACATATAAAGTCGTGACATTAAAAAGTGGCAATACTATAGTGTCTCCCTTCCTAATCTATAGGTAGGTATAAGAAAACGGGACGACACTACAGTATTGCCACTTTTAATTGTCACGACTATAGACAAACTTTATTTTTACATTCATACATAAATCACGTCTTTATCCCTTACGGGGTAGACAGAGCCTAAGGTAAATAATACCACGCTTAGCATGGTTGTGGGCGTATCGGTGGACAAAGGAATCATAATAGTGATGGGTTGCTAGCCGCATCGGCTATAACAATGATTCCTAAGATCGCCTATTCCGGGCTTATACGATTAAGACACGTCTGAATTCATTAAGTTTTTGTATCGCAGTTTACTTGAAAAATAAGAAGCAAGATCTTCTAGCCGTAGAAAAAAGCAACTATTTATAAACCTTTGCATACAGTTAGTGCCTCGGAAGCTCCGATTACTCTAACGGTCGCATCGCATGCGCAGCGCACGCTGCCCGCGCGAGATCTATTGACAGTGTTGCAAAACTGTTGTAGGCAAGCTCTCGGGCCGGTGTTCTGCCTTTTCGCCGAATTTTATTTGGCAACCAACATTTCACCGAATGTTCACTTTGACAACTGACAATTGGCAAATTTTTGTATGCCAACCTCTCATTTGGCCGAATTTTCATGAAAACGAATATCATTTTGATTTTAAACTTTTGGAATATCTTTCACATGGTAAATGTTACACTAGGCCGAAAAACTCTTATGATTAATTTGGATTAACTTAGGTTTAGGTGTTTGTTTCAATTTATAAACAGTCTTTATTTTACCTTAGAATGTCTTATTTTTTATTAATGGTTATGTAGTACCATCTGGCTATATAAAAAATTACATTTTAATAAGTGTCCATGTAAAAAAAAAACAAACGTTGAGTTGGCAATCGTGAGGTTGGGAAATGAAACTAATCAATTTAAGAAGTTGCCATGTGATGATTCGGCAAAATGAAATTCGGCCAAACGTTGGTTGGGAAGTGAAATTCGGCAATAAAATTTTCGGCAAATCAATAGAGAACCCTCTCGGGCCAAATAAAACCGGCCAAGCGCGAGTTCCGTACAAAATCGCGAAGTTAATATAAAATCCAGTGTTAGCAGAGCCCTTCTCCTAAGCAGAATGTACGCAGTGTCAGGTCATTTTACATTGGTTATTTAATAACAGGCAGAAAAAAATTCTGTCTTTAGTGTTTGTTGTTGCAAAAAAATACATCAGATCTGTGTAAATTTGAACTGTCTAGCTGTGGTAACAGACGAACAGCGAAGTCTTAGTAATAGAGTCCCGTTTTTACCCTTTGGGTTGTTTCTTCTTAAACTTAAGTGCTAGGCTCTTGTCGGTGGACCAATTTCCATGTGGACCTATCCAGGGCCTTTTCTTTTACTTCCTGATACGACACGACTTCTACCCTCTCTTTCGCCTGGTCCATAAATGTTCTTCTAGGCCTTCCTCTCTTCCGCTTCCCTTCAACCTATGCTTCAATTATGATCTTAAAGTATTCGTCGTATCGTATCAGGTGTCCCAACATCTTTCCTCTTTTGTTCTCGATGAACTTCAACTGTCATTTTACTCGTCAATAAGTCTCTTTTGACATTTCGATCTGTCATTTAAATTTACGTTAATCTTGTTTTTCTCTTGTGTACCTACTTAATACCTAGGGTTGTTGTAACATATATCTTTGAAAAAAGCTCTTCTAGCGTCATATATATTGTCGTTATTGATAGGAACTTTACGAGATGAAATGTAAATTTTATGCCGAGGTCTGGGGAGATCATTAATCTCACTTTGTCATGTCTGTTCATCTGTCTGCCCCGCGGAACTCGTAAACCTTCCGTGACTTAAACAGGCTACACAGACAGGCACGTCGATTCATTTATATTTCGCTTGACATGTTTAAAGCGATATTTGAGCGTTTTCCAAAAAAAGTTCACAATTGTATATTTTTTCCAGAATTTAATTATTTTGGATTTATCTTACTCAGAATCGTTTACCCTATCGATTCTCATACAAGAAAAAATGTGTCCGAGATTATACAATGGATTTTTTTTCCTGCTCGTCATGTTCCATACATAGTTACCTATATTAAAAAAAAGTGACGAACTGGAATGGAAAATTGGACACATTTTTTCTTGTATAAGGATCGATAGGGCAAACGATTCTGAGTAAGAAAAACCCAAAATAATTAAATTCTGGAAAAATGATCTTGTGGACTTTTTAAGAATTAAATAAGTTTTTGTTAAAAAAAACTAACTAAATGTCGGTCTTTTAACTTTTTTTTCTATACCCAAACAAAAAAAAACTATACTATTCATTAATTAATTATCTTAATTAAAAAAAGAAGTTTCTGATAGGTACATAAGAACATAGGTACGGTCAATGTATAGGTATATACATTATAGACAATGTAGCTATAACATTCTTAATTGTTCAGACATATAAGGCCTCTCTCTCCAGTCTCCCTTCAGCGCGAAAATATAAGTAATAAAGTCAAAACATATCTACTCGCTTGCTAATTACTCGTTCTATGTAGCCGATCCTTAAGTTTTGACATAAAATTATTATTTTAATTATGTATTGTTCAAATCAGTGATCCTACGCGCATATTTATTGCTCATCCAATTCATTATATGGTAATGCTTTTGTAACCCAAGGATCTAAGATTAACTCATTCTGTATGACAGTTTAATGTTCGTACATAGAATTGTGGGAATTCATAGCATAGGTTATTTTTTTATTAAATAGTAAATACGTACCTACCTACCTACTCAAGACTTAATAAAAAAAAACAGATAGAGCCATTAAATAAACGCACTTAATTTAGAATTTTATCGATCATCGAGTTAAAGATCTAGTATTATAATCACTAAATAACTGGCAACACTTCAAACTTATGTTAACCATGGCTAGAATTTGTTAAAAAAACACTAACGCCATAGCAACAGCACGCCCATACAAAGCATCTCATTTAAAACACACCATACAAAGTCATGCATAACTCAGTTGCATTCAAAGAATTAACATACGGGTGCTAACTTACCTATTCACTTTGAACAGTAGTCCAACTGGAGTCATGGCCACTTAAAAAAAAAAACACTTAAATCCAATGTCTTTTAAAAAGTTTTCAAACCACTTGCTGCTGGCCGCTAATAAAATTCAAAACACGACGCAAAATTTGACGTTTGTTTTTTTTAATAGGCGTATTCAAATTCGAAGTTCCTTTGATTCAGTGAGGCGTTTTTTAAGTATCGTTTATTTAATCGATTTAAATCGATCTCCGAGTAGAGAGCGAGTGGTAAATTGCGCGTGCTAGTCGAGCGACGGTCGCCACCATTCTGTGGCAGTGACAAACAATGCCTCTGCGTACTAATTAAGTATACATAGTTAAGTACAAGTTTCCATTGCAGGAGGAAACAGGTGGGTTAATATTTCTATTTTTAAATGTAACGGAATTTTAGTTCGTTTTGATCGATGTCCTTCAAAATGGGAGGGGAATGCGATGCGCCGAGTTAGTTTTTGCTGTTTTTTAAAAATGCACAAACAATTGTGCATTTTTATCGAAGCTAAAGTTGAACAGGATTCTCGATTGGGGTTTCATTAATCATACTAGCTATGCCCGCGGCTTCGTCTGCAAATAAATCGCGTATCTCTAACCCGCGGGAACTACGCAATATCCCAGTATAAAAAGTAGGCTGTCTGTTATTCCAGACTATAATCTCTCTCTGTTCTAAATTTCAAACAGATCCGTTAAACCTTTCTGTCGTGAAAGAGTAACAAACATCCATACATACCCACAAACTTTATTATTAGGATTAGTAGGATATATTAATCGGACTAGTAGAATGATTATTTTTACTGAATATTTATTAAACAGCGGTTTAGTCCAATATTGTCAATAACTGAAGACTGAGTTCTACATGTTTATGGCGTCATGCATTGCTGTATAACAGATGTCGCCGGGGCACTCTGGGCAGTAACCGAAACACCACAGGCGTACGGGAAGTGACATATTTTAGAGATCCGTAGTAATTATTAGGTCACTATCGATATTTAATTCGAAAATTGATAAGTTAAGCAATAAAGCATTTACTTACCTACTTAAGTACTTAATTACTTAAGACTCTATCTGCGCAAAATTCGTTTATCGCTATACCGCGGGAACATCGTGATTTTCCGGGATAAAAATTAGCCTATGTTTTAATCTAGGGCACCAACTGTTCTATATTTTATCCAAATCCATCTGGTCGTTTCAGCGTGAAGAAGGAACGAACATGCACTCACTCAGTCACATACTTACACATTTATAATATTAGTAGGATTTTCTTCACTGAACCCACACTCAAACTAAGCTTTAAAGCTAAAAGCAATTGACTTTCGATCATAGTTTTATTATACGGCCACATCCGCGCGTACGCCGACCACAGGATGTCCACTTTTACAAGTTTACATTCACTAACCCCTTCACTCTTATGTTCAACACCACAAGAGTGAATCTTGCACGGTGGACTGCCATTAAACGTTGTAAAACTAAGGTCTTCATGTCGCCATCTGATTTCCTTGATATTAAATTAATCGGTAATTTAATGTTTAAATCGTAGGCTTTTGATAGCACTGTATCGACTAAGACAGCTTAGAAGTAATAAAAATAAGTACCTAATGTGTATGTGTAAGTATTATGGTCCTGAACTTACAAAGTTTTTGTAACTGGGCGTTTTACAAAAAAAAGTCCACGTGATCATTTTTTCCAGAAATTCAACTGTTTTGGGTTTTTCTTACTCAGAAAGTCAGAATCGTTTACCCTATCGATGCTTATACTTACTTACAAGAAAAAAAGTGTCCAAAAATTTCCATTTCATTCGTCACTTTGTATGTATGGAACGTGACGAGCAGGAAAAAAAATCCGTTGTAAAATCTGGGACACATTTTTTCTTGTATGAGAATCGATAGGGTTAACGATTATGAGTAAGATAAACCCAAAAGATTTAAATTCTGGAATAAACACGTACATGTGGATTTTTTTTTGGAAAACGCTCAAATCCCGACGCAAAAAGAGGGGTGTTATTAGTTAAGGCATTTTTGGAATAAAATTGTTTTTTATTATTTAGGTAGGTACATAATAATATGATTATACGATTAATGCGTGGGGGTTTTTATTATTACTGAGATCAAATTTTATTTTTCCACATTTTCAAGTCTTTGACCAGTGTGTGTTGGGTGTTTGCCCACAATCATCGTCTCCAGCCTATATACGTCCCACTGCTGGGCACAGCCCTCACACAAAGAGAGGGCTTAGGCTTTAGTTCCCACGCAGGCACAAATGGCTGACATAGCCCTAAGAACTGCCACATTTAAGTGACAGATGGCAAGTCATACGACTCGCAAGTTTGATCAAAATCTTTTCAACATTCGCTTAAATACATACATACATACATAAATCACGCCTTTATCCCTTACGTAGACATAACCTAAGGTAACAGGGACTTAGGCCTCGTTTAGAAATAGGCGGAAAAGGGAATAAAAATAGTGATGGGTTGCTAGCATCGCCTATAAAACGATTCCTACGATTTTCGCCTATTTCGGCTTTACAATCAGCGTGGGAAGGGATGCAAATGGTATAATAATGTTATTTCTCTGCTTCCAGACCAGCATAGCTTAAATAAATGTCGAAACACATTGTTAACACGCGACGCGACCCGATGCAACGCGACGCGTGTTGAGTCGAATCAAATTGTATTATTTTCTATGATCAGAACCACACTATGAACATCCGACGCGACGCCATGCGCATACATTCGTTGCATCGGGTCGCGTCGCGTGTTAATAATGTGTTTCCACCTTAATAAGTACTTTATGCTTTAGGTAAGTATCTCAAAACATATAAGTAAGTACTTACCTAAACATTACCAGTAAATAAGTATTTTAATAAATAAATAAATATTAGGGAACAATTCACAAAAATTGACCTAGTCCCAAGTAAGCGCTAGTAAGGCTTGTATTATGGGTACTAGACAACGATATACATACTTATATAGAGCAATACATACTTAAATATATAGAAACATTCATGACTCAGGAACAAATATTCGTGCTCATCACACAAATATATGCACTTACCAGGATTCGAACCCGGGACGCTTGCTTCGCAGGCAGGGTCAATACCAACTAAGCCAACCATGTCGTCGTCGTATTTTAAATTATTTTCTCTCTTATTCCAATATAGGATTACGTAGGCCCAATATTGGATTACGTAGGCCAGAGAAATGCAACGCCAACGTCCTTGCGACTTGCAAATGTTGCGTCATAAGCACTTTACAATCGCAATGCGGACATTGCCTTTAACGGCTTTAACCTTTGAAAGTTCACAACAGAAGTCATAGTATAGCCTCTAGCTACATTTTTTGATGGGTGGAGCTCGCTTCGCTTACAGTCTGGTGACCCCATACGGGAGAAGCCGCATTGTCCGCACTTTCAACCAGCATTTCTTATAATTTTTAGTTTTACTTCGGTTTTTGCACGTAACCAGCCAACAATCGGCAATTTCGACATCGATTTTATCTAAATTTAATGTAGATTTTTAATTTAAATTTAATATTGATTGCATTTTATATAGGTAATGATTTTATTTTAGATTTTTAATTTACATTTCATTTAAATTCAATAGGTATTTATCGTATGTTGATTTGATTTGGATATTTTGGATCATAATTTTATTTTCGATTTTAATTTTAAATTTTGATTTCATTTTAATTTGCTATTTATTTTATTTTTAATTATTTGATTGGATGTATTATCGATTTTAATTTAATTAACTCTTTTCCAAAATGATGTAAGGCATTTTTGCCATAACCTTTTTATTTTTTTATTGACGTAGATATGCTTACTCGATTAATGTGTGGGGCGTTTTTAAATTTTAGCCTTAAATGGTCTTTCTAGCTTTCGCTGGTAGAATAAAAAAGAGATAATCACCTTTGTAAAGACGTAATTTGCTGCCTATTACAAAATAAAGTTTTTCTCTCGCTAAACTGTAGGCAAACCTCTCAATCAGCCTGCTGTCACAACACGATGATATTTCACTCTGCGCCGGCGCACGCCCATTGTTCGCGTTTACGGCTCTGCGGAATGCAAACAGGAACGCACCGATAACAGCACGTGCTTCCTGGTTCGGTGCGGTGTTGCAGCGCCTTTAGAGCAAGGTTCTACAACCAAGGGCCCGATTTACGAAAGCAGATCGCTCTGTAGTGGCATTAATTTATAAACATATAAGTATACCTAAACATTACCAGTATTAAATATTTTAAACTAGCTTCTGCCCGCGTCTTCATCCGCATTGAATTAGACTTAAATAAGGCAGCTACGACCTTTCACATGTTCATCGCTATCCCGCGGGAACTATGCAGTTTTCCGGGATAGAAAGTAGCCTATGTTTTATTCTAGGATACCAGCTATCTTCGTTCCAAATTTGGTCCAAATCCGTCCAGTTGTTTCAGCGTGAAGAAGGAACAAACATACACACTCACTCACTCACATATCGTCACAAACGTTCGCATTTATATTAGTGGGATTTCACACAGGCTTGGATATCTTGCAGGTAATCGTAAATACCGGAATAGCAAAGCAAGGTGAGTAAATCTTTGTCGTTTATGCCAACGTTAGATCATACTTACTCGTATGCTATACCTCTGTGTCATACGACTGCCGGCTACCACAGAATATCAGCAATTATGTTGTGTGTATAACTTTTTAATTGCCTTAATCGTTGGTGTGGTGGCATTACGGATTTCCGTTTACAGTGTAAAATAGCGACAATGTTTGTATTATTCCCATGGACCTCTGGAATGTGTGGTGATAAAATGTACTTACTTAGTTAGTTAACGAAATGTGCGGATTTTTTAATAAAAAGGTGAAAAACTAATAACTGTTGTGCCAGTACTATCGGTCACTCTCCTGGAACATATCAGTGTAGGCATTTCTGCTTTGTGGCTGGATTTGCGGCTAAGGTCATCTAGCGGTCTGGAAGGATCTTGACAACGCTCTACGAAGTCGAAATTAGCCGAGAAGACCGACGTGCAATCTTTATAGCCGGGTAATGTAACTCGGAGTCTTGATTACAGTTTAGACCTAGCGTGACAGCCTAGGGACTACTTTGTGCCAACAATAGGTGTACAATTAGTGTGAAATTCCCCTGGGAGTTGCGGACAGTACAGTGGACCGTGAATAGAGCATGCGTACTGCGTCCGGCCTCAAGTCTGCAAGCTTTGGATACTGGCAACTGGCAACATTTTTTTAAAACAGCCAATAGGTGCTCGTAACATAAAAACTTTTTGTACATTGTTACTGACCACTATACCAGCCTACTATACTAGTTATGAATAAAATATCTTCCTTCTGCTGTCATAAGTAAAAGCATGTTGTTTTTTTTTATAAATCATGTCTTTATTCGTTACGGGGTAGACAGAGCCGAAGATAAGACCTAAATGCCACGTTTAGCATGGTTGTGGGCGTACAGGTGAAAAGGGGAATCAAAATAGTGATGGGGTTACTAGCCGCATCGCCTAACATGATTCCTAAGATTTTTGTTCATTCCCTCGATGGGCTTTTACCATCTGCGCGGGAAGAGAAACAACTGGTACATTCTGTTTTACCATTACTCCCAGACCAGTTATTTAGTCCACACTGACTACACATTCTTATAGGTTATGGGCCCTGCTTCCAGTGCGCTCATAATCCTCCATTGTGAGTAGGGTTGCCAGATGTCCGGTATTTAAGCGTACAGTCTGTTATTTTCGAGGCCTGTCCGAAAAAAAAATAGTCATACCGGACAGAACAATGTCCGGTATTTTGAAGAAAGTCGGTACTACTGGTCACAAGCGCCTACAAAAGTAGGCATACGAAATCCCTCAAACGCAAAACTCGCGCCCGCTCCTCGCTCGGGGGCTCTCACTTCACCACTGTATACCCGTCTCACTCACTCGTACTTGCTGCCTGCGTCCCCCTCCCCCTTTTTGGGGTTGTCCGGTATTTTTGCGCGACTCACCTGGCAACCCTAATTGTGAGGACGATGCCTGAGATGTCTGTCTGCACGTTACCGCTTGCCACGATGTCGTTTAGTACACTGGTACTGCCAGTTCCCATCATTGTGGGACATTCCAGCCCGTTACCTCTCATTATCGAATAATTACTGTTACTTAGACAAACGCGGTTTATCGGCATTTGTGTAATAGCTGTCAGAGAACATCATGTGGAAGCAAAGGCAACGGGAAAGAATCTAGACACGCGGCAGCGTCAGCTAAGTTCATAGTAAGAGGAACAGGGGCCTTACCATGACGTCCTAATTCCGACGCAGTTCAAGTCTTAGCTGTCACTTTTAGTATGAATCTGACAGCGAGCGAACCTAAACTGAATCGCATTAAGACGTCATGGTACGGCCCCAGGGGTGTTACCATGCCGTCGGGGTGCGAGTCGGGTTACCTCCACGTGGAAATAAGAGCTGCGGTTCGTTTTCGGATCCGTCCGGGGGGAAGAGCAGTGCTTGGTCCGGTGCACCCTGGGCAACGGCTAATGATTTCCTGGCAGTATCTGAGGGATATCATTGACCGTTGGCTAAGAGCCCGACAGGGGGGGAAGGGGGGGTCTCTGACCGTGTTACCGTACGTTGCCGACATTTTGTCACAAGATTTTATTATTAAATTTTTTAACCCTGACATTGGCGGAGTTGTCGTCGCTATAACGACTTGGAACGCCAGAAATAAAAGAAGAAGAAGAAGAAGTACCATGACGTCTTAATGCGTTTCTATTCCGACTCAGTTCAGGTTTTGGCTGTCATTTTTAGTATGGATCTGACAGCGAGCGAACCTAAACTGAATTGGAATTGAATCACATTAAGACGTCACGGTAAGGCCCCTGCAAGTTTAGCACGAGAGCGCAAGAGTCTCGTCGCGTGCGAGATAGATAGCCCGTCTTTTTCTTTCTGCTCGTTTTAGAAAGAGACGTCTATTCCATCTCGCAGCCGTGTGTTTACACGAACCATTTCAAGCTCCTTTTGAACCATTCACAACTCGAAACCTATTTAACCTACGTACATGAAATTTGGCACGTTTATTCAAACTCCAAAGTTTGTCTAAAATGCAAAATTTCGTAAATTTAGGTCAAACAGTTGTTGGTATGTTAACGTTCAAAAACCGGCATTTTTGTGACTGTCTCACCGACTAGAACAAAACTCTCGTCATGACAGGGGCGTAGCTACCGCCGTATCTGCCGTATCAATTATACGGGGCCCCCGGGCCACGGGGGCCCCCGGGCCACGGGGGCCCCCGACGTGCGTAAGCAAAAATAAATGTGAGAAATCTTTACCCTTCATAAGGGCCCCCAAATAATTTTTTATACGGGGCCCCACCAAGGCACGCTACGCCCCTGCGTCATGACTAAATACATAATTTAATTATTATGACGAGTGTGAATTGTTACGTTGGGAGGAGAAGACCTAGACGGATGTTCTGTGATCAAATCGGACTAAACTGAAACTGATTTTTTTCCAGAATTTAAATATTTTTGGTTTTTCTTACTCAGAAACGCTATCGATTCTCATACAAGAAAAAATGACCCAGATTTTACTATGAATTCTTTTCCGGTTCGTCACGTTCACCTTTATTAAAAAGTGACGAGCTGGAATGGAAATTTTGGGACACCTTTTTCTCGTATAAGGATCGATAGGGTAAACGATTCTGAGTAAGAAAAAGCCAAAATAGTTCAATTGTAGAAAAATGTTCGTGTGGACTTTTTTTTGGAAAACGCTCAAGTACTTTTTATGCCCATGCACATGCGTTAGTCTTAAGTGATCTAGCCTCTGTAGTTGCGGTGAAACCTATTATTAATTCACATTGTGTTAGAGAAACTATGAGAACCAATAAGCTGAACTGTCGCTAAGCAGTACAAGAAATATAGAGAACATTAACCGATTAGTTTATCACATTAGTATAATAAAGGCGAAAGTTTGTGAGTGTGTGTGTGTGTCTTCTCGACGCGCAAACGACTGGACGAATTTGGAACGGAGGTAGCTGGTACCCTAGATTAATTATTGCAGAATATAACTATCAACATACATACATACATAAATCACGCGTTTATCCCTTACGGGGTAGACAGGGCCTTTAACAAGACCTAAAGCTCAGCACGCTTATCATCATGACAAACTATCAACATCAGCTCTTCAATCTAATTCTAAAGTCCTTAGATTCTCATCGAGTTTGTAATGTAAACACAATTGTCACTTGTCACCGAAATTGTCGCGCTGGTGAAATAGGGGGCCAGGAGCACTCAACATTTATAGGGCCACAAACACATTCAGGCAAGCCAAAATCATTTAGGTGACACACAATACCATTTGGCTATCTTGCACGTAAGTACCAAAGTAACAAAGGCACGAATGAACACAAAATATTTACCTTGCTACTCCGCTACTTATTAAGCGTAAGTAGCGGAGTAGCAAGGTAAATATTTTGTATATTTTATTGAATCAGACGTTACTTTGCGGAGGTCCATTTCAATGAACACAAAATATTTTATGTTCGTTGAAATGGACCTCCGCAAAGTAACGCCTGATTTAAATGAACACAAAATATAACGGAATATCAAGGTAAATATTTTGTGTTCATTGAAATGGACCTCCGCAAAGTAACGCCTGATTCAATAAAATAACAAAGGTAGGTACCTCATTTTTTTTTTGTTCATTGACCTATCTAAGCCAAAAAGCGACTGATTTCTCGAAACCCAGATAACTATCGCACAAAAACCGGACAAAGGTGACTCTGCAAACAAGAGTTGATTTAACTTTAATGAGGGAATCAGCATAGCATACCGCGGCGCCGGCGGACCGCGAAATTACATGTAATTATGGGGTGATGCTCCTTAATTTAATTACTATAAATAGGAATAAGCTCCAGAGGTGGGTTATACGCATATGTTTATCCTTACTCATCCTATGGTTATATATAAAGAGACAATAAAATCGAAATTTCCCATCCAGAATTACCGGGATCTCATCGTCTGCTAAAATTTTTTTTACAAATGCATCATTTCCCAAACTCATCATTGTTGAATTAATACGCATATGTTTATCCTTGCTCATCCTAAGGTTATATATAAAGAGAAAATAAAATCGAAATTTCACATCCAGAATTACCGGGATCTCAAAGTCTGCTAAAAATTTTTTACAAATGCATCTTTTCACAAACTCATCATTTGACAACCCTTTAAAATCTGATAAGCCGTAAACTTTTTAAAAACCGAAAAAGCTTTAGCGTGGCTCACATTAATAGGTTAGGTTAGGTTTGTTTCATATAAGTTTTCCGAAATGTAAATATTTTAGCAGAAAATAAAAGGTTTGACAAATGATAAATTTTGTGAAATGATGCATTTGTGAAAAGTTGTTTAGCAAAATTATGGTATAACCAGAATAAAATTACCCCGTAAAATTTGCTTAAAATATTGAACTACCTAGATATCTGTTTAATTGTTGTCACAATGCTGTTAAGTCTGCTGTTTCCGTACAAAATGTTTTTATTAGATAAGCTATAATTATATTTATTGTTAATAATATTATTTTGCAAAAGTGAGTTTGTTTGTTCTGCTTTCACGCTTTAACTACTGAACCGATGCGATTAAATTTATCATATAAGAAGTCTAAAGTAAATAATAGTATAGTTTTCCATCTTCCATGCTGGCCTGTATAGAATGTAGGTACCAGTTGCTTCTCTTCCCACGCAGATGGTAAAAGCCCATCGAGGGAATGGGCGAAAATTTTAGGAATTATGTGGAATTATGTTATAGGCGATGCGGCTAGCAACCCGTCACTATTTTGATACCCCTTTCCACCTATAAGCCCACAATCATGTTAAACGTGGCCTTTAGTTCTTGTTACCTTAGGCTCTGTCTACCTCATGAGGGTTAGTGACGTGATTTATTATTATGCATTGTATAGATTCACCTCAAAAAATTGTATAGCGTGCGATAAACGTATTCTCAGCCAGTTCACTATACTTAAATAGGAAATAGTTAAGCGTGAACTAGAGTTATATAATTTATTTTTATAACTAGCGTCCCGCCCCGGCTTCTCCCGGTATATTATGCAGATATTATACATATAAATCTTCCTCTTGATTCACTCTATCTGATAAAAAAAACCGCATCAAAATCCGTTGCGTAGTTTTAAAGATTTAAGCATACATAGGGACATAGGGACATAGGGACATAGGGAAAGAGAAAGCGACTTTGTTTTATACTATGTAGTGATAATAATAAATAATACGTGGTAGGTACTCGTATTACTCTAGGTATCATAAATTTTACTTCTTCTTTTAACTTGCACGCGTTTAGTTACAAATCAGCGCAGTATTTTTAATTGTGGTAAAACTTTTTGTTTTATTTTCTAAAACCTAGATGGCGTTTAATTTCTAAACGACACTGGAAATTGAGAGTTTTTAATGATTTACGGTTAAGTTCATTCGAAATATTATAAACGGGATGTGAACCGCGATTACCTTGTATGGAAATATCGGGTGCTCAATAAAGGTAATCGCGGTTCACATCCCGTTTATAATATTTCGACTGGAAATTAGAACACATACAAAAATCTGATAAGAAAAGCTATGGCCGGGAATACATGGCGTTATCCATATCCTTTAAAATATTCAAAGCTTCTTAAAAATTATACATAAACATGACTAATTTAGATAAATTTTATACACAAACCGTAAAATTAAAACTGGAACCGTTTTCGTATTATTTTAATCCATTTTATGCTACAACAAAATAAATAATACATATAAGGCATTTGGTTCTCTTAAGTATAATAATATTGATTTGGTCGCTGCAGAAGCCGGCAACCCTACAATTCTTTCAGCAAAAAAATGTTTTTTTTAATTTAAAGTTTTTGTGACTGTACTTTATTATAATAAAAGTGTATAAAGATTTTTCGTGACATTTCGTTGAATTTTATCCGGTTTTCAGCTTTAGCGACATGTTATTAAAGTCGTGTATACAATGCAGCTGTCAGATTAATTTCTTTTATAAATATAAACCTTATTCAAATGTAGTTAAAATTGAAAACTGCATGTTTCAACGAAATGTCATGTAATATCATTTTGCACTACATCAGATCTGTAGGTATACTGTATTGTCATTGGACCTACTAATCGAATTTTAAAACTGGAAGTGAGATACAATTCAATTGCAAAAGAAAATGCCTAGCTCACTGGCACACGGCGGCCACGACGTACAAAATCCGCGTTCTGAAATGAACACAGGCACGACGTCGTCTGTACACGCGTCAATGTGTGCGTAAGATACACAGGGCTGTCTATCGCAAAAACCTAGTACTATAAGTACTACCAATGACATAAATATAGGTACTTATAATGAAGATATGGCTTAGATGTGTGCAAATAAATGTACTTAATCGTTATATATTTATTTAAACTTACTTAAAATGTGTCTGTCTGTGTATTTCAGCATTATTATTTTCAATTACAATAGATGTACGACAACAAACTTAAGCGAATGATTCTGTAGTTACCTATTTCATGTATTAATCGCGATAATTTCAGAAAGCATTAATTTTCTTATGCTTTATAAAATGAAGTAGGTAGGATAGGTTCCCGAACTTTTGACGTGCGGCCGACATACATCGCGTCGCGAGCCCTACTAGTTGCCAGCAGCTTTCCGGCAGACTGCGCTTGAGGGGTGGGGTAACTCGAATCGGTGCGGGGCGGAGCGTGGCCATTCTGTACGTTAGTACTATTATATATTCTGTGTCACTGGAATCAATCGTATTCAGCATTCCTTACTGTCAATCGGTAAAGTATCAAAGACGAAAGCCCGCGTGTAAGTAAGTAATCTTTATTTACAGTTAAATATGGTATACAATAGATGTCAAAATGAGACACAGTGCACATATTTAGTCAGTAATATGACATGCAAATTAAACAATATACATAAATGTGTTAGATAAGTATGCTGGCCTAGCCGTTACGCTGTGATAAAACCGACAATACTATGGCAGCCTGCGTCACACTGATCACTCAAGTATTTAATATGCATTGATACAAGCTGCTATATACGGTGGGATCCTAATGCTGCGTAGGCGCACGTTTTGGGCAGAAGGATCGATGCGGTACGATTGAGATACGAAGTATTTTGGAGGAGGTTTTTGCACTGAACCTGCCTGGCACTCATGACACTGGGCAGTGTTTATTATAATTGTAAAGGTGAGAGGGACAATATGACATGAATTTCGAATTTTGAATTTCAGTCTTAGTCCCTTTGGTCCCACAGCTCACTATGAGATCAGGCCTTATACTCCGAAATCCGATTTTCGAAGTTCGTTTCATGCCGTTCCGCTCTCACTAATAGTTATTAATTTGAGAGTGAGAGGGACGGTGTGATACGAACTTCGAAAATCGATTTTCGGAGTAGCCCCCCAGATTAGATTAGAGAAATCGCTTTTAGAATTTATTTATTTTTAAGTTTCTTAATGCTTGATTTGAAAAGTTGTATGAGCCACTCTGGAGCAAAATTATTTTCATCTTGGGCGTTAACACTTGAATCCCTCATTACGCTCTGGATTCTATTGTAGAATCCTTCGCTACATTCTGTAGGCTTATTGTCTAACTCGCTCGCAATCGCCATCGTCTTCATTTTGACAGTTCTTGTATGAATGTGACAGCTAGCTGATTCTGATGCCAATTGTCAGCCCATACATGAACTGTCAAAATGAACACGATGGTGATCGCGAGCGAGTTAGACAATAAGCCTACAGATTAGATTAGAGAAATCGCTTTTAGAATTGCTTTTTTTAAGTTTCTTACGCTCAGAATTCTATTGTAGAATCCTTCGCCACATTGATTCAATGTATCGCCCTCGTCGTAAATAAGTACCGTCATTTTGCTCCCTTGTGACACAAATAACTATTGTTCGCAACGCCGGTCGCATAGTCCAGTGGTAAGTAGTAGTGTTAGTGTGTTATTATCAGCTGCACCCATATTTTCCGCTTGGCAATAGTTATAACCATAGACAGCTATCATTTAATTGCCAGTTTCAAGTTAATTGCTAATTAGGTGTCCGTGGAAACGTGCTTTCTTGGAAACTTTGTCATGTACGCTGACTCTAATTGTTGAGCCACGATTGAACCTTGTCGCAAAATGTCAATGTCAAAATATTATTGAAATTGCTTAATGGCACGGCGTTACTTCGCTATGACAGCGTTCCATGTATGCTCAACAGGTAATCCATGTCTCTGTCGATGATACTTGGCAATTTGGCATAAATTATTAAAGAAAACTGAAATCATTCGTGTTGTTTAAACGCCTGAGGGAGGCAACGGACGACCCTCGCGCCGGCAGCTTTCTCGCACAAAGACTCGCAATTGCGATACAACACGGGAATGCTGCCTGCGTGATGGGGACCCTACCTAAGGGTCCAAATTTGTTATAATTTTTATTTTTAAGGTAGCTTTAGTTTATATTTTATATCACTACTTTTTAATCATTTGTAAAATTATTGTGTTTTATGTACAATAAAATGACTACCATTACTTGAAGTGTCAAAAATGACAGCTAAAGAATCGGAATTGACAATATTTCAAATTTCTTTATATTCATAAATCAAAAACCATTTCGAGAGAAACACTCGTAGAACACAACAAAAATATTTTTGGATTTTTTCGTACAGTATTTTTTGGAAAAATGAGCAAAACATGTAAAACAGGAAATGACGTCTAGCGGCCGGTCCAATACTGCCATTATAAAAAACCTTGTCTTCCGGGTTTCCCTTTGACATTTACAACTTTCACAACACAAACACTACTGACAGCTGACGGTTAATTCATTCGCACACCGCTCGGCTTTGTTGCCATCGGGAACACTAGATAACTGTTTGCCGGGCAATAATGATAATATTTTTGCAAGTTTTCATTTAAAATCATATTTTTTGTGAAGTATTCTGTTTGAGTTTGTCAGCTTGTTTTGACGTTCATCGACAGTGACAACTGCATTCACTGTCAAACTGTTTAAGCGCAGGTTTTGGCGGTCAATTAATGTAATTATTTCAACGTTTTTTTAAGTGTACGAAACAAAGCAGTGACGTCATTTCGCTAATACTTGACGTTTGTTACTTACGTCCTTTCTGCTTGAGCAACGATTTAAATGGATTTTTCCAAGAAAATAAAAGATTTTCACGAATGTAAAAAATATGGGTGTCTTAAATTTGTGCGCTCTTTCCAGCCAGACAATAAAAAGTAGTTCTTAAAAAATTGAAATATTGTCAATTGAAGCGCACAAAGACGTCATGGTAAGGCCCCAGGAGTTGTTGAGTTTATCACGAATAGACAGACAGACGCGTCGGACGACTTTGGCAAGTCTTGCGAAAATCCCGCATCCGCTCCTTCGTACTGTTGCTAAACCCCGACCATATTTCTTTAATTGGCATTATAATAAATTTTGATCTGCGTAGGCGCATCGAACAAAGCAAGTGCATTGACTCGCATCCAGAGCAATGCAGTTGCCTTTGTAATTTGAAGTTAAAATGAAATCCTCGTCACATTTTTAGAGACTATCAAGTGAATCAAGTATTTTACTTCTTGATTTTTTATGTTTACTTTTACGGTTTTTTAGAAATTAAATTTCTAAACGACACTGAAAAATGCTTAGAAAGCGCAGCCTTCGTGCTAATTCAAACAAACAATTCAAACATTTATTTCAGACCAAGTCCATAGGTGTTAGTTCACATTACCTTATCCTATGTTACTCGTGGTTAAGCCTAGGTTCACATGATATCATAACATACAAGGCCTCTGGGGGGCTACTCCGAAATTTGATTTTCGAAGTTCGTATTATGCCGTCCCTTTCACTCTAAAATTAATGCCTATTAGTGTGAGCGGAATGGCGTTACACGAACTTCGAAAATCGAATTTCGGAGTATAAGGCCTAAGCGTGGCCTTTAGATCTTGTTACCTTAAGCTCTGTCTATTCCGTAAGGGATAAAGACGTGAATTACGTATGTATGTATTTGTCAAAGCTAAACGAATAAGCATACTCGTAATTATTAAAGCTACGATGTCATTTATTCAGTACAACGGCCATGTGGTGTCCCGTTTACTGTCGCGTTAATCGACGCAGACGCTGCGCCCGCGCAGACAGCGGCTCAACGGGCCCAGGAGGGTCGGGAAGGATATTGATGGGTTTATTGTGAGTATTTAAGTTTCTTGTGCTTTTTTTAAATGACATCAAGAAAGAAGATATTTGACTATATTTATAGGGTTTTCTCCGTAAGAATTGTTGTCCGTTCTGTTTGTCTGTCTGTCCTTCAAGACCCTTTCTCTCAATAATACGTAGAGGTATAAATTTGAAATTAGTACCAAATACTGAGGGCCCCTTGGAGCTTTGAATAAATTGAATCATAGTGGCAAAAAATTTCATGGCGGCGTACCTGTATCTCAAAGTTGGTTAAATGTAAATTGTGTGACTACTATTTTGCCTCCAACTTCGTCTGCCTTCCTTGGGATCTATGCACTTTGCTGAAATAATAAGACCTTGCCGTTCATTTATTTTGTAGCATTCTACCTCGGAGGAATATGACCAAACAGATAAAAGAATTTTCAAAATCCGATGTGTTGCTTCAAATTTTACTTACCCAAATATTGGAACTCACAAACATCTCTATAATATTAGTTGAAAATAAGAATGCTTCAGACCGCAGGAACTTGTCGCACGAGCCAAAAGCGAGGGTGATAAACATGCGACCTGAAGCTTTCTGTATTACCACCCGAGCAGTGTATACAATTTTACGTCTTCCCCTGGCCAGAAAGTGGAAATTTCCGCTCTCGTAGCGGGCGGTAAATTGTTTACACCAAGCTTTGATATTATGTGTAACGATATTATAATTTGATAATTAACAAGCCCGCGTAATACCTTACGCACCATAATTTCCTGTAATTAATTTAATTACGTATCTTACATCAATTAGTTAGTAGTATGATCTAATTTCACGGCTGATTAACTAACTGTACCTTAGGCTACTCGCCGATAGCCGGAGTAAAAGAAATAAGAGAGTTAAGACACATGGTATCCTAGCACAGGGCTCTTAGTTGTATGGTACTGTAAAATTTATATGGGATAAACACTTTCATTTTTTTTCATTTTCATTTTCAAGAGCTTAGGTAATTTAAGAGTAGGTATGTATGTATATACACATATTATTATACAGATACTCGTAGGTATATAAAAACGTTAAGATTTTTTGAAGTGGAACCGTCATTTTTACTGTGAGAACGTGATCGCGTGTCTGTCAATTAGTATTAACAATATATCTAGTTGAGACAGCCGTGATATCGTAAATGTGCTAGAGCTAGATTATATTAATGTTCCTTTTGTTCAATAGCCGTGAAGCAGCGAAGAATTGATGAAGCTGTTGTCTTGTGTTGTTTTACTTTTCATAGGCTGCATTGTGACGTGGGGCACAGAGTCGCCAAGCTAAAATGGGCGTGGGCCAGCCATGTGTGCCGACGACACGACGAACGGTGGAACAAGCGCGTTCTGGACTGGAGACCCCGGCTAGGCAGAAGAAGTGTAGGCAGACCACCTGGCCGATGGTCCGATGACATAAGGGAGACAGCGGGACCAGTCTGGAAGAGGGAAACGGGAAACCGTTCGGGATGGAGACGGATTGGAGAGGCGTATGCCCAACGGTGGGCGTCTACACGCTGAAGAAGAAGAAGAGAAGAAGGCTGCATTGTGATAATTCTTTGTAAATTTGAACCATGCGTGCCCATTGGTGGATGTAGAACCGACCAATCGTGTTAGACCTGAGGCCTTACCATGACATCCTAATTCCGACTCAGTTCAAGTTTTAGCTGTCACTTTTAGTATGAATCTGACAGCGAGCGAACCTAAACTGAATCGCATTAAGACGTCATGGTAAGGCCCCAGTCCGGATTGGGGACTTCACACACAAAAAAATAATCTAACCTAAAAATTTTATTTTTGATACAGGCTTTTTTTGCTGACTCTATTTACACTGTCATCCGTCCTACATAATATGTGTAGGTACTAAGTTCGCGGAGACGGTCCTGACCAGGCCACCAGAATTCTACTACCAGATATTGTATTATCATCCGATGTACTCAAGTATGCAAATTTTGCGAAAGATGTATGTCAGGATCGTAGCAAGTGGAACAAAGTAGTATCTGCCTACCCCTGTGGGAAAGAGGCGTGACGGTATGTATGTATGTGTAGGTATGCAAATTTTTCTATAGGTGAGCGTTTTTCTAAAAAAAATCCACATGTACATTTTTTCCAGAATTTAAATACCTATTTTGGGCTTCTTACTCAGAGTCGTTTACGCTATCGATTCTAATACAAGAAATAATGTGTCCCAGATTTTACTATGGTTTTTTTTCCGGCTCGTCACGTTCCATACATACATACAAGTATTTAAAAAAGTGACGAACTGGAATGGAAATTTTGGGACACATTTTTTCTTGTAACCGATTCTGAGTAAGATAAGCCCAAAATATTTAAATCCTGATAAAAATGTAAGTACATTTGGACTTTTTTTTTGAAAATGCTCAGGTATAGGTATAGATGGGGGTCAAGCACTGGATGGCTGACAGTTTCGTGTAAAAAAGCAACATCAATAATAAAATGGAACGTCCACAATAAATCAATACTTCCGTAAATGGCGCTTCCTTTCACGCCGCGGTATTTCGGTGCCCAATACCCATTCAAATGGACTTACGACATTAGTATGTGGGAAGTTGGACGCATAAAATAGCAATATGGCCGCTACGGAATGAATAACGAAGCTTTGTTTAGGGCTGTTAGTTCATTGAATATTTTTTGGCAATGAAAAGCAAAAGCATGCCTTAAGTATATTTAGGTACACAAAGGTCGAGTGAGGGAGTTACCGTGACGTCTTAAGCGATTAAATTCCGACTTAGTTTAGGTTCGCTCGCTGTCAGAGTCAGATCCGTACTAAAAATGACAGCTAAAACCTGAACTGAGTCGCAATTGTAATATTCAATTGATTGTATTATTTAACTTAATTTTATTTAGGTACCTACTCTTGACGATTTCAATGTAAATCTCCTAACTTGACTATGTACAATTTATGATGAATTTTTATTAAATTAATAGGTAAATAATCTAATCTAATCTAATCTGAATGCACCCATGCGATGCCGGGGCGGGTTGCTAGTAAGCTAATAACACATAAAGGGAAAAGAATGTTAAGTTAACCGAAGCTTAACGAGCTTTTATGAAAAACATGGATACTTTTGGAAGCATGGATACATGGAAGCTTTTGACAACCCTACAGAGTTACACGTATCGGCATTTACTTCCTAAACGGGACAGGAAGCTCAGGGCAAAGCTCGAAAGCTCCGGCAGGCATTGTAGGTACAGTTATATTGTTCGATCGGAAGCGACTTGTGTCACGTACCAATACTAACACGAATTGTTACAGCCTGTGATCATCATCATCATCTCCAGCGGACGTCCCACTGCTGGGATATACATAGACAGACAGAAAGCGGAAAGCGACTTTGTTTTATACATGTACTAGCGACCCATGGCTTCGCACGGTATATTATGCATGTATTATACATATAAACCTTCTTCTTGATTCACTCTATCAATTAAAAAAACCGCATCAAAATCCGTTGCGTAGTTTTAAAGATTTAAGCATACAAAGGGACATAGGGACATAGGGAAATAGGGACAAAGGGACAGAGAAAGCGACTTTGTTTTATACTATGTAGTGATACTTAGTGATAGATACTATAAAATGACATTACCAGTGTTGCATGTTTTTTGCAATCAAAATTAGTGATGTGCCATCACCACTATCGAACGTTAACGATAAATTAAATTTAGTACAGATTATTGTAAGTTATATCCTATAAAAATGTGAAAATAGGTACTAATTTTTATCTCGGTAAGTATAACTAGCGAAGTAGAAATTGGTCGCACTCAAAATTACTATCCCAACGTTATTTTAATAGACGGAAATCTTAAACTACCGAGACGCTTGTAAAATGCATTAATTGTACAATAACGAGATCCCACAAAGAACGCGGAGATGTTTTATGTTCCTTCTCTGTCTTAAGCGCGCCAACAGAAGCGGAAAGCTGTTAAAATGCTGTAAAAACTTTAACATGTTGTTCAGCTGACAGTTGAGCGCTATGCCGATTTATTGCTTAATTATGTAGGTACTATAATCATCATCATCATCATTATCAGCCGTAGGACGTCCACTGTTGGACATAGGATAGGTCTCCTCCATAGAATTCCAGTTTGCCACAGGTGGAAGCAGCTTGCATCCACCGTGAACCCGCGACTTTAACCAAGTCTGGCCACGCCACCTCATTGGTGAACGTCCTACGCTGCTAGTCCTACGCTGAACGATGTTAGAAGCCAGACAAACGAACTAGTGGGTCACCTGATGTTAAATGATTGCCACTGTCCGTAGACACCCGCAGCGCTTTACTTAAAATTGTACACTCGCCTCTTGAGGGCACCCAGGTCGTAACTCGATGGGAAGACCCCAGCAGGAAACTCATTCCAGATTTTGCAAGTTCGTGGCAAAAAAGACCGCTTAAAACGCACCGTCAAGACTGTTATTCATCAACATGATGTCGATGAAATGAACGCTTACGACGGGTGGATCTGTAATGGAACCCCGCAGCTGGAATGAGGTCAAAGAGTTCCTCAGAGCATTCCCCGTTGTAGATTTTATAAAATAAGCAAAGGGAGCTAACGTCTCTGAGGAGAGCAAGAGGATCGAGTTTATTTTATCGGAGAGTGAGGGGATGCCGACGACTCGGGAAGCGGGAGTTTGATTAAACTAGTGTGAGGCGCCGTTTGAATCGGCCTCAGCTAACTTCGTTGTTCGCGGTTTACGCGCCGGCCGCATTGCACTTACCTGCTCAGTGACACGAAAATGGGCAGTGTTGCCATCTCTTTTGTCTGAAATAAAAAAAAATGCATTCGAACATTGTATTTCGTACCTACATACAAGGCTAGCTCAAGTTGATCGTTTTCCCCGTGGTCCTAAAACTTTTAGGTGTTTTGAAGATCCGCTGACATTAAAATTTGTGTTCTGTCTCTTTCTGGTAAAAGGAAATGTCAAATTTACAGATAAGTAAAGAGAAAATAATGTTATATGGTAGCACCAATAACTTGTCAAGGTGCTTATCTAAGAACTCTTTCCACATTTCTCAAGATTACAAGGTACCTGATCAATTAAAGTGAAGTAAAACAGTACACAATCTGCTCATCACACAACAGTAATTAACGAAATTATCAAGTTCACGCCATTGTCCCTTTTTCAATTCGGGTGCCATCTTGTTTTTTGGCCGGATGCGGTTGTAACCGCCACAGACAATAGAGCGATTCGATAAGCGCATCATCTATTGTTCCAATTCGGATCACACAATACCATAGAGTTTTTTGGATTAAGTTAACTTTTTTTTGGAGTCCGCAGTGAGCTTGGACAATTGCTTATTTCGCCTACAGTAAATAAGTAGATCAATAATACATTAGCATTTATGTACGTTAGGTAGGTACTCTGTTTTAATGAATATCCAAGCCAAGTCGCTAGCTAGCCATAGGGTTTGGGTTAAATTTTAAAGCACGCAGTATGTAAATATGTATGTATGTATAGTAGGTATGTTGATACATACATACTATACGCTTCGTTTTCTTGATAGAAAACGAAGTGTTTTTTCCGCTAGGAATTTAAGGCTCATATTACAATTCTATTTCGGTTTACCATCATTTGCTAAACAACTTTTCACAAATGCATCATTTCACAAACTAATAATTTGACAAACTATTATTTTCTACTAAAATAGGTATTGACTTTTTGGAAAACTTATACATAAAATTAACCTAATGTGAGCCACGCCTAAAGGTTTTTCGATGTTTAAAAAAGTTTAAGGAATGAGTTTGTGAAATGTTGCATTTGTGAAAAGTTTTTTCGCAGATGATGAGATCCCTTCTATTTCATTTAGGTATACTTTAGGGTGATGCTTTGACCTTCATGTATAACGACCCCAGTTCATATTTTAGGGGAACAATCGTTTTAGTTAGGGTGGTACTAAAAGCTATTGGCTGAACTAACAACTTTGCCTTTATTTATCTTGTATTTCACCCTAAATGTGTCGATAACACTTTAATAAATCGATAGTGTTCATAGCATAATATTAGGGAGGTTTACTGTGGTAAATGGGTAATTTTAATTTTGTAATTTTGTGTAAGTAATCCATACTAATACTTATTATTACTACAAATGCGAAAGTGTACTTGTCTGTCTATTACCACTTCATGATTAATGACTGCTGGAGGTTTGGGACCATCTCGTGTCAATTTATTTCCATGTTCTTAATATTTTTGTTGTTTTTGAATTACTTTTTAATAATATCGACACATACATGTATAATACATTAAAAAGTTTTATTTAACTTGCAATGTTCGTATACAGGGTGTATCAGACACCCCCTAACAATAACCCACTGCTGGTGCTGGTGTAACAAAACCCGTTATTTTTGTTGTAGGTAGTTACTAAACAACCGACCACGTGACATCGCTGCCCCTGGCAGCTGAGTAAACGCCATTTGGAAACCGATCACCTGTAGCTTTCAACCTTGACGCTGGCAAATTTGTCCTACTGGACAGAAGCCATTTATATAAAAAAAAAAAAAAAAAAAAAAAAAAAAAAAAAAAAAAAAAAAAAATAACCCACTGGGGTATAAAATATAACCATAGCTATAGAAGCTAAAAAAATATTAAAATAAAAATTGGAGTATTTTTTTTTCTATAGGAATGATTACAGTTAAATACTACCAGTTCCTATAGAAAATAAAAAAAAATTACTCAAATTTTTTTTTTATTTTTTTTAGCTTCTATAGCTATGGTTATATACCCCTGTGGATTATTGTTAGGGGGTGTCTGATACACCCTGTATATTATAAGGTCGTCCATTTAGATAGACGGACTGCTAAAATCAGCCAGTGCCAACAGCAGACAGAATAATACACTAAATATTTTCCATAATAGGTAGGTATGTCACTGTTGTTATCATTGTTATCGAACTATGCATGAAATAAATAAAAATACCTGTGAAACTTACTGTTTATTCCTTTCCTAAGAGTTACAACACTTACAACAAAAACGCACCATACACAAAATCACTTTTAAAAACTTAGTAAATCCTATTCCAACGCTTTTCAACAAATAAATAAGAAAAAAACATACGCGCAAAACTTTTCCCGCGCTTTCTTACGTCACGTGCGTCGCGTAACTCATTACTCTATGGACAAAACAAAAATGGCGGCCGGGCGCAACGTGCGTTATTTTTATTAGAACTCGGCATGGGGTTGCTGTTATTACAATGACAAACTTAATCATGCCCGTGGACGAAAGTAGAAGCAGCGTTTTGCCTTAGTAACTTAATGTTTAAGTTGGAAGCTAGCGACGCCGTTGGCGGCAAATGTAACTTTGTTTCACTGTAATTTGGGGCAACAAGTGGAGAATTATACGATCCGCGCATGCGTGGTGGTCCCGCTGTCTAGGTACGCAAATAAGTATGCGATGGAAATAACAATTTCGCGTGGGGTAAAGAACTTTGTGATTAAGAGAAACTTGAATGGGACTGTCATGAAGTTTCCCTTAGTTAAGTTTTTCAAGCGGCCTAGATGACCATAGCTTTCTATATAGATACCTTGGTTACCTAGTTAAGAGGATTAGTTGTTTAGCAGTTTTATAGATAACATCACTAGAATACCTATATTATAATATAATAATAATATTATAGGCATGAAATGAGTAAAATTAAAACATAAGTCGGAGCGAAATTTATACTTCAAAGTCCTGAAAGATCCAGCGATTTTGACGTAGGCACAGAATATAATAATAGTAGGTAGGGTATGTAGGTATGTGGTATGACCATGGATGATGATACGTAGCGATTGATATTCTTATTTTGTTTTAATTAATTGAGGGGTTAATTAATTGCGATTACCACTAGTGCTCCGTGTTAATCTTGGGCAGCTTTATCGGAAAAAGTGGTTTCTGTTCACGACTTAGAAGTCACCCTGTATATTATTTGACAGCGCCTTGCAAATATTCCCTACCAAATATTGAAATATTATAAAGTGATGTTATAAGTATAGAAAGAAAAAAAAAACTAAAACGTAATTTGTTATTGTAGGTAGGTAGGTAAGGTACCTAATAATCTTCCTTTTACCGCCATTACTACTCTAAGCATTAAATAAGTTCAATATCTTACGCAACTTGCTTGTGGCAGGTCGCAGGAAGCGCGCTTGGCCGAGCGCGACGAACCTTATGGGACCCAACTGGTCTCGGTAAAAAAACTTAAGTCACTTCAAAATCCGAAGGCGCATACGCCCTTTTAGATAACCAAGGTGGTAAGAAATAAAAGTAATTCGTTCTGGCTGGGTTACTAGACTGACATGTCGACACCTGCTGGTTGTAAGATGAAATGGGAGTTTGTGAAAATAATTGTAGGATATGAGCTGCCATTTTTGCTACAACGCCATCTAGGATGCATCAACGTCAACTTTGTTTAACTGCAGGTTATGGGCCCGGAATCTAATTCAAACTCAGTCTATCAAAGCATATACGTACTTATATCTCTAACGTCTTATTCCTCCGAGTCACTAAAAAGTAAACTTCACTTAGGTATATAGGTATTAAAAGGGTAGGTACCTAATCTTTGTCACCATATTTGTCATCTACCCTCACGTCGTTTCTAGGACCGGCTTAACAATATTGTTACGTACACATGATACTTGGTTTATAAAAAGCGTTTACAATAAAATTGCCATGACGGCAGGGCACGCGCCACGCAAAAAGCCCTCCGGGAGCATTCACTCGAACGGTTGCATTCACATTTTATAATGACGAATCTTATATGCGACTGGCATTTTGCCATTGTTTCTAGGGTACCGTTCTGTAAAAAAAAAACAAGTGACATTCGTAACGATATCAAATTAGCAATAAAGTCGCCAACCGACGAGGGTTTATGGAAATACGAAAATACAACTTCAAAGGCTCTCGTCCTACAAATGAATTGCAAGTAAGTACTTGTACGATTTTTTCTTTTGTAAATAATAAGTTTCTGGCATAAAATCATTTTTAATGCAAGCTTTTTATGCTAACTGTAAGTACTTGCATTGTTATCCGTCCTACATAATGTGTATCGAATTTCAAGTCAATCGGATCAACCGTTGAAGTTTTCCTGGGTCACCAGAATTCCGCTAAGTACCAGATTTTTGTATTGTCATCCGATTTACACAAGTAGGTATGCAAAATTTCAAGATTCCACCATATTACTTAACATATACATACATTGTAATACATTGCAAGTTAAATATAAGCTTGTAAAAAACCTTTTTTTAGGAAGTTTTTTTAAATAACTACTTAACTCATTTTACCTTTTTTTATTTAAATTATTTTAAATTTAATTTACAGAAGCAGAAACTGAACCCGTCATCGTGCGTTAATGTCACTCTTTCTTTCGCAAGGAAATTAATGCAATTTATCATTATTAAGCTTGCCTCGTGCTTTCATTAAAAAACAATCCACCATTGCTTAAAGAACATGGTGGCCATGAACCATGACGTGGCTTCCATTTAGCATAACATAATTTTTTTTTCAAACTTGGATAAGGTCAGTGACTTTTTGTCTGGATATTATAATAATGATTTTATGTCAGAAATTTAAAACTCTCAATCTTTGATCAGGAACAGAAATACGCGAGCTAATAAAGTGAGCTGCCCTATTCGTATCAGCGTATTACTGGTGATCCCACTTTTATAAGTTACTAGCTGTTGCCCGCGACTTCGTCCGCGTGTGTTTTTTGTGATACTTTATAGCTATTCTCGATATCAAAATTATTATTATTATACCCTTACAATAATAATGTAATAATCCTGAAACAGGCACATTCAAATAGTTTTCTCGAATAGGTACTATTATGTACATTCAGATTTTAAGTATTTGTGAAAATTTTGTAAGCAAGCCTACCTAAGTGTTTAAGATTCATGTTGCGCTAAGACCCAGCAGCGCAGCGTTATATGTATATTCTTGGGCAGTGTGGTATTTAACCAAAACAATAAAAATCTTATATAAAGTCTGAGGACAGAAACTTTTACTATTTCATTTACCAACTTTTTCACAATAAAATTCTGACATGTTCGTAGCGCAGGCGTAAACGCGCCGTTGGATTTTGCTTTTTTTAGGCAAAGGTACTGAGAGCATACAGCCAAGCGTTTCACGCCGCCCTCATAATAATATCAGCTTTTCAAATAAGAGTGCGTTCGAAAACCGAACGCGCTGTGAATAATAGCGCAATAAATAAAAACAAAGTAACGGTATTTCATATTGAACTTTAGGTGTTAGGTAGGGGTGCGAGTCGGGTTACCTTCGCGTGTGGTCAAGAGCTGCGGTTCGTTTTTGGATCCGTCCGAGGGGAAGAGCAGTGCTTGGTCCGGTGCACCCTGGGCTTCGGTTAATGATTTCCTGGCGGTCTCCGTGGGATATCATTGTCCGTTGGCTAAGAGCCCGACAGGGGGGGAGGGGGTCGTTTGACCGTGTTCTACCGTACAACGTTGCCGACATTTTTATGTCACACAAGATTTTTGAATACTGTATTTTTTACTTTGACATTGGCGAAATCATCGCATCGATCGATGGGGCCATATTATTAAAAGAAGAAAAGAAGAAGAAGGTGTTAGGTAAAGAACACAATTTAGGACGCCAATTTAGGTTTATTTAGGTTGGACAAAAATGTCTTCGTTGAAAAAATACCTGTGCAGAATGTAATTAATTATTTTATTAATGTTTTTTCACAATTTACACACTTTTCCGGCTTTATGTCTTATGTACATTCGTATCTATCTATTTTCTTCGTAGTATTATTGTATTTGTAATTATTACCAACTACTTTACCGAGGAAAGCTGATTTTCTTGAGTTCTGCTATTTTTTGCGTAATCAACTCAAAAATCAAATTTAAAGAAAACTGAGAAATTATATTTACCTGTATTAGATTGGAAGTATATGTAGCAACTTTAAAAGGTTAAACTTCATTGGTTTTTATTTTATAGGTGTATGAAGTTCATTATTTTTTAACACAAAACCCTCTTTTTTGCGTCTCTGGGTGAGATTAAAAAAAAATGCTAAAACAGGTATTTCTTTATTTTTATTACTGAGTATATATTCTGAGTTTCATGATTCTAGAACAATCTAAATTTTTTTTTCATACAAACTTTAACCCCCCTTTTCACCACCTTTTTCTAATATTTTCCAAAATTTCTATAGCCTAGATCCTATTCTGAATGTATTTAAATAGATTTGTGAACATTTCAACAATATCCGTTCAGTAGTTTTTACGTGATGCTCAGTCAAACAAACAAACAAACAAACAAACAAACAAACAAACAAAAATTTTAAAAATGGTTTTAATATGTTCAGTTACTTATTTTAAGTCACCCTGGTCGGTTTTTTTTTTTTAAATATTCAATGTACAGATTTTTTGGTCTCAACGATTTTATTATATGTATAGATAGATAGATGTATAGACTAGCTGCTGTCTCCCGATCGCTATCCCGCCTGCGGGAACTATGCAATTTTCATGGATAAAAAGTAGCCTAGATGTTAATCAAGGGCACCAAATTTTACCCAAATCCATTTAGTCGTTTCAGCGTGAAGAAGGAACAAACATACACACTCACATCGTCACATTCACATCCATCCATCACAAACTTTCGCATTTGTAATATTAGTAGGATAGGATAAAGCAATTCAATGGTGTGTGCGAAGTTCCCAATCCGCACTGCGCCCGCGTGGGAACTATAGCCCAAGCCCTCTCATTCTGAGGGGAGGCCTGTGCCCAGCAGTGGGACGTATATAGGCTGGAGAGAGAGAGAGAGAGAGAGAGGGGATAAAAATCCCTCCAACCCACCATACTCCTGGCACTACCCCTGGGGGTAGGGTGAGACTAAACCGTACCATAGTGGTGCTGGGATTTGAGAAATTGAAAAAAAATCGACGGATCCGCTTTACGCGGGGCTCCTATTCCTGTAGCTACCTAACTACTTAACCAACCTATAATACCCGTAGCTTTACAGCACTACGGTGGTAGGGTTCAGTTCAGTCCCACCCTACCCCAGGAGTAGTGCCGGGGGTATGGTAGGTCTGGAGTCTAGGTAGGTTAAGATCTAAAAACGCATCTAGGTATTTATTTTCTGAACGACTAGTTTTAATAATAGAAGACGTCATTTAGGAATTAATTAAAGCTCAGACAGGAAATATCAAATTAATCAAGAAATTTACTTCTTGATTTTTAATGTTTACTTTTTACGTTTTACCGTTAGAAATTTAATTTCTAAACGACACTGAAAATTAGAACACATAGAAAAATCCGAAAAGTAAAGCTATGGCCGGGAAACGAACCCGGGTCCTCGTCATTCCGTGACGCGTGCTATACCCCTACACCACCCATAGGTAGGCTGCTATGGGTGGTGTAGGGGTATAGCACGCGTCACGGAATGACGAGGACCCGGGTTCGTTTCCCGGCCATAGCTTTACTTTTCGGATTTTTCTATGTGTTCTAATTTTCAGTGTCGTTTAGAAATTAAAGCTCAGACGACTGTGTTAAGATTAGGTACTCAAGTTAACGTCACCAAAAAACTTATGCTAAAAGTGATATTTTAGCGAAAGACCTTTTTTGTTAATTTACAAAGAAGAGTCAAGGTTATGATTGATATATTTAATGATAATTTCCAGTACATAATAAAATAACAATTCAGTCTAAAATTCGCACTCTCTGTAGCATTTTTCAGGTCTTCCTTGAATACAATCCAAGTCGTGGCAATAGCAATCGTCTTTAGCTGGATCTGAAAAAGAACAACTATTTTATTCTAACTTACTATTAAGCCTGGAGCCTGGAATACACACGCTAAACTTGCACATTGCACAAAAATGTGTTAGCTACTGGCGTGTGTATTTCAGCCTTAGCTGTCGCATTAGGGAAGGCAGCGCGTATAAATTGTATTGGGTCACCTTCCCGCTGACCACCTTGTCGCATCCAACGGCACGCCACTACTCAGAATGAGAGGGCTTGGGCCAATCCTTACCTTGTGTCAAATCGTCGTTATAATAAACCAAGATGGCGGGTATGTGGAGGTTCTCGGGCAGCAGCACCTCAGAGAAACGGTCCCGCTCGTCAGGGATCCCGTTTTCTTCCAGCGTCCGGTTGTAGCAGATGGGACGGCCCAGGTAGCGCCATGAGTAAGACATCATGTGCGAGTTGTGGGGGAGGTACCGCATCATGATTTCGTAGATCGTCTCCTCGGAACAGACTTCGAGGGTCACTGTCGAGCCTGGAAGGTTTAGATCATGCTGAGACTGAGACTCAGTTTCATTAAGAAGTGAGAAAATAGAAGTGCGATAAGTCACATTCGCAAGGGAAACCGGTGTCGCCAAACTCTCACATCGACAGTTTGAACCTTGAAATCTTGGCAATTATTGGTCGTAGCTTTTCTATTATAAAAGAGTAGGTAGTTTATAAGTTCTGAATTGGTATTATAATTTGAACTTTCCAAGCACAGAATAATTGCTTAATATCCATTGTTACAAGTAACTATATAAACACCATCTAGCATGAAGTAGCCAAAAGATAACAGTTTGTAATATCAGTTGTCTTAATCATAGTTTTGCCATTACACAATAGATGTCGTTAAAATAAGTGCGTTGCAAAATGAACCCTGCTGAGTGGGATTTAGTTATAAGTGATTGAAATCCTGATGACAGCGGAACTTTCCAGAAAATCGGATTCTTGCAGAATAATTCTGCTCATCGAACTGACCCCACTCCATATTTTACCCATACGAGAACAACTATTATCTTTCACTCACCGGTAACAGTATTAGTAATCCTGAGCGGCCTAGTCCTGGCTGTCGCACTCCCGACCACCAGCCCCTCATCCAACCACCAGGGCTTCTCATACGGCCGCCATTTAGTGGATGGTGTGACAGGATCCCTGAAGCCGTGGCCGTGCAAACGCAAACTGGTCCTAGTGCACGCCACGGGATGGGTGTACTGGACCCAGTCGGAGCCTTTGAACCAGTGCGAAATGTCCTTGCCGGCGTATGCTAGGATGGTCATTGCTAGCTGCGAAAAGGTGACTTTATTATACCTCATTGTCCTCATTTTACGCGCCCAGGCGCACTACCCACCCGCACCTCTCGCTCTTCCCTTTGTCGTCCTACCCCGCGCCCCTGTGCCGCGCGGGCGAGGACTTATTCAAGCGGTCGGTGTATAGATGCCACGTTGCTAAGCGTTTTCCGGCGTTCACGCCTCAAGAAGAGTGTAAAAGCGTACAACACACCACAACTAGTGCGTGCGCGTGTCACGCAGCCTTAAGTCATATTTTTGTGACGCCCGCTAAAAGAGATGTGCACGCGCAAAAGGACTGTCGATAAGTAAAGCAAAATGCGCGTGAGTCATCGCTGCACAAATGTGTACAAATAATGTAATTAAACTGTAAGTATCTAATAAATAATAAAATGTCCGCGACAGTGACACAGACTTCCGCGAGTCTTTGCGTTTGGTATAGCTTACGGCCAACTTCTTGAGCAAGAACGACGTGGTAGGGGTAAGTTCGCGCATGTACTTTTATATCCAAAAGTCGCTAAATTCACTTCTGCGCATTCGAGGTCATGCTCAAGATGTTTGCCGGCAACTGTAACTTTGGTATAGCCAGGTGTACTCTTAAAGTGTGACAGACAGTGATACCTACCCTCCGTTTATCACAATAGAAATACCCCCGCTTGAAGCAAGGGCAATACTCCACGCAGTCATCCCCGCAGTACCAGTTCTTCACAGCACATGAGCAGCTCTTCGTGCAAACGCAGAGACGCGTCTGCTGCTCCAGCCATGCTGTCAGGTCGAGGACCTTGCCATTCAGGGACACCCAGCAGTCTTGGGCTGTGTTGTGGACTGCCACTTCGGCGGGCGTGTACCATTCTTGTTTTGTGTATATCATAGGGAATTTTTGTGGCAGGTGACAGTGGCAGGTTTGATGGCGTGATTGTTTAAAGACGTTACGACCTCTATACCTATCGATGGCGCTATGTTTTTTTTAATTGATTGATTGATTACGACCTCTTTAAAATTATTTACAAAACAGTTTGGTTAAATAAAAGCTTGTTTTATTTTACCTTTTTTAAATAGGGTGCCAAAGTGTGACGCCTGGTGATAAGGGAGCACCACCACCTTTGGACACCCGATAAAACAAATGATTAGGTACAGACAGATGCGTTGACAGCATAGAGGGCTGAGAGGGCACCCGCTGTGTCGTCCTACCCGCGAGGGCGAGGACTCTTTTAAGCGGTCGGTCTATAGCGCCGATGACGTCACACTGTTCTACGTTGCGCCAGCTAAGTTGCATTTATAAATACAACTTCCAACTCCCATCCTTCGGATTTCGGTTCCCTGGCATAACATCTGCCTGGAGAGATCTTCGTTCTGACTCTCCCCACAAATACATCATGTGCCAGTAATCTCACCGGTTGTCTGCTTTCTACGCTGGAATAGCAGCGCAATCACTGCTGCTTAGTGGCAAAATTTGCTACATACAATACATTGCTGATCTATTTTCATATCTGTTTTGTGTTTCATTTTACTACAGTTGTGTTGTATGTATGCTCTATTTGTATCTTTCAAAATGGCTTCTTTCTTTCTTTTTAATAAGATGGTGACCTACACAAGGCCCACAAAATGGTTGAGCCTATGATTTTGAAAGTTGCTGCAGTTCTTTCAGACAATTATACAGACATGAAATTATAATTGTAGAATAATGCAGTAGGCTAGGCTTGGCTGTATGGGCTTAGAATCCTTTGCTTTTTCCGTATGTAAAAAAAATGGAATACGAAATAAAATATGCAGATAACCATTTATAATTATTATATTCCGTAAATAATCGTAGTTTACACAACTAATTTTACAAGTTACGTAATTTAGAACTCGTTATTTACAAAAGTATAAAAATTGAGAGTAGAAAATGTACATTTTCGAAATAACGAGATCCTTTTCCAATCTAGGGCAGTAGTTAAGCATTAGGTATAGGTCCTTTGCATTTTGACTTTTACCCGCCTATACATAAACGCTCTATAAGCTTCTGCTAACTTAGCAATCGTTTGTCCTTATCTGTAAAAGGTAAATGTTAATGTGACAAATAAGGGCAAACGATTGCTAAGTTAGTAGAAGCCTATAGCGTTTATGAATAAGGTGGTTACACATAACAATAAGACTGACTCTAAAAAATGTGACCGCTATTTTCGTAATAACAAATGTATAGTAACCATGATTCTAAGAAAGAAAAACACCTAAAGTTTACCACAAAATAATTAAAAACGTCTGACAAAAACTCAAATTACCAGTTTTCTGTTCTAATTACAGTCCATGAGCTCCCAGAACGAAATTCGGGATTAAAGTACACCCATAAGAGTGAGTGAGACAGCACAACAAATCCGAATGTCCTTACGACTGTACGATTATTCACACTCAATATCTTGAGTTACAGTATTAGCTCCTTATTCATAAACGCTCTATAGGCTTCTGCTAACTTAGCAATCGTTTGTCCTTATCTGTGAAAGGTAAATGTCAATGTGACAGATAAGGACAAACGATTGTTAAGTTAGCAGATGCCTAGGGAGCGTTTATGAATAAGGGGGTGAGGCCCTAAAGTTATCTTTATCTGTATATTGAGTTAGGCGTTGCTGTGTGTGGTCTTTATCGATGAACGTATTGCTTCCCCACTGAAGACAGTTATAGGTCGATTCACAAGAGATGGCACGAATGGATTGAGTGAATGTAATGTCAATGAAACTTGTCACTGTGAGTGCCGTTCCTATACAGGGTTCTAATATTTAGTAAACAAGTACATACTTAGCACAATCTTAGACAGCTATTAAAATTAATTTCCAACAAAAAATAATAATTTCCAAAACGGTACACAAATTACGAAGTTCTGAGGTAACAAACATTTAAAAAAATACAACCGAATTGAGAATCTCCTTTTTGAAGTATGTAAAAAACTAAAAAGTAAAAATTAGTCTTAGTGATATGCGGCTAATAATACTTATGTAGCTAATGAGGCCTTTAGCTTTTATCTCAGGCTCTGTCTACCCCGTAAGGGATATAGACGTGATTTGTGCATGTACCTACAGTATTAGGAGTAAGCTAATAAAACATAGAATAAAAGGTACTTAAAGATAAAAAGTATGTATACCTAAACTTAGGATTCCATTACTGACTGCGAACTTAATGCTTCTGAGTAATTATTTAATATTGTTGCAAAAAAAGCTTTATTGCAATTATGAGACGCAACTAGACACTTTAAACACAATATTATCATAATCACTCATTAAACTAACCTGTATTTAATCATTGATGCACAGACATCATTCACTCATTCAATCCATTCGTGCCTTTTGTGAATCGACCTTACGCGTCAATCCTGCATAATCCTACTGCTAGTGTCACGATGTGGTAGTAGCAGGTTGGTAAGGTACGTGTGACAGATGTTTGACAATGTCAACCCAGTCCCACCCCCGGGGCTTCTCCCCGGCCCTTCCCATCTCGGCCTTGTCCCACGCCCGACGCTTCTGGGCCTTGGTCAGTTGTTCTTTCTTCTCAGGCTGCTTGGATTCAGTCTGGAATGACAGTAAGATTAGGATGAAATACAAAAAGCGGCAGTTTTAATTTTTGTGCAAGTTATTATTATTTTTTTTAATCTAAATTTTTTGTGTGTGACTATGCCAGCCTCATTGGATGTCTCTTGGTTCAGATTCATCAAACACTCCCCCGCCCACTACCAGATTCTCTGGCAGCAAAGGAGTGTTTCACGAACCTGTACACTCGTACTGCATTTTCTTTAATTGCTCCATTAAACAGGCTCACGTCAGTCAAGTACCTCTCTCTATTAACCTTTGTGACGTCTTCACATTCCATCAAAAAATGTATTAAATCCTCAACCTAGCAAGTTTTTTGGACAACTACAGAACAACAAATTGATTTAGAGACTGACTGATTTAGAGAGAGAGAAAAAAATATTTACACGCATTCGATACACTTAGATATAAAACAAGGAGAAATACAATATACTATGGAATAGTACCGATATGGTGTAAAATGGATCACACTCAGCATAATGTTGCGGCATGTTGCGGCAAGCCGCAATGCTGTTTTTCAGTGGGACCCAGATAAAATTATAAAACTAAACACATACACTGTGGCGACACGAACGCCAGTGGAAAGCACTTCACAAACAAGCTGACAAATACACGGAAGTATGTATGGCAACACTCGATCAGTTCAATCGCATTAAACCAATTAAACCGAAACAAGTCAAGCCAAACGTTAATTTGGCTATTGCAGTGAGTTAATTATCAATTTCAATAGTTTTGATATTGTAATGCATCACATAACCCTCGATAAACCGTAATACAAAGTAAAAGTAACAAAACATTCCTATGGCTATGGCTAGTAGTCGGGTGGGAACACAGCCCGGCCCATAGGTACCGCCATTCCTTATAAAAAAAGTTTAAAGTGAACTGTCGGAGCGTCGGTTTCACCTGCGTTCAATGCACGTTTTGCCTTTGAGTGTTATCAGTGCCAGAGGTCTCATTGGAGCAATTTAATACATATTATAGGTGTTTCCCTAGTATCTAACCTTCGGAAATTATTAAAAATTGATCTAATTTAGGAGATATAAGAACATTTCCGAAGTGGCGCTAATTTCACGGCGGGTGTCGCCTTACGCCCGACGCGAGTTTAACTTTTACCCATCCCACAAAGCGCTCAAGTTTTCACTTCAAAAATTCTTCAAACACTCCCCTGAGCACTACCACTTGGAACAACTTAAATATAACAGTAATACATTGCAGTTCTGTTGCAGTCGTATTGCAGTTTCATGCAGTTCAAATGCTGTCTGTAGCAGCCCATAAACTACTATTACCTCCTGGTCCTCAATAACTAATTTTTCGACCCTGGCAACAACGGCTTCCTCGGCCTGCTCAGACAGGATCTCTGCCACCTTCTCCTTCAGGCATTCGAACAGAGTATACGTCATAGCACACCCCAACCACTGTTCTGCCTCTTGGTTTACTATTGCAAGAACTTTTTCCTTTACCACGGGCAATCTGAAAAAAAAAGGCTTGGATTACGTACATACATAATGATGATGTCCAGATGTAGGGATTTGTGGAGCGAATTTTGTTGACACATGTTCCTATAACGATAAACTCAACTATTGATGCTAGTTCTATATACTAGTGATATATTAGCCAAAACCATAAAGATGGAGACGCTTTGCGACCAAAAATATAGAACAAATTTTGGTTAAACAACAATAGTAAATAGGACATGTATATACGAAGAAAAAAGTAGGGATGAGTAAAATTATAAAATTGTTTTTAAAAAGAAAGAAGAGTATTCAGTTATTATTTAATTATTTTTTTACTCTTAAATTTGATGCTTGTACACACAACAAAGCTATTTGGTAAGCACCTTTGCATGCACGCGCCGCTTTAAACCTGCTTACCGAATAGCTTTGCTGTGTGTACACTTCATTACAGACTCCATAGACATTCAGTATTAAACTTACAGATGCTGATTATAGAAGATTTCTAGGTTAAATTTAGGTTTATCTGTTGGATATGTGTCGCCCCATGATATTTCCAAAATGAATGACTTCTCTCCGTCAATGTACTGAAAAAAAATAATGACGAGTCGATATATATCTTGTAAAACACAGTCTATGATCAGTTTATCATCACTTTTACAGAATATACTATTTAAATTAAAGATAATTGTGCAGTTTTAAATATTATTAAATTTTTAGAGTATCAAAATTCCATAAAAAAATTATGATTTCATAGGAAAAATAAATCATGGAAAACATTACATTATGGCATATGAAATTCGGGCAAATGGAAGAATTCGGGCTAAAACACTATTTCTCGATTGTAACCTCTAAGGCAGTTGTGTTTTATAAATGTTTGAATGTACCTTGTATTGATAAGTTTTACTATTAACTTGCTTGAAATTTTCATCCCCCTCATAAATAGACGTTAGCACTTCAATTTCTTCGGCTTGCTGCTCGGCGTCATCAGACATTTTGAATATTTGTCTATACAAAGAAAAACACTTCATGAAAGAAATGAAGAATAAACAAGAATAATCTAACCTATAAACAAATTCTCTAGTTAATTACTTTTTAGTTAGTAGCAAATATTTAAATCAGTTGTACCTATAAGAAGTACGAAATCCGAATTTAATAAACTGAGTTTAAGAACAAAGATAGATATTTTTTAAAACTAGGTACCAACAATGATTTCATAAATATAACAGTACTTACAGTTTCAAATTTTGTGTATCGTGAAGAGCTAACTTTGTGAACTTAATTATGTACCACAAAGAAGCTAATAATTGTAGAAAATTAGCAAATTAAGACAATCTAAATCTCTCTTCCCGATTCCCCGAAAAATTACAAAAACAGCTGTATTGGTTGTCTCAATTTGACAGCACGGGATCTGCATCGTGTTGATAACTAGCTTAGGTCCAAATAACACCAATGAGTTTATAATCTTGTCCAACAAATGCTTCCAATTGCTTGTTGCAAAATTATTATATACGTATAGAAGTGGTTTTTATTAAAAATGTGACAGAAGAATAATATAATTGTTTATTTATCCACTATGAATAATAATAAGTAAACTTTTTATTATCCGTCAGTTAAAGTTTATCCGTCATTCGGTATTTTACATTTAGTTTTAAAAAATGTAAAAAAAAACAACGTAGCAAGCTTACAATTCGGACATGAAGTCGTTTGACGTGGTACACCTATACTTTTCTAAATAATTAAACTAACTTTGAGGCTAATTTTTTTATTTTGTTTTTAAATGTGAAATAAGCGGAATTCTTTTGTAATACAAATATAAAAAAAAAATTAAAAACAAAATAGAAGGTCTTGACAAATAACTGCTACTTACTAATATAAAATATTGGGTTTAAAAACCTAACGATGCCGATTTTTTTAAACATAAAAACACAGTTGAGTGTCAGTGTCATTGTCATTCAAACTGCTATTGTCAGAAAAGTACGTTACACTTGACGTTACAATATTGAAATTGAAAATTTTCACCTAGCTCCATCACTTCACCAAGACTTCACCGTTATCTCGAATCGACTTCGTGTTTATTAAACATCAAAGAAAGAACTTTTAAAAACTGAACTGAACTTAATGATGTTGTGAAACCTTTGTGAAGCAAGTAATTTCAACTACTTCGTGCCTAGTCAGTCTTTGTAAAAAAAAAATGGAGAACAAAAAGCTCGCAGGTGATAACTTCAAAGTGCCAGCCCTGCCCGCTGGTCGCCCCTTGCACGCAAGCACTAAAGCCAACATCCCAGAAATCAAGGAACCGACTTCTGCCTCCTTGAAACACACGCATGATAAAAAAAATTCGTGGGCACTGACAGATTTCGACTTAGGCCGAGCGCTGGGAAAAGGTAAATTTGGTAATGTTTATCTCGCACGTGAAAAGGAATCGCGTTACGTAGTAGCTTTGAAGGTGCTTTTTAAGAGTCAGATATTAGACGCGGACATCGAGCACCAAGTGCGGCGCGAGGTGGAAATACAGTGTCGGCTGCGCCATCCTAACATACTGCGCATGTACGGTTACTTCCACGACGAGAAACGGATATATTTAATTTTGGAATATGCGAAACACGGTGCACTGTATGTATTACTCAAACAACGCGGTCGTTTCGATGAAAAAACAGCAGCAGTATACATCAGGGATTTAACAAAGGCGTTGGTATATTGTCATGCTAAAAAAGTCATACACCGTGACATCAAGCCAGAAAATATATTGATTGGACACAACGGGGAATTGAAGATAGCTGATTTCGGCTGGTCCGTGCACTCACCATCTTCTCGAAGAATGACATTGTGCGGAACATTGGACTATCTATCTCCGGAAATGATTGAAGGCAAACCACACACTTACGCAGTTGACATTTGGAGCCTCGGTGTTCTGTGCTACGAGCTGCTAGTAGGCTTACCTCCGTTTGATGCTAAGCATTCGAATCAAACTTATTTAAAAATTAGATATGTTATTATTAAGTACCCGGAGTATATTTCTGAGAAAGCTAAAGACTTGATGGGCAAGTTGTTGGTTGTGAATCCGGAGCATAGGCTGCCTTTGACTAGTGTGCTCCAGCACCCATGGATTCTGGAGAACGCTCCAGAAGGAGTACCTCCTCCTGTGTTCAATACCGAAAATATAAACCCGAATGATAAGCATTGACATCTTTGTTTGTAAGATATAGCTATGATTAAATTTTGTAAACTTGGAAACTTTATATCGGCCAAGTTTTTATTGTGGGTATGTTATGTGTTGCCAATTAATTACGATTGTTTGGTATGTGACTCGTAATCAAGATAGAATTTACTTGAAGAGCCACCAGTTACATGCAGTTGTGGCCATAAGACTCAATTGCATTGTTCATAGTATAGCTTGATAAAACTTGCCTTATTTTCTATATGTATAATTGATTTTGCACAATTGTATGAGCATCAGGGTTTGTGTGAGTGAAATGAACAGTAAATTTTGAATCTGTTAGATGTAATTTACTGACCTAACTGTATGATGTCATTTGAGTTTTATTTGTTAGCTTAATTTATTAATTTGTAAGTTCTTTATTATTATATGAAGTGTCCACAGATACTATTGAATTTTAAAAATCATGTTAGTGTTCTTTCATAATGTCTACAATGGATTTTAGAAATAATCATAGTCACTATTTTAATATTCTTGCATTTAATAATGTTCATTATAATTTTTGTTGGGTAACTTTATCTCAAAGACTTAAATATGACTGAATGTAGCCATAAATAAAAAAAAATTAGAACTAATAACATTATAATTATGGATAATTTAAAATACATAAATTTGTTAAGGATAATCTATTTTTTCTTTTCATAATATAGGTCCATAGCATACTTATCAAATCTAGGATCTCTTTTGACAACGCAGTTCCAGTAAAAAAGTTCACCAATTAAACAAACTAGGCTTAGAATGTATCCAATAGCTAAAGCTATAAAAGCTCCATAAAGCTTTTTCAGGTTCATGAGTGCTTTGATTTCATCATCTTTCGAATCCAAAGCTCTTATAGGAAACATAACATCGTTCATCCATTTAACCACCAAACCGACTTCAACTGTTCTTCTCATATAGACATCAGCCAACGGTTTCAAAGGCGAGTTCTTATGAAAACCAAGTGATATAGGTATGTTGACGACACAATCAGTCATTATATGCAAGTTTCTTTCGGATTCTTGTGCCACTTGAACAGTAGCATTGGTTGAATTATTTTGAGACTGTAAATTAATTTTCTCGTCTGAATTCTTCCTTTTTACGCTCAAGTATTTCAGATAATACTCGTTTTCGTAATAAGCGTATACGCCTTGGCCTACTTTGGTAGCGGCTTCATTAGGATCATCGATCATTTCGAAACGTTCGCCGATTTTTTGTCCGATATCGTCGATTGATTCTTCAAAGAAGTGTTTGGTTTCGGTTCCCCAGCCTCCACAGGTCACTTTGCTGTCCACTAGTTCTTGTAACGTGTCTATAGTGACTCTTGGTGCTGGGTTGGCCAAGATGGCGGTCATGCTGGCACGGTAGGAAACTACTAGAAGGATGCAGTAAAGCCAGTACCATCCTGTTAGGAGTCGTATCGCCCAGCCGGTGGGTAGTTTCGGGAGGGAAACGACGAGCAGCATTCCATATGTGTACAGTATGCTGTTAATTATATCTCCAAATAGATACATGCCGACAGGTTTCTCGCCTGCAAATATGATGGCTGTTTGTGGTCTTGTTTGTCTTAAGGTCAGTGACACTAGGATTATGCTTGTAGATTTGAAACCGTAAGATATCGAAGACAGCCTGGCTAGTTAGTTCAAAATTTTCTTATAGGTTCCTTTTATGTTGTAGGCTAATGTAGACAAGAGGACGACAAAGGGCACCGAGAGCGGTGCGGGCGGGCAGGGCGCCCGCCGCCTGCGCCTCTCTCGGCCCCCTTTGTCGCCTACCCCGCGCCCCTGTGCCGCGCGGGTGAGGACTCAGCTAAGCGGTCGGTCTAGTACCTATGTGGTTTAAAACACCATTCCCTGCAACTATGCCAAAATTCGCTTTAACACGATTTTTTTCCCCTGATTTTCCTGCGCAGGGTAAGTATGTTTGCTACGTGAGTTACCAGGATATGCGTCTTCTAGCTTCGTATCAGTTACTGTGTGCATATGATCGCTCTGGAATTGCAGCATGTGCACATAGAACCTTGCGAGACCGTAGAAAATGACGCCTGTGATCAGCAACACCAGCAGCACAGCTATCCACATGTACAATCTGCAAAATAGTCATATTACGGAATATTCATGTTTTTTTTCATGCACATTAAAAGTCAACAACGCACCAGTAGCCCTAAGTACTGTAGGTGTCTATGAGCGACGGTGATCACTTAACATCAGGTGGATCGCATGCCCGTTTGTTGGCTTTGATATAAAAAATAAATAGCCTAACCTAAAAATAATTTTAGATACAAGCTTTTTTGCTGACTGTACTTTTTGTTGACTGTACAGTTGCATTGTCATCCGTCCTTCGTATGTGAACCAAATTTCAAGTCCATCGGATACCAACGGTTAAAGAGTTCCCTCCTGTGGAGACGATCCTGGCTAGCCCGCCAGAATTCTAATACCAAGATTATTGTATTGTCATTTGACTTCCACGAGTCTACAAGTATACAAAATTTCACCTCAATCGGATGAAGATATCTGCTTCAAAATTGAGTCTCAAGATTCTACCCGGACAAACATACTTACGTGTAAACGAGGTGTAAACAAGTAAAACAAACATAACTACATTGCAAGTTAATGTTTGTTTGCTTGCAAAAAAAGCTTATTTATAGTCGATGACCTATTTTATAAAGCTACAAGTCACAATTTACAAGCGGAAGTCTCTTTCTGACCCTGTGTTAGATAGAAACTTCCGCTTGTAAATTGTAATTTATAGCATTATAAAATAGGGCCTATGTGGCGCTACGGTCATCACATCTTGTAACATGAAAAGCGCAAATACAAACTTGAACGGTAGTATAAGTGTCTTCCAGGAGTTATCGGTGAGCGCCTCGGGCGTGAGGAAGGTCCAGCACTGCGACGTGTAAGGAATGCTCAGGTCCAGCAGTTCCAGGTGGTACGGGGTATACTGGAGGTTCCCGAGAGCCACGTCTGCCTGGCCATGTACCATTTCACCGAGAAGACCTGGGGATTAGTGTGCTGTGACTGTGAGTAGTATGAATTTAGTCGTCTTCATCATGAACATCTCCAACGCACGTGCCACTGTTGGGCCAAGTTCTATTCAGCGTAAGGGACAGAGCTATATATGGCTGCAACTGAGTGAGGACCAAAAAGTTAGGTACAAACCGTTAAAGTTGCTTTAGTATGTAGTTAAAATTACCACTAACTTTTTCCATTGTAACACGAAAATTAGTCAATAGTCGTACATTTGTATGCATAACTTTTACCCAACTGCATTTCTTACGCTGAATAGAACTTGGCACGCATTAAGCGATTGTGGTAACCCCCCATGCCTCCTCTCAAATTTGGACAGTTGAATTGCTGAATTTTATGACTTTTTATCCCGAGATTATACACACGTGGATGGGGATTTATTTAAAATCTCGAAATCTTAACCGCTTAAGATTCTAAAAACGTTAAATTTTCGGGTGCTCTTCGTGTAATATAACTTACGTAAATAAAGAGAGAGCATCATGGGAATTTTGGAATTTTCTATGGATTTTTTTAAATTGGAAATTAGAACAATCTCATAATTTTATTAACTACGTAATTATATTACCTGAAAAGGACCCATTGGCTTGCTTCTGACCCCACTTGTGGTATTCGGCGTTCATAGATTGGTACAGCTTCGGTTTGAAGTTCATCTTCTCTGCTACAGTGTTCAAAATCTGGGCAAACAGGCAAGATGATCGGAAACGAATTATTAACTTTATGCACGTGGAGAATTTTATAAGTGAGTGAGCTTTTGTTCATGCTTCAACTACAGCTAAACGCAGAGAATTATCACAAAATAATTCACAATAATTATTTTGATGTTCGAAAATGAAACTTTAAATCAGATCAACTTAAAAATTCTGACACAAAACTTAACGATACTTAAGGGCATCACCACTTGATTTTCATCAGAAAGACCTATTAGGATAATCTTTTTCACATTTGCATCCTTGAGCCTTACCATGACGTCTTAATGCGACTCAATTCCGACTCAGTTCAGGCGTGAGCTGTCATTTTTAGTATGGATCTGACAGCGAGCGAACCTTAACTGAATCGGAAACCCCCTTCTCTTCTAACACTTACTTCAATTTCAACGCCGCCGATTATGTTAGTGTCGTTGTTTTTCGTGACCGTCACCGATGGTACGTGATCCAAGTACACGACATTAAGCATTTCGCCGTTAAGGTTCCTCGTTTTATCTGCAAACAGCGGTCTGATACCGCGGTGATTATTTTACTCAGTTAATCCAAATGTCAGCATTATCTCCAGTCTATAAATGTCCCACTGCTGGGCACACCACTCTGAGAATGAAAGGGCTTGGACTATAGTTCCCACGAGGGCCCAGAGCGGATTGGGACTGCACACACACCAATGAATTGCTTCACAGGTAAGTGCAGTTTCCTCATGAAGTTTTCCTTCACCGAAAATCTCATCGTAAAATTTAAATGTAAAAGAAAGCCGTCGTAGGTTCTTGGTATGACCTGCGGCCTCTCAACCAGCGGGTTCAAATCCAAATTCAAGTTAAAATTTTCGGAATTTATGTGCGAAATCCAAATGTCACGTTATTTGAAATCTTGTATAGTTAGATAGATGCAGGCGTTACATTGCGCGGCTCTATGGACAACTTTTCTTTGTAATTCCGCCAAATAGTGTAGCAAAGTACCTACCTAATATTAGTTTTTGAGGTGATAACGTCTTATATATTAATGAACACCGGCTGCACGCACGAAAAAGTGTCACGTTCCGCGTGACGTCAGAGCTAGTAGTTTTCATCAACGGTCCTTTATGACGTTATCACGTAAAACTATCGTCCGTAAACCGACTTTACAGACAATCACTGTATTTTTATATAAATGCCTTTACCTGTTATAATGAAATCTGCCGTTGCTCCAAATATCCACTCTTCTAGACACAAACACAGTTTTTATGGGGTTCGGAAATGGAACAGTGGAAAGGTCAAACCAGGCTTTGCCTTTCGTGGTACCGTGGATTTTCCTGTGATATCGGAGGAAGACGACGTTGACGATTCGCTTCCACATGTAGTGAAGGTCGCTATGGAAAAGTCTGAAGTCGTGGAGCATTATGTATTTGGCTCTGGTGTCCAGGACACGATGTCTGAGGGAATAAAAATAGGTAGTGTCAGATCTATTTAGATTAATTATGTCTTGAACGCGGCTTGACTCGGGTTGAACTGCGAGCTGGGGGGTTACCATGACGTCTTAATGCATTCAATTCCGACTCAGATTAGGTTCGCTGGCTGTCAGATCCATAGTAAAAATGACAGCTAAAACGTGAACCGAATTGAAGGTGGAAACACATTGTTAACACGCGACGCGACCCGATGCAACGAATTTATGCGCATGGCGTCGCGTCGGATGTTCATAGTGTGGTTCTGGTCATAGAAAATAATACAATTTGATTCGACTCAACACGCGTCGCGTTGCATCGGGTCGCGTCGCGTGTTAACAATGTGTTTCCATCTTGAATCGCATTGAGACGTCATGGTAAGGCCCCTGGTCAGACTATCTATTCTGTCCCCATTCTAAAAATCCTTCGTGCTTCTAATTACTTTTATTGCTTTTAATTACGGACTGTATATGGACTTTGTAAAAAAAGTATGTTCCATGGGTCCATGTACCTGTCGCCGAATCTAAGCAAACGCGTGGCTTGCAGCCCATTCGCCAGTAAAATGACATAAACGTTGCACCCGTCTTTCCTTGCCTGCCGCAGCGACTCCAGTGTGTAGAAATTAGGAGAAAGGAGGTCTTCATATTCCTCTACAACTGTCTGGAAAATTAATTACAAAGTTATAGTTTTATCTTAGGCTCTGTCTGACCATTTATGGATAAAGACGCGATTAATGTTTATGAATGTTCTCAACAGAAATTTACGAAACAGGTTATGGGCCCGTCAATAATTTCACAGATATACTTACCATGACAACACTGACATCTTTAGTGCGTTTAAAGAACGCACCTTCGAAAACGTTCAGGTAGACAGCGTCGCATATTATCGCCACGCATGTGACCTCGCGCCGGCGATGCAAGCTCGTCAGCAGGTCTATAAGAAGTGACTCTAGGTCCTTGCTCTCTTCCAGCTCCTTGATGATGGGAGATATCTCTGCGCAGAGGCTGAGGAGTTCAGAGTTATTGGACAGTGTAGGAAGGTCTCCGCTAATTAACTGTACGTCAAGGGCAAGAATAATGTACGTTCCCAAGACGTCAAAAACAAGTGTATAAGTTACACTCTATGCCACAAACAATAAGGTTGATGACACATGTTTTACATAATGGCTGTATTGATATTTATGCCCTCGACAGTAGGTACCAACTGTAACGTGATACCATACCCCGTTGGTAACGATTTTTGAGATGACAATACAATAATCTGGTAGTGGAGTTCTTGTGACCCAGCCAGGACCGTCTCCGCACGAGGGAACTCTTCAACGGTTGGTCAGATTGACTTGGAATTTGGTACACATATGTAGGACGGATGACAATGGAAGTACCGTCAGTAAAAAATGCTTGTATTAAAAATGAATTTTTCGACAAAAAATTGTTTGATTAAAAAATATATTTACCAGAAAGCAAGGCAGGCAACGATAACGTAACATTTCAACATCTTTCTACCACTATAAGACTAGAGTAAAAGAAAATATATTTAACCTGATTGACAGGGCTTTTTCAATTATGCAGTTCCAATTACAAACTGTAGTGTTCACAAATTAGGTTCATTAATAAGTAATGCAGTGGTAGTTGTGTAGGCAGCACTGTTGGAAATAAGAAAGGTTTTACGTTTCGAAAAGCTTCGACATTCTGTCGGTTTCGTATTAGGTATACTGGGGAGCAAAACTAACATAGGTTTTAAGATCTTAAGGCCTCTTGTAGACGTCCGGTATTTTCACCGGACAACGGACCGTTTTATTTGCCGGACTCGCGGTGGTGTATGGCACCGGATACGGACAAGTATCCGGTGCGTGTACACACATCCATTGTGTGCCATACACCACCGCGAGTCCGGCAAATAAAACGGTCCGTAGTCCGGTGAAAATACCGGACGTCTACAAGAGGCCTAAGGGCTTGTCTCACCACTCTATAACTGTCAGTTATCTATGATTCCGTCTCTATTTATTACTACGAAACAGACAGAGACGTCATCATACATAACTGACAGTTGTTATAGAGTGGTGACACAGGCCCTAACACTAACATTCTATTGACTTTTTGTTGTCTGATAATAATTTTTACTTTTTCATTTTTTTATTTTTTATCTGGATCACTTCCCGTAGAAAGTTGTGTGAAAAGTGACCCGGTTTCTGTGCTCCCGGGTATAGTTTGTACCTAATTCTGTACTAATATTTTTTACAAAAGTAGGTACTCATTTGAAGTAGGTATGGAGTAATAAAAAATTGTCTTCAGTTTATTTTTGAATGTTATTTTTTTTTAAACTACAATAGAAAAAACAAAACAATTGTTACTAAAGACTCTGCGAAACTGAATATCAGTTTTATGACAGAAAATAGAACTCATTCATAATGAGGTAAATATTACTATTTTAACATTTGCGACGTCAACGGCTCATAAAAAAGCATCGCAGGTTGAATGCCAACGACCTATATCATCCACATAGACACGCGGTATAGCGAACAGAACTGGCGAACATACGTCCATTACTTCAATGCAAAAGCAACCTTCGTTTAATTGGGTTTAAGTTCAATTAAAGGCATCGCTATAAAGAAGTCTGGCGTATGGGTGACGTCTTTTGTATTTGATGTGGTAAACTGGTGTCGGCTGCGCAGATATCAGTAGATTTTTGGGTTATTTTGATCGACTTTTGTAGGATTTTATAACTTTTCCCATTCAAAACTGGCACCACGGTCAATAAAACAATAGTTAGTGTAAAAATAAAACTTTATTACCAAAACCCTTTTAAAATGACTATAAAATAAAAGTCCCAATACGAAAAACATTCGATATAAAGCCATCGATAACAATCTTAATCTAAATCACAAATGTAAATATATGTATTTCGATTTTTTGTAAAATAATTACCTAAAGCCACTCATCTGCGGGCTGAAATCGTAATCGTGACACGTAACCAAAAACTTAAGTGTGGACGCGGAGTTCCGTTCACGGTAGGCTCGCGAGTCACGTTCACACTCGCGTTTTTGGTTACCGTGACGTGCCACGGTTACGACAGTACGCTTCGTGTAAGTTTTTGTTCACAAAACACGATTCGAACGCGTTTGCGGTAAAATGTCGAATACTATGGGAACAGTTTGTTGCCGTTTCGATCCGCAAGTGGCGCTGCCAATTGTTCCATAGTAATTGAGACGTTGACGTGAACGTGTTCGAGACGTTTTTATATGAGAAAACTTAGACTGAAGGCTCAGGTCGCAAAAGTATCCGGCTTTAGAATATGATATGACGGATAGAATAAGTCGCACTATGTGTAAATAAATGCATTTTATTGTAGGCAAAAAATATGGTTGATTTTTTTTTATGTTAAATTAGTACATGATTTTTCTATAGACTAGCCTATACTTATGCTCTTTATTGGTCATTTATTATTACCAATGGAGTATTTAAAATAAATTGTTCATTTTACGTTTTGTAACAAATAAATATAAATTATAAGAAACAATTGTGACGTCATACCATAGTAGGCATAGAAATACAAATTTGTAGATATTTTTTTACCCTCTTTGAAATCTGTCTGTTAGATACTATAACCCCTTAAGACACAGATCTGTGCCAAATTTGAGCCTATCTTTTTGTATTTTTAATTAAATCGGCATTGTGCTTACTAAAACAGATGAGTATAGAATGCGGTACTTTTTTAGGTTAATTAATAATATCGTTTCAAAACACAGCCGACGTTACAAATATAATAATTTCCCACCAAATTATTTTAGCGGTAACAGACAGACAATTTCTTTCATAAGTTCAGAACGGTGTAAAATTCAGCTGGCACCCACAACCGATTATAGACTTTATTGGTACAGTATAGGCCTACAATTTGGCTGGCACGTAGGTCTCCCAATGCGTGACGTCACGCCACCATTCTGGCCTAGTCATCGATCCAGGGTACGTCATTATGCTGTCTTGGATGTGCTTATAAGCCTGGAAAAATAAATATGCTTATAGTTGGAGGTATATGATTCGTCTTATCGCTTTAGCTTTCGACGCCGAGCTCTGTTCGGGGGGCAGGCACACTCCCCGCCCGCACCGCTCTCGGTCCCTTTGTCGTCCTACCCCGCGCCATAAGAATAAATAATAACAGAGTATAGAACGGAATCTCTTTTGACTGCGTCCAAAACGCGGCCATTTATATGTAAGAAAGAAAGAAAAATAAACATTTATTTACACGCATTCGATACACTTAGATATAAAACAAGGAGAAATAAAATATACTAAGGAATAGTACCGACATGGTGTAAAAAATAATACAACGCTGTTTTTCAGTGGGGACCCATGCATACGTACTTCCCCCCTCACATCGTTACACCTCTCTGTGTTTAGTTTTTATTTACTTTGAAATCATTATTTTATTCTAGTTTTACAAAATATGAGACTTATAAATCACTAGCTGTTGCCAGCGACTTCGTCTGCAAAGAATTCGTTTATCGCTATCCCGCGGGAACTACGCAATTTTCCGGGATAAAATGTAGCCTATGTGCTATTCCAGACTTTTCTCTATCTATGTGCCAAATTTCATACAGATTCGTGGGGCCGTTCTGGCGTGATTGAGTAACAAACAAACATCCATCCATCCATCCATCCATACTTTCGCATATTAGTTAGATTAGGTACGTTATTTGTTCCAAGATCGGCGTTTCCAAGATGAAGGTACGGAACGCGCAAACAGTCAAACGCGCGTGCGGCGGCGCCGGCCGTGACAGCCTGACTGAGTAGCTCGCTTAGCGAGTACTCTAATATCGTGACCTTGAATCCGGCCGGAGCGGGAGTTTCCGTTCTATGTTCTTATTTAATCTTATGCGCGCGCCCCTGTACTCGCGCGGGCGAGGACTTAATTAAGCGGTGGATCTATAGAATAATTGCAATACTTACTTCACCGTCGGATTGTCCAAGCACAGACTTCAAGCACCAATCAGGAGGCGCCAGCGTGTCCACAAGCGCCACCGCCTCTGGGGTTAGCTCTGCGCAAAGGGTGAGGATACCCTCGCGCAGGAGGAGCCCTTGTTCACCAGAGAAGTAACCACCCTGGAGAACAAAACATTAAATTCACAACAAACAATGAAAAAAAAACTGTTCATAATTTAATTTAACATTAGTTTTTGACAGAAATATCATTTTTGTAGACTGTACAAAATATATTACTATATTTTTTTACCTACTTCTTGTTGACAGTATTTGAATTGCCATTCACCTTGTGTATGAAGCGAGATATAGTTTTTGGATGAGGGCATTTTTATAACATGCAAATTAATTTGTAGCATAGTGTTTAACATAGAACCATCGCTGCTTTGATAAAGGTTAATTATTCTCATGCCTGGCAACATTTTTACCTGTCAAACTAGTTCGTTCATTCAAATGCAGTTTATTGCCAGTGTATTTAAATTACACATTAGTAACAGGCATAGCAAAAAAAATGCATTATAATATTTAACATAATAACTTCCATGTTTATTTTAAAATAAGTTATCTTTTTCTTAAGACAGCTGAAGGGCTCTTGCTACCATGGACAGTAAAAAAAATGGACCCAAGTTTAGGGACACGACTTGACTTCACATATCGCGGAGATAGCATAGTAATTGGGATTGTTCATTTTTTTAACCCCCCCTTTTTATATTTTTTTTAGAAAATATGGAGCACTTTAAGAAACTAATTTGAATATTTTGTCATTTCATGGCTTAATTTAATTTATTTCTATGGGCAGTGGTGATCGCTTACCATCAGGTGACCCACTTGCTCGTTTGCCTTCCTATTCACATAAAAAATAAAAAAATAAAAATTAATATAATAGCTTTAAAAAATCAGATACGACTTTTCGTAAATTATATACGGCCGGCTGAAATAGGCTATTTTCTCACAATCCTTTGGAAATTAAAAAAAAAATAGTTGTCATAACTGTTATGACTGTCATCTCAATGTCAAATATACTGTTTACTTTTGGTTTACCTACAAGCTTATTGTATGTTGCGTTAAATCCTGATCATGGTTATAATGAGTTGAAAATTTATGAATGTGGAAGTATGTGGCATTGTGTTTTGGTACCTACTTACATCGAAATGATCCTCGCAACAATATTGTGTACTTATAAACTTTGAAGTATTCAACATTTACTTCGCGACACCACTTTTCTCTTAAATCTTCTAGGATCCGTGCGAACTATTGTTTTGGAGCTGTTTTTAGTCATTATTTCAGGTTGGAACGAAGCATTTTCTGTAATTTCCATTATTTCGTTTTAAATCGACCGACAATTTTAAATTTTCAACAAAACAATATTTACTTTACTGACATTGGATGACACTGATAATTAGTTGACATATAAATTTAATAGACAAACTAGATATTTGCCGATTTATTTTTTGGAACTACCAACAGCCGCTCGGTAAGGTCGAATAAAGTTCAAATAATTTTTTTTGCAAAATATCCGTAATCCTTGAGTATTTTTGAACGCCAGTAAGATAAAACAGTTCGCAAGCCCCATACTTCGAAATGGTTTTCAAATCAGGGTATGTTGTAAAAAAATGAACAATCCCAATTATTCAATTGTGATTTATAAAAAGTGTTTTTCGATACAAAAAACTTGTCAAAACATTTTTCCTTCTTCTCATGCTATCGTATACTTTTTTATGGATTTCATGGTCTGGTTGCATAGACCTTTAAGCCACAATTATCATATACTCACAATGTACAGGGTTGCCATGTGTTTCTCCAGTAGAAAAGCACCGTACAGCGACACTAGTTTGAGCAACACGGCTTTGCACGCCGCGTCTTTGTGAGCCATCGCCACCTTGTAGAAGTGGCTCACAATGAAGTTCTACAAATAAAACGAACAACTATAACTTAGACTTTAGATCTTGTTATAGGTGAAAAACTTAAGTAAATGACCTGTTATATGTAGTAGTGTACAGAAGTGATATGTGCCTTAGTCTGGCAAAAAAGAGTAAAAATTAAAAAGTGGCAATACTGTAGTGTCGTGCCTTTCTAATTTATAGGTATAAGAAAACGGGACGACACTACTGTATTGCCAATTTTTAATTTCTACTTTTTTTTGCCAGACTGTAAGTCATTTTTCTAATTTAGAACGTCAATTTGTCTATTCGCACACATTACTCACACATACAACATGTCATTTTATTTTTGACGTGATAACGTCTTATAAATCGATGAACGCCGGCTGCAATCACGAAAAAGCATGACTCATTGTCACGTTCCGCGTGACGTCAGTGTGCAAGCGAGAGTGCGGAACAAGCGATAGAGAGGCACGATCTCCTCGTGTGACGTCAGAGCTAGCAGTTTGAATATGTTTCTTTAAAACGTTAGCACGTAAAACGTAGGTAAAGTCGGTTTACAGACGATAAACCGACTTTACCTAAGGTATATTCATTCTTAACTGTCCTATTTGGTAAACAAAATTCTAACCTCAGAACGTCTCATTTTTGTTATTTTTTAACTATTTCATCGTAAATGAATATCAGTTAAATTATGTACTGTCGCCCAAATAAGTGGTCTACCACTTTTCATCCAACTTCCTCTCAAATCAAAATGTCGCTAAAGTCGAACTTTCAAGTTGACAGCCTGTCTTATCGACGTTATATATTGTGACGTGCAAAGGAATTTTAACCTTAGGGTGGTAGACCACATATTTGGCTGATGGTACAAAATATTGCCTCAGGTTTATGATATGATATGATATAATAATACATCTTATTCTTTACAAAAGTTTGTACATTGAGGTTAGAATTTTGTTTACCAAATAGGACTGTTGTTGAATGAAAAGATCTTATAGACAATCGGTTTTATTACTTCATCATCAGCCAGGAGACGTCCACTGTTGAACAAAGGCCTCCCCCTTAGCACACCATAAAGAACGACAAGTCGCCACCTGCATCCTCCGGTTTCCCGCAACTTTTACGATGTCGCCAGTCCACCTAGTGGGAGGCCTGCCAATACTGCGTCTTCCCCTTTTACTTACCTCACCATAAACCACAGATAGTGTGACAGCGTTGTATGATTGCGAATCGTTCTTGGCCTCGTAGCCGTCCTTGCCTTGGCTCTTCAATTGGGCCACTTTGTCAGCTGTCAGTTTGACCATGTACGTGGTCAGCCATTTGTAAATGTGTACAACATCTGAAAAGTTATTTTTTAATTAATTTTAATAGGAGCTTTGTCGCTGACTGTACTTGTCAAGACCATGGCCCCGATTTTTGAAAGCACATTACTCGAAAGTGGTACAAATCTGTTTATATCTTCAAAACTACGGCTCTAATAAATTTTTTGACTGGTTCACACTATTAATAAGAGCCGTAAGTATCTTCTAAGCTACTCGTATTTCAAATTCAGCACAATTTTTCACCACTTTCGAGTGGTATTTTCACACATGTGCTTTCAAAAATCGGGCCCCAGATCAATGTTTCTAATTTCACTTGTAAGATTTGATTACGACTATGAATCCTGAAAAAGATTTACAGGGCTATTTAGCGTGCTGTAATATTCCGGAAAAAAGTTACAGGGCTATTTAGCGTGCAGTAATATTCCGGAAAAAAATTACAGCGCTATTTAGCGTGCAGTAATATTCCGGAAAAAAATTACAGGGCTATTTAGCGTGCTGTAATATTCCGGAAAAAAATTACAGGGCTATTTAGCGTGCTGTAATATTCCGGAAAAAATTTAAGGAACCCTGTATAGTCTGGCAGATAAACCACTGCAGCCAGATGACACTTTCAGTGTTGTCAGTTTTTGGCAAATATTAAATAGTGATGTGACTTAGTGAGTGAATGAAAGAATGAACGATGTAATGAAATTAATTTGCGTCATAAATGAGAATTTTCAAAGCGTATTTTAATAAAATGGTTTGTTCAATAAGGTTTTTTTGGATGTTTTCTAGTCAGTAGTGTAAGAGCGCGATTTGGAAATGTGCGGAAGCATGTCAAATCAGTTACCAGTTTTCAACTCATTCTTCATTTTCCCATAAATAAAACAACAATTATCACGTTATTATTTTTTCTACTTTTTTTTTGTACTTTTACCTAAAAACTTAAATTATTCCGAATCAGTTTCACTGCTGCTGTCACTATTTAGGTACGTGTATTACAAAGTCATCGCACATTTTATCTACTATGTTAATATGAACCTTGAATGCCTCAAAAGTATCGCGCTTATTTTGAAATATACTAAACTACGAATGTGACATTCATAAAATATTTCGTTCGTTCAATAATCAAATCAAAAGCACTAGTGAAATAAATGTGGTATCATTATTTCGTAAAATGACATTTGGAAGTGTCATCTGGCTGCAGTGGTTTAGCTGCCAGACTATAGACACACAGACATATAAGGCGTAACTAAAAAAAGCTTGTAAAAGGTAAGTAACTGACGCACTCATCAACTCATCAACGCCCAGTCCAAACTCTTGAATCTAAAAAGCCACAATTTGGCATAGAGTTTCCATTTCTATGAACCCGTGCCCTGTCAGTCTACTAACTTTTTATCCACAAAATTCGTATTCAAAATATAATCCACAATACCCTGACCTCCCTATAGTAACTCATAGATTGATACAAAGCATCAACATAAACTGGTTTATGTGAAAGAAAAAAAAAGAAAAAACTCACTGGCTGGTTGCACAATTTCCTTAGAGCTGTTCCATTTGCACTTATCAGCCAATAAAGCCTGAGCCCCGTTCAGGAACTCAATGGAGCCAAACGGCGTGTCAGAGAAACCTGGTGTGGCCCTCTTGGCCCAAACATTGAGGAGCCAGTTGCTCGTCTGCTGCAGCAGCATGCTGTTCTCTCCTTCGTATGTGCAGTTGGCGTCGTTGTCGTTGCGCAGATCGCCGATGGCGGAGGCTAAAACGTTTGTAGTCATTTTAGGTTTCACTAATCTGACATTCTGCTAAATCTGACATTCTGCTAATCTAACATTTTGATAATCTGACATTCTGATAATTTGAAATTTGGCCCATTTTGCACTTGAGAAAGTAGTGTTGTAACTCAATAAGAAAAATCGAACCTTTATCAATCACTTGTTTGTCTATCCACTGTCACAAAAATAATGCTACTAATTTACTCAACTGATTAAGTTAAAATTTACACCCATGTTTTCCTGCAAGCCATAAAATACAATGCATAATAGTAGATTGTACAACAAGAGCATAAAACAAGCCATTTTACCCGAGACGTTCATATAGCCACCCGAGCCGGTACGGCGAGGGTGGATAGACACGTCGAGGGGAAAATGGGGTTTATGAACGAGTTGTACACTCTGCTTTTCACTTAGATTGCGAAGAAACAAAACAAAAACATTGCAAAAAAAAAATTAAATTAAATGTGACATTGAAACAATTCGATATATTTAATGGTTTTTCCTGGCAAATTGACTGTGTTAGGTGTCAGTGTTATTTCCTCTTCACTTGACTTATTGAACTGAAAAATTATTGAATATTAATCGTAAAACAGTAACAAATTGCAACATAAATCCTACTAAGAGAAAATAGGATGTTCCTGCCTGACTTCCCGCCAATGAACTTTTTTTTTCTTTTTTTTAAACGTGATACTGCGGTAAGATTCGAGTAGGCACGTGTTGATTTATGTTTGAAAAAGTTTTATTTTCATGTACTTATTTGTTTCAATAATAACTTGTCAAAAATTATTGTCACCTAGTTTTAGGTGCTAATTAAACAGTTTAGTAGACCGCAGATTATAAATTATTATTTTTTTTAAATAAACAAAATATGCTGTCGTAAAGTTTCAGTGATTGTTTGTGGCTGTTGGCACCCGATTGTCTTGGTCTTAGCCGAAAATTTTACTTTATGCACAAGAGCATAAAATGCCATTTTATGTAGCCTACATCCAGCATAAAGTCGAACTTTTTGAGCATGACACGTGAAAATGAATTCTAAATACTAGTCACTCTTGGGGATAAGATTTTTTTGGGGAGATTTTGACAAGACAATTGCTAAAAATTCTGTTTACAATAGATTTCGATACAATATGTCTCAGAGTCGGTTCTAATTTTTTTTATACAAATCGATTCACTAATTACAACTTTACCTCTATTTTTAGTCAATCAACGTGATTCTATATTTCAAAAAAGTTATTGTCACTCCGGTCTGTCCGGGCCAAACCCCTTTACCTTTCAAGTAGCCGTGCCCCCCGCAGCACTCGCGGCAGTTCTGAATGCCGTCCCTGGCCGTCCACCCGCACACAGGCTTGACAGCCGACGATAAAGCGTGCATTTCTATACCACGCGCCGCCGCGTTGTCGTCCACACCTGTAGTCATAATAGTACATTATTACAGAGGCCGGGAAAGAAGGGGTTGCCGGTCCAAAACATATACACATTATTCATAAACGCTCTAGTGGCTTCTGCTAACTTAATAATCGTTTGTCCTTATCTGTGAAAGGTAAATGTCAAAGTGACAGATAAGGACAAACGATTGCTAAGTTAGCAGATGCCTATAGAGCGTTTATGAATAAGGAGGATAGACCGGATATTTGAGGCTGGTCACCCCTTTTTCCGTCGAGGTAGGGTAGGTATATAGTGCATTTCTCAAATGCAAATTTTAATAGTCGAGTAACTGGTCATAAAGATTGCACTTTGGAAAGAGACAATTAGCGTCACATAAGTTAAAGCGAGACAACGCTCTACAAAGCCGAGAAGAACGACGTGCAATCGTATGGCCGGCTACTGCAAATATGCCCTAGTCCCAAACTAAGCAAAGCTTCTATAGTATTGGTTCTAGCTAACGAATAATCGTAATTGTAGAGATAAATACATATTAAAGATCCAAGACTCGAGAATATAGGTGTACTATAGAATCTATAGTATAGATGTTCTCGACGCCTTGTTAACACACATATATTTATGCCTTGCACTGTATCTACATTTCTTACCATTTAACAGCAATGCATCATATTTATTTAAAGTACTATTACCGGGACGTGGCTGAAACGTCGAGAGGTAATTAAATAAACAATTTGTACGCGGTTAAGTCCCGGTAATATTACTTTAAATAAATATGAGTGAAAATCGCGGTAGTTTAAAACATTATATATAAATGCATCATGTTTTAATGTTTTAATGTTTTAATGTTTATTTGGGCACAAACGGTACATAATACTTAAATTTAAATACAAGTACAACTTACATAAACCAATGAAGCTGCCACCACTTAATAATACATTTACATAAAAACAAATGAACGGGAATACCTAACCGAAAACATTTTGAAAACATTTTGTTGGCTAATACCAGGCTAAAACAAATAAACCAAATAAGTAGTTGAAAAAAGAAATTAGATGAGAGTGAGAACTCACCCATCCAGAAGGGACTTAATGCTAGATTTGAAACTATCTAAAGATAAATTAAATATATCTACCTGACTAAATTTAATGTTATGGGCTTTACAGACTCTATTTACAAAGGAATTGGACTTGTATTTTTGTCGCGTGAAGAGGACATGGAAAAGTACATTTAAAGTGCGTGTGTTCAAACGAGGACATTTAAGACCTAATTTACTTAACAGATATGGGGAGTCAATGTGGCTTCTCACTAGTTTATATAACAATATCTGATCTCTTAATGTGCGACGGCATTCGAGCGAAACTATTTTGCTTGTATCGAAACAGGACTTTTTATAACGTAGGTGCTTAAACAACTTAATTTGAACTTTTTCCAACGAATTTATGTAGGTAAAATAACGTGGGTTCCACACAGACGATGCGTACTCTAGAATTGGTCTAACCAGGGAACGAAAGAGCGCCAACAAGGTACCTGCCTCCCTGAACTCTCGGCCGATTCTCAACACAAATCCTAACAAGCGAAACGATCTTTTTGTGATGTTGTCAATATGGTCATTAAATAATAATTTACTATCTAGGTATACACCCAAATCCTTAATCCTATCAACTCTTTTTATTAATTCATTATTCAGGTGATACCCAAAATCAACATTCTTTTTTTTCCTACTGAAAGTTATAACGTTACATTTTTTAACATTAAGATGCAAACCATTTATTCGGCAATATTGACACAAGCGGGTAAGATCTTCCTGTAACGCAAGACAATCCTCAACGCATGCAACAGACTTAAATATCTTCATATCATCAGCATACAGCAAGCAAGAGGATGACTTAAAGTGCGAAGTCACATCATTAACGAAGACATCAAAGAACAAAGGTCCCAGATGGGAACCCTGCGGTACGCCGGATGAGACGGGCAAGAAACTGGAACAGTATCCCTTAATGGCCACAGCTTGGCTACGATCCCGCAAGTAAGAGGTAACCCAGCGCAGAAGGTCGCCGTGGACGCCGGCAGATTCAAGTTTTCCTAAAAGTAAATTGTGCGATATTTTATCGAATGCTTTGGAATAGTCTGTATACACAACGTCCACCTGATTACCCTCGCTCATACCACAAAATACTCTGTCAATAAACTCTATTAAATTTGATTCTGTGGATTTTTTGTCTATGAAGCCATGCTGTTCTTGTACCAGCTGCGGCCTCAAGAAGGGAAAAATCTGGTCATAGATAATCTATTCAAATAATTTTGGCACTGTATTAAGTTTAGAAATAGGTCTGTAATTCTCAATGTCATGCCTATCCCCGGATTTAAAAATAGGCGTCACAAGTGATTTTTTCCATAGCTTCGGCATAATCCCTGTTCGCATCGATTTACTATAAAGTGCTGCTATAGGTTCGGACAACTGACTACGACAATGACGCCAAAAAATCGGAGGAATTCCATCAGGACCTGCCGTCTTTCTAATATCGAGATTTCTCAAATATTTACATACGATATCGGGGGTTATAGTTACACTACTTAAAATTGTTCCGCATTTTAAGTAGTGTAACTAGGCATTTTTATAAAGTCACTATTACAGTGTTATTAAGTAACATTTGCGCGACTAACTAGAAATCATCACAAAATATTGTATCAAAAAATAAATAAACAAAATAAATAGGTAAATATTGTACCTTTTCTCTGTTTTAATTGTTATATGTGGAGTTCAATGAAGAGTTATTGTATTGTATTGTATCATCTCAAACTACAGCAGTCAAAATTAAAAAAAGGTACACATAGCTAAACACGTGCGTAATCGCCATATTTCCGCCCTCGGTTAATAATGTACTGTTACTCACCCATCATACTGTTAATGGTCATGGTGACGTGCATCGCTCCAAACCAGTTGCAGAATACCCTCATAGCGTAAGTGGCTGCCAAGTATGGAAGCAGCCGGATTTGCTGCAAGGAAATAAGAATAACTTAAAAAAAAAAAACAATTTAAGATCCAAAATGCCTTATATCATTTTGGAAAAGAGCGCGAGGAAACTGGCTTTCGAATGAAAAAAAAAACACCTGGTAGCACTCCGGGAGTGCCGGCAGAAGTGAAAACTACACACACGCACACGCATAGAGAAAAAAAGAAAAAGAAAAAAATACACGAGATTGGAACTGCGGTCGCCTGAGAGAACACGCTGTTATTCCACACCTTATACCACCAGGCCACACGCACATACGTTAAAGCTCCGAAATTAACATACACATCAAAAATCGAACGCGGCTCTAGCTTCATTCGTATTTCAAAATAAGCTCTTAGAGAATCCTGATATCCTGGTACTTAAACTCTCCCTCCGTCTTAAAGTCTGAGTTTAACATTTTTTACCCATCACAAAAAGTGCCCAACGCCGTTAAAGAAGTTTTCACACCAAAAAACACATCGAAATCGGTCCACCCGCTTAAGAGCCACGATGCCATAGAGACACCAACGTCAAACATATAATACCCCTCTTTTTGCGTCAGGGATTAAAAAAAAGAATTTAATACGGAGTTTATTATTGACGTATCTTTTGATGTTACATCACGTGTCGGATATCTCCTTCCAATCGCTATCTAATCAGTAGACTAAAATTATTGTTTTCCGTATTTTTGGACCGATATTCATCATCATCATCTCCAGCCTATATACGTCCCACTGCTGGGCACAGGCCTCCTCTCAGATTGAGAGGGCTTGGGCTATAGTTCCCACGCGGGCCCAGTGCGGATTGGACCGATATTACTTTTAATAATAATAATATATGTTTTATTTCAGGCAAAGTACACCCATATATCTTATAAAATATCTCACGTATGTACACGGTCACAAAAAACTATATACTTACCTACAAAAACATCTAATTTAATTAGGTACTTAATCGTAGTTGAGGCCCCTACCCGCCTCATGATTAATGTCTGTGCGCTGTGTAAAGGTGCAGACTGAAAACCAGCGCGGGGAATCACAGCCCTCCCCGCACATGCTGAGCCTGAGCCTTTTGCCTCACTTATGTACTGTTTTTTTTTTGTGTGTGCATTGTAAAATGGGCAATAAATGCTTTTTTTTTTTTGTTTAATTACCAATAGTACTTACTTACTTAGTTTAATTTCACTTTTACGTTTCACTTTTGCGAAGAGACACACAACACTGATCTAATTTGCATATCTGTTTTTTTTTTGTTGTTTTTTTTCTATATATTTGTGTGTATGCTCCTATATTTGTGTGTCGTGTAAAATGAATAAATGTCTTCTATCTTTAATAAACTTTTTGTCATCTCCATTTCATTTACGGACCCTATTACTAGGACTCCACTGTCCTTCTGTCTGTCACTCACCAGTCTGTATCTAATGAACCGTGACAGCTAGGGAGCTGATATTGTCACCAGATGATGTTCATACCTGCTGCTGATACTCCAACACGGGGGTCTCCTCAGTGGCATTCTCTGGTCCAAACTGCCTCCGGACAGCAGAGTACCTGACAGCAATCACTATCGCCTTCTGAAGGTAGTTCGTTGAAATGGAGGTTATGTGCACTCTGCCGCCTGAAATGTTATATTATGTATATTCAATAATTATCAATGATATTACATATATACAGGGAGTAGATATGTTACTACCACGCCCGAATCGAAGATTCATAAATGACCCAATTGTCTCATGTCGCAATCAGTTTACCTCAAATAAGCCACAGTATGAGTAGTCCGTGACAGTCAATGTTACAGTTGACAGAGAGAATGTTTTTCAAACGCAATTTACTAGGAACGTAACATAACTATACTATGAAATATCATTGATAATTATATTATATTCAATAGTGGATAGTGGCTTTTGAAAGGCTCGATGGAGAAGCAGCCGAGATAGCATTAGCAGCAACTTCAGAATCATCAGAGTCCACGGCGCATTCTTCAGCGGTAACGGCGTTATTAATAGATCGGCATACATTTGCAAAATGTCCTTTTCTGGAGCAAAGCTGGCACTGGGCGTTGATTATTATTTTTTTCCCTTCGGCAGTGGAGATATCTCCAATGAATTTATTTGACCGTGGAGGCGCTTTACACTTCCATTGAACTCATTTTTTTGTGAACTACAGAACGACAAATTGTATACACTGATTTAATACATATTATAGGTATATCCCTAGTATCTAACCTTCGGAAATTATTGAAAATCCGAACATTTCCGAAGTGGCGGTAGTTTCGCGGCTGGTGTTGCCTATCTTCCCGTCTTTGTAGAACAAATAGTAAGAAAATGACAGACAATCTATCTCGCGCGCAACGCCACTCTTGTGCGCTCGCGTGCTAGACATGCTGAAAGAGACAGAGAGAGAGGGGGGACAGAGAGGGAGGGAGAGAGAGAGAGAGAGAGATTTACACACATTCGGTACACGTAGATGCTGGTACATTTTTGAAAGCCAAAAGTACTTACCCGACAGAATACCCAAGGCAGCTCCAAACCTCTTGCTGGGGTCCTTGAAAGGTGTCTTATAGTCTCCGTTGTCGTCTACGCCGCCCAGTTTATCCAACAAAGCTTCTCTTGGCAGCCGATATTTGTTGAACATAAGGAAACTGTAATTAACAAGAAAATTCATCAATTCTCGGCTAACTCCATTCTAGAACCCTGAGCACCACTGATTTAAGGCTAAAAGCCAGTTGAATAAGCTGTTATAAGATGGCTGATTCAACGATAGTAATGTTACCGACGTATTTTGCGTAGAAATCTTACGATATGCATGTAGATAAAGTTATGTTATGCGACTGTTGTGTTCAAACCGCACTTGTGTTTTAATGCCTCTCATTATGTTCCAGCTACACAAATAACTATTTTACTACGCTGCGCTAAAAACATCTATTCGCCTGTATACCACAAGCAATAAGGTCGATGATCGATGACATATATTTGACATGATGGCTGTATCGATATTTATGTCCTCGACTATACCTCGGGCGGTGATAAAGAAAGCCCTCTTTATCGCACTCCTCTTTCACTCGTGCGGCAAGTTGCGATCTGAGACATTCTTTATTTCACCACCCTTGGAATGTATATACTAAAACTCACCCATTATCCACGCCATTGAGTCCTATCTTCTCGCCAATATCGCCCACAGTAATGCCAGGGAGCGGCTTGAGGGTCTTAGGATCCCGGATGGGCACCACGAACGAGTGCAAGCCGTGGTTCTTGCCCTTGGAGACCAGCTTCGCGTAGACTATGGCGTGGGTCGCGCATTTACCTGGAAAAAATAAAAAAAAAACAACACATTTACCAACATAATGTATCAAATACCAACATTAGGCACTACAGATACCTGTATATATTATGTATTTCTTGTTACTATTCAATGATTATATTGTTTATTTTTGTCACTTAAAAAAAAAATTGTTTACCTATTTACTTAGAATTAATATAAATGCTAGAAATTTTACAGTGATTTTCGCTGTTGGTTTAGTTACTTCTATAGGTACTCTGTCTATTCCTACACACAAAACTGATCTGGGGTCACATTTTTTTCCTGTACGATACAGTTAAGGTTTATTCCATTACCTACAGTTAATTGGCGTATCTGAGCTTTATGATAATGATAATTTATTAATTTACAAAAATTATGGTATACATTAAACAGTTCTTAAGATATAACACGCTTCTCATATTCTGTCGCTATCGACGTGTAAATTAGTTATACAGCAATAATAATTCATATGAAAATTTAAATAATCAAATAATCTAATTAACAATAATGATAAAAATGCAAATGTCCAGACTCAATTTTAGATATTTGTAGTAAATATTACTGAAACGAATTTAAGTGAGGCGTAGTAGCCTAGTGGTTTGCATGTCATAGGTACCTACATAATAAAGTCGCACAAACCTAGAGCTATCTTGGTTGCTAAGTAGCAAGTTTCACCACCATCGAGTCTACTACTATTTATGAATAAATTAACTTATTTCGTGTACATACACAGAAATTTCAGGTTGTTCGATTTTTTACTAGGTATTCAAGTTATCACGAAAATATTTATTTACAACCGGAATTATCTAACTACATGGCTCTAAATCTGACTTTATGGCACCAAATTGTTTATCAACGTCTATAAAATATTAGAAATAGATAATAATGTGCCAGCCAGCTGCAAAAACTCACTTTACAATCATTCGTTTAAATGAAAAAAAAAAGAGTGGTTTAATAAATAACCCCACATATGAATAAATTTACTATTGCAATCTCCGCGATGTAGTATCCAAAAATCTTGTGACAAAAATGTCGGCAACGTTGTGCGGTAGAACACGGTCAAAAAACCCCTCTTGCCCCCTGTCGGGCTCTTAGCCAACGGATTATGATATCCCTCAGAATCTGCCAGGAAATCATTAACCGATGCCTAGGGTGCACCGGACCAAGAACTTCTCCTCCCTCTTGACCACACTCGGTGATCACCCGACTCGCACCCCAAAATTTATTGTTTTGTCACTATATTGCTACTGTCACCTTGAATCAAGAAATCAACATACCAACATAAGTACATCTGGGGGCAAGGCAGTGACCCCGCCATATTTTATTTCCAAAGGAATAATGACCTGGCGATGACGTCATCTATACCTGCGTGTGCGTGTGTGTGCGCGCGTGTGCGTAGTGTGTCGACGACGTCGAAAATCTCGGGAGCTACTGTAAAATGCTGCAACATTGCCAACATGATGCAATTTTGCCTGTTTTTGGCTATCTATTTTTTTCATCGTATAATGGTAAAAATGCCGTCATTTATCTGGCAACCTGTTTTCATTTTTTTGTTGCGGTAACACTGACAACTTTTGGTTGGATTTAAAGGCTGGAGATGATGATGATGATGATGATTTAAAGGTAATCGCAGTCATCATCCCGTAGAAAACGTAATACCTCTCAGAATATTTCCGAAATATTTCAGCAGGTGACTGGATTAGTTCGACTGAACACCGAATACAAAGATTTTTCATTTACCTTTTTCTTTTAATTTAAAGAAAGAAAGAAAAAGTTTATTTAGTCCCGCCCTTTACGCGGCCCAACTACCTGGGCCCTATTTTATAAAGCTACAACAAGTTACAATTTACAAGCGGAAGTCTATCAACACATAGGGTCGGAAAGAGACTTCCGTTTGTAATTTTTTTTTATAGAATAAACAGTTAACATACATACATATCGTCACGCCTCTTTCCCACAAGGGTAGGCAGAGACTACTTTGTTCCACTTGCTACGATCCTGACATACCTCTTTCGCTTCATCCACATTCATCAATCTCTTCATACATGCTCGTCGGTTTCGGGTACTCTTGACCTAGCCTTTCTCCAAAACGTCCCCAATTTGATCACGGAACGTCCGCCTAGGCCTTCCCCTCCCAACGCACCCATTCACACTCCCCATATAAATCTGTTTAGTTAATCTTCTTTCATCCATCCTCTCTACGTGACCAAACCAACTAAGCATACTTTTTTCTATCCTAGTCACTATATCTTCTTTCACACCAGCACGTTCCCTTATCACACTATTCCTTATTCTATCTTTCAGTGATACACCTTCCATACTTCTTAACGCTCTCATTTCTACTGCATTTATTCTACTTTCTTGCTTCTTTTGCCATACCCAACTTTCGCTACCGTACATTAGTGTTGGAACGAGCACCCCTCTGTGAACAGCCAGACGCGCCTTCTTTGACACCTTCACACTGCTCACAAAGGCGCGCAGCGCTCCATTGACCATGTTTCCTGCATTCACTCTTCTTTCACACTTTCCATCTGTCGTAAAAGCCGAGCCCAGATATACAAATTCTGTTACCTGTTCTACTTTCTCACCCGCAACCATAATCTCACATTCTGTCATGCTTTTTTTTTTTTTTTTTTTACAGTAAAGTAATCATTTATTCAGCAACAATATACAATCAACAGTTTCAAATCCATTACAAATAAAAATACAAAAAAAGCATATCCGCACTAGGCTTCATCACAATAAACAAGTGTTATTTGCCACAAGCTTCGTCTTAATATCCCAAAGTGAAATCCGCAACAAGCTTCGTCATATCAATTTAACAACTACACCCCGGAATGATGAGTACCCGGTCCAAAGGTCCCAAAAATGCTGGCGGCATTGCCCCGCTGAATGGCCAGCGATATTCTCGACTCGAGTGGCATAAGGTCTGATGTGAAAATCACACCAAATTGACTTATTTAAATTATGGTTATAATGCGATCTTTCTCTGTCTACCACACTGACACTTAGATTTCTATCTCTTTCCGTTGAGGAGATATTTAAATGCATAAGGTCTGATCTGACGACTTTTAGAAATTATAGAGACGCATCAGGACTAATTTTGACTTACACCTTTATGCTTGGACTTCTCCAAGTTTTTTGTTTAGCGTGTTTCAACTTCAAGGTTTATGCTTCAAAATTTGTTTTCCTTCATGACTGGCGTTATGTCACTAAAAACCTTCTGCTTTGCAAAGGTTGATACAGCATAGGTACGTATCACTAGATACGACGTAATGCTTCAAAGATTTTTAGCCGTTTAATTTTATACAGTAATTCGTATATTAGTTTGAGACCTTATGCCTGTAATAACGTTAACTTTTGAGAATAATATGAGTAGTTAAGTGCAAATAGAACATGCCTTCAACCAGTTCAATAGCATCACGTATGAAGCATAGAGTCGGAAGTCGCTGTTTTCATAAAAAAAATGTTGTATCGATATTATTTAAAACGCAAAAAGAAAATTAAATATATGAAAATATAGGTACTAGTAATCTTCTAAAGATGCAAAAAGTTTCGTGGTCCTAACATTGGGATTGTCTAAAAAAAAATACCTGTCCTTTTTATATTTTTTTTGGATAGAAAATTCATAATTACAAGCCGATTAGTTTATCAATTTTATTTCAGAGCCTCTAGTGCAAGTTTTCGCATATAAAAACGTCTCGAACGCGTTCACGTAAACGTCTCAATTACTATGGAAAAATTGGCAGCGCCACTTGCGGAGCGAAATGGCAACAAACTGTTTTCATAGTATTTGACATTTTAACGCAAACGCGTTCGAGACGTATTTTGTAGCCGAAAACCTACACTAAGCATACTGCTCTCCTGAAAAGTTAAGAAATCACACATCAGACCTTATGCTTCTCGAGTCGATATTTGTTGGACAAGGTACCCACCAGACCGTGGGTCGCCTCCCCGGTCTCTCAACCTACGTCCCGAGTCCTTAACCAATTTTTTGTAAATTGTAACTTGTAGGTTCATAAAATAGGGTTCTGCTGAAATATTCCAAACGATTCTATAAGACCTTGTGTAATGTCAATCAATTGACGACATAATACCTAAATCCTGCAACCGGCAACTGGTGTATTTGGCCCGCTGTTTATACAGCTTTGCAAACAATGTTATTAATTTGAATAGCAATTTTTGTATACAAAGGTTGAATCAACTTGACATTGTATTTGCATATTATTTGGTACCTATTGTTATAAAAATGTATGGATTTCCAGTTGGTTTTTATTGTTAACACTAGCTTCTGTCCGCGACTTCGTCCGCGTAGAATTAAACTTAAGAACTGTAATAGTATATTTTGCAATAATTGGGAATGGATGAGTTTTTTAAAAGTGTTTGGTGATTTTTCTATTGATAGGAATAACCATCCTTAGCTACGGAAAAAAGTTTCAGATTTTTCCGTCGAGCCATATATTATATAAAAAATAAAAACATTTTACTCAGTCACTCGGCGGCCCCTATACGACATTATCAAATAAAAAAAAAATGCTGCTTGAATCTGTGGTAAACAATGACCTTTGTCACTGACGTTGATAGCACCGCACTCTCGGAAGCTAAAACAAGCAACGGCTAAGTGGCGCCGTCTGTAGATTGTTGGTGGTACTAAACCACGTAGCTAATGATGGTTATTCCTATCAATAGAAAAATCACCAAGCACTTTTAAAATAATCATCCATTCCCAATTATTTACGTCGCGACTCTAGTCAGCTACGACCTTTGACATGTTTATCGCTATGCCGCGGGAACTATGCAATTTTCCGGGATAAAAGTAGCCTATGTGTTAATTTAGGGTACCAGCTATCTCTGTTCCAAATTTGATCCAAATCCGTCTAGTCGTTTCAGCGTGAAGAAGGAACAAACATACACACTCACATCATCACATCCATCCATCCTCACAAACTTTAATAATATTAGTAGGATTTGGTATCGGTATTTAAGCAAGTGTGAAATGTTTTCTGTTATTTGTTTAACAACATATGTCAAAATTTGATTGGCAACTAGACAATAATACAAAGCAGCATTATTTTTGTCTTCATTCATATTTTAACTAGATGTTGCCCGCGACTACGTCTGCGAACAATTCGTTTAGCGCGCGGGAACTATACAATTTTGCGAGATAAAAAGTATCCCATGTCCTTCCCAAGATCACGAATCCTTTTACCAAATTTTACCATGATCGCGTAGCATTCACATTTACGAGTATAATCTATATTATATCTAAGTATACATATAAAAAAAGCCGTGGTAGTCCAGTGGTTTGACCTGTGGCCTCTCAAGCAGAGCGTCGTGGGTTCAAATCCCGGGCTCGCACCTCTGAGTTTTTCGGAATTTATGTGCGAAAATTACATTTGTAATTTGCCATGAGCTTTTCGGTGAAGGAAAACATCGCGAGGAAACCTGCACACATCTGCGAAGAAATTCAATGGTATGTGTTAAGTTCCCAATCCGCACTGGGCGCGCGTGGGAACTATAGCCCAAACCCTCCAATACACGGAGGAGGCCTATGCCATGAGGCACGCCGAATTACGCGACAATTTAATAAATAAACGACAATAACTACAACAACATGTACTTACTGAAATTGTAGCGAATTCGGAATAAAAAGGCTTAGAAATAGAAAAATATATATAAAAGAAAATCGTGTTAGTGTAACTATATGTAACTCGAGAACGGCTGAACCGATTTGGCTGAAAATTGGTGGGGAGGTAGCTTAAATCCAGAAATAGGTAATAGAATACTTTTTTATTCATTATTGTCCTAACAATGTGGCTGTACGTTAGTAAACAAAATATTTGGCACAGGGCTGGATTAAGGTGGATTTGGGACTTTCGCAAAGTTTTTAAAGACTAGCTTTTGCCCGCGACTTCGTCTGCGCAGACTTCATTTATTTTCAAATAGCTTTTGCCCGCGGCTTCTCTCGCGTGTACCAGTAGTATTTCAATCCCGTTTTTTTCCCGATCCCGTAAGAATTTCGGGAAATGCTCTCTTAATGCTACCCTGCAATCTCCAAGCAAACCACTTGCCAAATTTCAGCTTACTGCGACCAGTAAAACTACAAATCCCGTTTTTTCCCGTTCTCGTGGGAATTTTGGAAATTCTTCTCTTAATGCTCCATCTACACTTTCCAAGCAATCTACATGCCGAATTTTAGCTTTCTACGACCAGTAAAAAGAAAAGTCCCGTTTTTCCCGTTCCCGTAAGAATTTCGGGAAATGCTCTCTTATAGCTTCCCTACACTCTTCAAGCAACCTACATGGCAATTTCAGCTTTCTACAACCTTTAAAACGAAAAATCCCGTTTTTTCCCGTTCCCGTGAGGATTTTAAAAAGTTCTCTTTTAATGTTTCTCTACACTCCCCAAGCAACCCACATGTCTAATTTCAGCTTTCTACAACCCATAAAACGAAAAGTCCCGTTTTTATATCTTAATGCTTCCTTACACTGATCAAGTTACCTACATGCCAAATTTCTACTTTCTAAGACCAGTATAACAAAAAAACCCGTTTTTTCCCGTTCGTTTCCGTCAGAATTTCGGGAAATCCTTTTGTAGTGTCCCCAAGGAACCTGAAGGCCAAATTTCAGTTTTCTACGACCAGATCTTGTAGAACTGAATATAAATCCTGTTTTTTTTTAGGATGAAAATGAACTCACCCATAGATCCAACCCAGCATTTGGCTGCCTCGAAATCAGGAGTATGCATAATAAAGCACCTTCCCTCAACATCGTACGTAGCGGTTGTCCTCATGCCTTTAGCGTTGGAGCCATGAGCAATCTCTGTTAACGCGAAGCATCCACCGATCTTCCCGTTGTCATTATCTTCGATTAAATGGAAATGGTGCTCCCTGCCGCTGCCTCGGATGGTGTTCGCAAACATTCTGAATGTGAGAGATAGTTTGACAGCCAGAGAACTGTCGAACATGAAGATGGCTTCGGTGAAGGACTGGAACAATCTAGGGTCATCAGCAATCTGGAATGTTTTAGGGGATAATACGATGAATTCTATATGGATGAGATTTTTTCAATCAGTTTCAATTAGTAAATAATAATAATTCATTTATTGCAGATAAAAAATCCATAGTTTGTTAGTCACAATGTCTTATTATTATGTTAGTAAGCACATACACATTAAAAAACAAATTAACACTAGCTATAGCCTTTCACAGGTCCACAACGAGTGGAAGTCCCTACTACAAGCCCTTTGTGCCAGATAAGTAGGTATTGTTTTGTAATGATTTGTTGTGTTCAATAAAATGTATTTGTATTGTATTGTATTGTATTAATCCGGGCCACCCAAAATGTACTTACCTCTTCCAAAGGCACAAAGTCAACATTGTGGACAACATACATCCTTTTTGTGGTGATATGGCGTTGCTCGTCCAACGTTGGAGTGGCTTCCGTGTGTTTGAACAGAGGATGGGACTCCATGAAGCTCCATACTTTATTCTGAAAAAGGATTGAATATGCATATTGATTATCAGATAAGTAAGTAGTTAAATAGTAGCCCAAATAGTGATAGTGACTTTTTTATGAGTAAAATTTTATTATTATTGCAATGGAATAAAGGTGAAAAGGTTGTTACACAAAGGAATCAATTAGTTTTTGTTAATAAAGCCCTTAACTATGTTTTTTTTTTTAAAGGACAGGTACCCAAAGTGTAGTGGATTAAGTCTTTTAATTTAATACATATTGTCAATTGACATCCCAGTAGCTAATACAAACATTACATTAAAAAAAAATGTTTTTGTTCCACAGCCTCATATCACAAGCCCTTTGAGATCAAGTTGAATGTTTAGTGGTATTTAATAGGAATGTTAAAAAGATGAGGTATTAAATATAAATTTATATTGTGATGCAGATGAGATGGGGTTGTGGGCAGATGTAAACCAATTAAAAAAAAAAAAAATTAAAAACTCCGTAAGCACTTTACCTTAGTTTTAATAGAATTTATGGTGTCATAAGCCAGTTTCATTCGCCGCCAATCGAAGGAAGCTTTCTTTCTAAAGCCATCCAAAGGCCCTGAAGGCAGATCAGGGAAACAACTCTTGAGCTCTTCATCACTTGCGGGCTGTATTTCTTTTACTTCCATTTTGAGCAAATGTTTAATAAGTACTAAGTTTTTTTTTAAATGTCCCGCTGGACTTTGGACGAAGAACTGAACTGGCGATTTGCGCACAAACAACTTTTCCTATCGTATCACTGGGAGGTAATACCTAACCGACTTAAATTCGTTAATATTTATCGGAGCTCTATAATCCTCGATTAAAATTAAAAACATTTACAACTACACAAATATTATCATTAAATTTATTATCATAATCCGAGGAACCAAAGTTCAAAAAACTTCACAATTTTCAAGTACATTCAGTTGAAGTCAAGTGCAATGAACTTATTTTTTTAACATTAAACAGGTTTATGGACTTTTCCAAATTATAGCCCTTATGCCGGTGCAATAACGACTAATCAATTTTGACGTACAGCATTTCGTGACTAAACATTTCTTATGCGAGCATTGTACAATCCTACGTCATGTCAAAAATTATGTTTGTGTTGTAGCAATGACCTGACACTTTATTATGCAAATCGACAACATTATTAGCATTGTCTCAAACAGTGTGGACAATTTCAGAGGCGTTTTTCGTCACTCATATGTCACTGTCAATGTCAAAAAGCTCAAAAGTAACTTCAAAACAAAGTTATAGGCTTTCGATGTTTGTATTGTTTGTTTGATTAGTATTTTAAATGTTGCATTAAGTGAATAATTTTAGACTGCAGCGACAATGAATACTGGTAAGATGTGATACCTAAAACTTTTATATTCTAGTTCCTTATAGTTTTTGAATTAAAATGTCGTAATGTAGATTAAGATTTAAGTTCTTCACGATATGAGTTCCATGTTCTAGGAAAACAACTTTTTGTTTCAATTACCTACCTTCGAAAACTCTATCTCTACAGCCTCGACTTTAGATCTCTTAATTGAAAGTGATAGCGTGTTATAAATTTATTTAAATGAGATATTCTTCGTTATTTTAATAGTAAGCTTCCAAACTCATTATGTTCTGGCCACCAAAGGGCTAGCAGCTATCATTAATGAATTGGAATAGTTATTCAGTGAGGGAATGCTGTCAGCCTTTTGGCGCCTTTTTATACTTATTTAATTTAGCTGTAAGAAACTAGTTATTTAAATTTTAGTTTTAATTTGGTTATACTGTGTTAAAAGAAATAACAAGGAAAGCTTAAACTATGATTAAATTATTTTATTGAATCAGGCGTTACTTTGCGGAGGTCCATTTCAATGAACACAAAATATTCACGATTAAATTAAAAAACTAATTAAATTAACGGAACTAAAATGAAACCTAAATAACCCTTTACTTTTCCGCAGTTGGGTATAACGGAGAGGCAGTACCGCAGTTATTCAATTTATAATTTTTTAAAAAGTAATGTACTTAATTCGAAATATTATGAACGGGATGTGAACCGCGATTACCTGTATTGAGCAACCGATATTTCGACGCAGTTGCATGTTGTTGATGTTTATAATATTTCAAATGAACTTAACCGTGAATCATTGAAAACTCTTAATGTACTTAATATTTTTGTAATAATGCTTCTTTTGTTGAGTAATAAGAGATCAAATAATGTTCAAGTAGTAAATAATCACTGGCACTTGACTGTATTTGTAGAAAAGAGTCCATTGTTATTGTCCAAAATCATCTCTAATAACTATACCTCGGACTCGCTAAAACAGATATGGGCATAGAAAAAGATTCAATAGTTGTCACTGTGTAACTAAGATTTTGTCTAAACAGTATTATTTTCACAGTTAAGATTGGCCTATTTTAGTTGCATATCTATCATATAGTTATTGTTCTATTACTGTGTTGTGATTCTTTTGCGATGACTTGTCCAGGGTATGGTAATAACCATTCATTGAAGCAATCATCTTGGAATTTTGATACAACTATCTGTCCTACAATAGTGTGACCCTACTTTATAGTAGGCATATTATTATTATAAATACCAAAGTAATCTATGATGTAATTTTTTTTTAATCTCAATTTTTTTATGAGGCTTACCTCTAAAAACAAAATTCGTTCGTTTAAGGTTTGAAATATAATAGTAACATATTTTGGAATGCGGCCCTTTTGCATTCAATGAACATTGTGTTATTTTCCTGAAAAATTCTGGAAAAGCGTTTGTTCATAAGGATTCACAGACAAAGTTGCAGACAAAAGATATTTTATTATGTTTCAGGGGATTCGTAACTGTAGTTGTTATCTTAGTGAATTCTAAAAGAAATACCCTAAAAAACAAGCTTACCTTTGCAGCAAATAACTAACTTAAAAAAAACTATTTTGTTTAAAAAAAGTTAATTATATGTTGACCGACGTTTAAACGTAATTACCGTAATGGGTTACGTTCAGTGCTTGCACGTAAACGTAGACCATTAACGGCCGTCCGTGCTACCGGGGCCGACAGTTCCCTTACTTTATTATCCCCTCTTTGGAAAGTGGAACTGTAAAATGCGCTCCATGGCTTTTTAAGCTGAAGCTGATTGGTCAGTCAGATATTTTATGGCGTACCTTAACGCAACTTTAAGTTGCAAGAAAACAATTTTCTCAAACATGCAATGAAATTGGCCAGCTTTGCCAGCAGAAAGTTGCCAGCCTCAAATATCCAGCCTCGCTACCGCTCGGCCGTTGATATATTTTTCGGCCGGCAACCCTATACTTTCCGGCCTCTGAAGTAATGTACTATTATTATCTCAGTCCGAGTGTCATACATAGGCTACAATTCTGTGCTAACATAATATTTAATATTAAAACCCCCTACGCAATGAATCGAGTAATCATACGTAAATCCTACTAATATTGTAAATGCGAAAGTTTGTAAGTGTGGATGTATGGATGTTTGTTACTACTTATTTCACGCCAGAACAGCTGAACAGATCTGGAAGAAATTTGGAACATATATACATATAGATTAGGTATGGTCTAAAATACCTAACATATAGGCTACTTTTCATTCCGCAAAATTGCGTAGTTCAGACGAAACCGCGGGCAATATTATATTCCAGCTCTAAAAGTTACGTACGTAAATATACAAAAACAAAACAAGCACCAGCCAACTCACTTCGAAAAGCCAGTAATAAACGTTAATAAAATCATATTGTTACGTTAAAAATAACAGTTAATTTAACGTTAACCAAGCGAAGGCAATCAGGGGCGCCGATGCAATATGCACGTAGACCATTACCGCAGTTTGTGCCACCGGCCCGATTGCACTGCAGTTTTATTGGTTCGGGTTATAAAGTCCCTTTTTATGCACCGGGTAAGAGTATTTGTTTTTATACCGGTATCAGTAACGTGGGTTAGTTATTTAAAGCTTTGTCACAGTACATATAAGCACAAGCAGTAGGGAATCTACGAACAAATCGGTCGAAACGAACGCACACATAGACACGCGCTTTTACACGGCCCCTAAGCGGATCTCGCGGTGCCGTCAGTCGCGCGTGGCGCATTGAGACGAGCGGCCGTGTTCGTTTTAAACATGCCAAGAGCGTATTGCGCAGTGTACGGCTGCTTGAACTCGGCTTCTTCAAAACCGGAGCTTTCGTTTTTTAAACTCCCTGCTGATGTTGAAAGGTAAGAATGATACTATATTATTATGAAATAAAATATATACCTATATTATTTTTATTACGAGAAATGTCAGATGTCACTTCTCCGACAAATGCTTTTTCTGTTAAATAAAACGTTTGGCTGTTTAGATGATAAGTAAGTAGTTGCCGTACATTATAGACCGTGTTTTTGGTGAAAAAAATTTCTACGGACTTTCATTGTTATCATCTTGCATCTATAGTATATGTACTAATATATTATAGAAAACTACACTTGAAGGATAACTTGTCAAATACCTATAGGTAGGGCAAACCTTGGTTAAAAAAACTATTCATTTTAACAAAAATTAAATCGACAACCCTAACGCTTTATTGGAGCGTAGGTACTTTTTTCAAAAAGTAGGCCTATCTTCCCTACTGCTTTAGCTTATATATATACTGTGGCTTTGTTTTTAACTCCCGACGGAAAGAGGGATGTACCTATATAAGTTTGATGTCGATTTGTCGGTGTCTCTGTTTGTGTGTGTGGTTGTCTGTCTGTGGCATCATAGCTCTCAAGCCGATGGACCGATTTCGATGCGGGTTTTCTCATTTGAAAGCCAGTTTCCATGCGGTGGTTCTTAGCCATGTTTGGTTAAAATCGGTCCAGCAGTTTGAGAAATTCAACTCTTTTACAAAATGGGCTTCCTACCCCATACCGTGATTTATGTATGCATGTTTGTAGATTATAAACAGACAAAGTAAAATTAAAAAATTGCAAAACCAAAATTTTTAATTACCTATCTACCTAAGTACCTTCAAGAATATCTTCAAGATTATCTGTAAACATAAACAACGGTATCATCATCATCATAATTATGGTCAATATATCAAACAATCAGCCAACAAGAATCAAGATTACCTGTCGTCTCGAACGCAATAATATTGAAATATTTTGGGATAATTCTAAGACAGTATAAAAACTGCATATAAAGCTCCAGAACAACGTAAAAGCTAGTGTTTGAAGTTGAAATATAGAGTTTTTATTTTACGCGGGAACTACGACCGCATTCAGCTCTTCAATCGCTATGATGGTTCCGTCAATACCTTGTTGAAGCCCGAGAACCCGGCGGCCACACAATAATAGAATATATTTTAACTAGCTTCTGCCCGCGACTTCGTCTGCGTAGAATTATACATATAAACCTTCCTCTTGAATCACTCTATCTATTAAAAAAACCGCATCAAAATCCATTGCGTAGTTTTAAAGATATAAGCATACATAGGGACGGACAGACAGCGGAAAGTGACTTTGTTTTATACTATGTAGTGATTATTCTTTAGAATTTCAGACTATGTTTTTTGACGTACGTGGTAAGGTTCAAAAGTTTCCGGCCTAATAATGAAAATTAACGTTTAGGTTAAAAAAAATATTTTTATTTTTCAATGTAGTCTCCTCCTATTATTATACATTTTTCAGATCGTTTGATTAACATTTCTATGCCTTTAAAATAATATTCGGAAGTTTTGTCTTCGTAATGCTCGAAAACTGCAGCAGCGACCTCATCATCGGACGAAAATTTTCTCCCCCTTAAGTCCGATTTAAGTTTAGAAAATAAAAAATAGTCGCTTGGGGCTAGATCAGGGCTGTAAGGTGGGTGACGGATTGTTTTAAATCCACATTTAGATATAGCCGCCTTTACAACTGCAGCCGTGTGGACAGGCGCATTGTCATGAAGAAGACGGACACCCCTGCTGAGTTTTCCTCGACGTTTAAGCTTTATTGCTTCTCGCAACTGGTCTATAAGGCAAGCATAGTAACTGCCGTTTACTGTCTGATTGCGTTCTTTGATATCTATAAGCAATATCCCTTCGCAATCCCAAAATATTGTGGCCATTATCTTTTTGGTAGATTGGCACACCTTTGCCTTTCGAGGGGGTGCTTCCCCAGAACGACGCCACTCCATCGACTCTCTTTTCGAAAGAGGATCATAGTATAAGACCATAGTTTCGTCTCCGGTAACAATGGACTGGATAAATTCACTCTCACATGACTTGAACTCCTCTAAAAGTTCCTTGGAGCACGCCACTCGTTCAGCTCGCTGAGCACTCGAGAGAAGTTTCGGGACCCATCTTGCACTAACCTTATTCATGTTTAGATGGTCGTGTAGAATCCTAAGGACTGTTATTTTCGTAAGTCCCGTTCTTGACGCTATTTCCTTCGTCTTTAGTCTTCTGTCCTTCAGTACCTCTTGTTCGACTAAATCGACGTTATCTTGCGTAAGAACCTCAACAGGGCGGCCTGGTCGGGGTTCGTCATCGATGGACTCACGCCCTAAACGAAACTGCTTACACCAATCCTTAACAGTCGAAAACGAAGGGGAGGAATTCCCGTACACGTTATCTAACCTTTCTTTGATTATAGTTGGACTTATGCCTTCCTTTGTCAGAAATTTTATCACTGATCGATACTCCAATTTGAACATTGTACAAATTACACCGCTTTTTATATTTAAATCAAAGAAAATTTTATGAAAACGAAAGTTACAAACCACGAAATTATCCACACAATAGCTGAATAAATGACAAATAAAATGACATTCATTTGTTTCTTGTTTTCTTCTTTTAAATATATACGGCCAGGAACTTTTGAACCTTACTGGTAAGTAGGTACTTAGTAGGTTCATAGCTAATATCTTCTGATTGCGAGTCCGGTCTCATGGACACCCAAGAATAATAACATTAAATTAATAAAAATGAAACACCCCGCACCGCATTGATCAAATAATCAAACTGTGAATAAAAAAAACAATTCAATTTTCACGTCTCATGCCCAAAAAGTTCGACTTTATGCTGGATGGCTTGTTTTATGCTCTTGTTGTACAATCTCCTATTTTTGCTAAAAATGCTTTGCACTTTGCACTTTGGAAAAGAGATGATATTTTTCAAATTGCTGGATCGATTTTTACATTTCAATTTTATCCGTTATTTTCGCGAGGTATAATCCCGAAATAGAAATGGCTAAGTCGCGATTGTTCTTCATTGCGGTTAGAATTGTAGAAATTCCCATGCTATTTTTATTAACACTCATGAGGATTAGGTAAAATTCCATAATTTCGACCGCCAGGGCACACGGCGGCCACGACGTACAAAATCCGCGTTCTGAAATGAACACAGGCACGACGTCGTCTGTGCACGCGTCAATGTGTTCGTAAGATACACAGGGCTGTCTATCGCAAAAACCTAGTTACTATAAGTTCTACCAATGACAAATATAGGTACTTATAATGAAGATATGACTTAGATGTGTGCAAATAAATGTACTTAATCGTTATCTATTTATTTAAACTTACTTAAAATGTGTCTGTCTGTGTATTTAAGCATTATTATTTTCAATTGCAATAGATGTACGACAACAAACTTAAGCGAATGATTCTGTAGTTATTTCATGTATTAATCGCGATAATTTCAGAAAGCATTAATTTTCTAATGTTTTATAAAATGAAGAATGTAGGATAGGTTCTCGAACTTGTGCCGTGCGGCCGACATACATCACGTTGCGAGCCCTACTAGTTGCCAGCAGCTTTCCGGCAGCCTGCGCTTGAGGGGTGGGGTAACTCGAATCGGTGCGGGGCGGAGCGTGGCCATTCTGTACGTTAGTACTATTATATATTCTGTGGCCAGGGCCTTATTTTATAAAGCTACAATTTACAAGCGGAAGTCTCTTTCTGACCCTATGTGTTAGCTAGAGGCTTCCGCTTGTAAATTGTAACTTGGAGCATTATAAACTAGGGCGCAGGTTTGATGGTTAACACGAGCAAGGTAGTAAAACCTAGTAAAAAATAAAGTAGAAAAAATTTCAAGAAAGTTTCTATGACCTAGCGGAGTCCAAGATGCTTTTTTCAACTCGAAAGCCCACTCCGTCTGCGCTCGTAAAAATATTTCATTTTCGACACCACCGACTTTTGTTCTGCACAGAAGAATAAACTAACTTTTTCGAGTTTTTATCTCTATTTTGCGTTCCATCGAACTTTGCACGCTATTGTTGAAGAGTAAGGTTCGTTTTGCTAGCACGCGATTGAGTCAGATATGAGGTTTTGAAAGTGAATTAGATATTTCTTTTTGAAAATGCGAAGAAACTCGCTTGTAAAAGTGAACCGGGAAATATGTGATATTTCTTTATTTAACGTTTTTAGTTGTTTATCCCATGTTTACCCTACGCCACATAGGTGTTTGTATTTATTTTGTGTAGAGTTGAACATTTATTCCATTACGTATATTTCGTTTGCGTTCACATTAGAAAACAAGTAAACAATATTGACATGTCGTTTTATAGAAAAAAATAACAGCAACTTACGTTTTATAATCCCTGAAATATTGTGATTTGTTTTGTTGTCTGTCTGTGTATAAGCATTATTATTTTCAATTACAATAGATGTACGACAACAAACTTAAGCGAATGATTCTGTAGTTATGTCATGTATTAATCGCGATAATTTCAGAAAGCATTAATTTACTCTAATGTTTTATAAAATGAAGTAGGTAGGGTAGGTTCCCGAACTTAGAGCCGAGCGGCCGACATATGTACATCGCGTTGGGCACCCTACTTGTTGCCAGCAGCTTTCCGGCAGCCTGCGCTTGAGGGGTGGGGTAACTCGAATCGGTGCGGGGCGGAGCGTGGCCATTCTGAACGTTAATACTATTATATATTCTGTGGTTTGACACCACCCAATGATTAAGCTAGGTTCGGATGTTTTGTTTGACCTAACCGCCCTTGGGTCCGATTTATAATAGTAAATCATTGGGAGTGTACCTGTTTCCACGACTTGACTTCACTACATATTTCGAACGGAGCGGAATTGCGAAAAATACCGCAAAACGTAAATAATTTATAAAAAGCCCTCGCCATAGAAACACAGATTAAATCAAATAAAAGCCTGGAAACTCTATGTTTTCCCGTTCAAATTGAAGTCCATTCAAGAGCGGAAAACATTGTATAGAACAAGAGAGAATTTTTGAATAGCGCCAATTCTGGTGATTGATTTTCATTGGCTAGCAAAATTGAGGTTTTGGGTTTAGGCACTGGTCCTACCGAGGGCGAGGAAGCGTTTATAGACCGACCACTTAACTGAGTCCTCGCCCGCGCGGTGCAGGGGCGCGGGGTGGGACGACCGCGGGGGCCGAGAGGTGCGGGCGGCAGGTCCACTTAACTAAAATTATGTAGCAGCTCCTTGACTGCAACAATCCTACAAAAAAGGGATTAGTGGTTAAGAGGGTGCATCCGTGCTGAGCTCGCAACGTCGCATTTTTGGTGATTTTTTGCGATTATTTCACATAAATTGAATGAAAGTATCAAATATCCGTCTGTAGTGCACTTCGTTTTTAGTGTATTAATGTGTCTAATGCAATAATTCATCGTGATGGACTTTTATTTTCTTATTAAACGAGATATTGTATTTTATCCCATTAATACGAAAATAAAAGTCCATCACCATTAATCATTGCATTGGACACATTAATACACTAAAAACGAAGTGCACTACAGACGGATATTTGAAACTTTCATTCAATTTCTGTGGAATAATCGCAAAATATCACCAAAAATGCGACGTTGCGAGCTCAGCACGGATGCAATACGTATAAATAGCATGTATTTTTTTTTGAGAAATAAACAGTTTTTTTTAATATAAATATTTAGATTCTGGGCGGGTGGTAGGGCCTTGTGCAAGGTCCGTCCGGATTGCTACCACCATATTACTGGCTAATCCTGCCGCTAAGCAGCAGTGCTGAATTCTGGTGTGGAGAGTAAGACAGCCGGGAAAATTACGGGCACAAGAGGCATTTCATCTAAGTCCTCTAGGTTGGCAACGCATCTGCAATCCCTCCGGGGTTGCGGGTGTCTATGGGCAGTTATGATTCCTTACCATCAGGTGACCCACTTGCTCGTTTGCCTTCCTATTAACATAAAAAAAAGATTACTTAAACACTAGCGATTTTTCCGGGCGATTTCTCAGCGATTTGGTGCACGCGGCGAGCAAATCGCTGAGCAAATGACTGAGAAATCGTCTGGACCCATCGCTAGTGTGTAAGGGGGGTCTCTATCGTTTGCCCGAATTTCATATGCCATAAATGTATTGTTTGCCATAATGATCATTTGCCATAACTCTTTTTTCTCTTTATTTGTTAATTATTCAGGATTGTTATGAAAGAAACCTAACCTAACCTAACCTATAGAGTTCTACAGGATTGCGATTACAATGCTCCTGAAAAAATTACGGTTTCAGAGAAAACAAGGGTTATGGCAAATGATCACTATGGCAAACATTACATTATGGCATTTGAAATTCGGGCAAAAGAGGGGCTCCGGTGTAAGGGCCCCGCCGGCGAGAACTTTCTCCCTACTAAGTTCTCTCTTTCAACCTGAAACTACCGTGAGATTCAATCATAATTACACAAATGAAATGAAATGAAATTCTTTATTATAAACGGACAACTCACGTGTTAAGGCGCTGTCAACAGCAAATGACATTGAGCAGCGCCACTCTTCACACATACGGTTCGCGTGCCTGTGAGTGAAAGAGAAGAAACTATTCAGGCAGCTTGGCGCGCGTCTAAAATCTTGCAAATAAGACACAAATAAGAAGAAATAAAAAAAAGTATGGATTAATTGTGAAATATGACTCGTTAGCCGTGTAGGTATGAATATGTTGACTTCATGTTTTTAATTGCAGACCCATACGTCGAAAAATTAAAGACATAGAACCGTTTAATGATGATTTTAAGACCAATCTTTGCAATTATTTTCCATCGAGCCGATTTTGTTCAATTATGTATCGAGTCCGTCTAGCGTGTTTGAAATATGATGAAAATTAACATTATATTTTTTTGTGTGTAGTTTTTCTTAAAAAAGTGCTTAAATAACATCAATTTCAACAAAATTAGGTGTTGTCAGCCTCTTAAAGCCGAGAGATGCGCGAGCAGCACTGGCACGCAATGTTCGTTTGCTGCCGCCGGTGCGAGTGCTCCGAGGGAAGGATTACCAACTAGTCCGAAACATGTCGAGCATCACTTGATTTTTATAACTGAGTTATCAGTTTGTGTAATTAAGTTCTCCCTATTAATAAGAACCGGCGACTACTCGCTGTAGGTACTCGCTTCTCGCATCGGCGGCGGTGGGACCAGTGCCTCATGCTCCATAGACAGAGAGGCCATATGAAACAGCTATAAAGCACTTAGTAATTATTATTTACCACCAGCTAACTTAGGTGGCTCATTTACCTTAATTGGTGTGTAAAAAAAACGGCACAGCGAAGGATGTCCGACGAGGTGGACGGATGACCTGTAAGTTTATTGTCTCTCGCTCGCAATCGCCATCGTCTTCATTTTGACAGTTCATGTATGGGCTGACAATTGGCATCGGAATCAACTAGCTGTCACATTCATACAAGAACTGTCAAAATGAACACGATGTCGATTGCGAGCGAGTTAGACAATAAGCTACCCGGTTAAAGTCGCGCGTTCACTTCCTATAGCTGATATCGCTCCTTTGCCGGAACAACGTGACATATCGAAAATAGTCAATTTTTTTTTATTCCATATTCGAAACCGCCATATTTTAATCTATTTTCTGCAAAAACGTGGCATTTTTTAACGTATAATTAAAAGAGTTATGCAAGAACAAGACCACAATACGGCGCCATCTTATGATGTAGCGTTGTCTCTTTCGGTTATCCTGCTTACTTCGAAACTGTATTATGTCAGTTGCCCCGCGCCGCTCGGAAGGTGAAGTGCTGCCGGCTATCGGCAAAAACGTGACATCACGAGTGTACCACGTTTTTGCTGTAAAGGTGAGTTTCAAACGAATTATTTTCTTTTCTTCGATACTGCGATAAGTGCATTTAACCCGACTTTACTGAAAAAACACATAACAAATTTTTGTAGTCTAGTTATGATATCATGTTTTTGTTGTAATAATAATATTTTTCAACTGTGATATCTCATAATACAACATTGTAGGTGTTAATGTGTTTTCTCATGTAAAGTTCATGTTCCGAATATTTACTGATATACAGTTTTTCTAGCAAAACAATTTTAGTTGGATGTATTAATTATCGTAATATCACGTTATATCTGCTAAAACGGACCAATTAAAACGCTTGTTTTTTTTTATGTAGATGGGATCACGGAGTAAAAGGCTGGTTGAATTGGCTACAAAATCGCAATGTCAAGAAGAATCTTCCATTGCCGAAAAACAAAATAATCTAGTTTCTAATGAACAGAAGCATACACTGAGAAACCTGGCATATCAGAGAGGAAAAAAACTGATCGATGGATCTCGTGAACAAAAATTTAATTCCAAGGTGCCATAGGCCTTTTTATGAAACTTTATAGTTATGACAGAATGTGAGATTATGATTGCGGGTGAGAAAGTACAAGAGTTTGTATATCTGGACTCGGCGTTTACGAAAGATGGAAAGTGTGAAAGTGATATTGAAAGAAGAGTGAAACAGGAAACATTGTTAATGGAGCGCTGCGCGCCTTTGTGAGCAGTGAGAAGGTGTCAAAGAAGAGCGCGTCTTGCTGTTCTCAGAGGGGTGCTCTTTCCAATACGGTAGCGAAAGTTTGGATATGACAAAAGAAGCATGAAAGTAGAATAAATGCAGTAGAAATGAGAGCGTTAAGAAGTATGGAAGGTGTATCACTGAAAGATAGAATAAGAAATAGTGTGATAAGGGAACGTGCTGGTGCAGGATAGAAAAGAGTATGTTTAGTTGGTTTGGTCACGTAAAAAGCTAGAGAGGATGGATAAAAGAAGATTAACTAAACAGATTTATATGGGGAGTGTGAATGGGTGCGTTAGGAGGAGAAGGCCTAGACGGTCGTTCCGTGATCAAATTGGGGACGTTTTGGAGAAAGGTCAGGTCAAGAGTACCCGAAACCTACGAGCATGTATGAAGAGATTCATGAATGTGGGTGAAGCGAAAGAGGTTTGTCAGGATTGTAGCAAGTGTACCTAACATAACAAGGTAGTCTCTGCCTACCCCTGTGGGAAAGAGGTGTGACGGTATGTATGTATGTATGTATGAATTATAGTTTATTTTATTTTATTAGAATAATGAATAGTGCCTTAAGAAAAGTAATTACAAGGCTGAGTAATTTAAGTGAAACTTTTTTACTTAGTATTTTGTAGTCCTTTGTTAATAAATATTTTTTTAGAAAAATGTGTTTTTATTAAATAACCCATAACATAACATAACCATAACAGATATAAATATCAACAACAAAGTGATAAAGCATTATAACACAGTCTATGGTTTCCATTCTTTCAAGAAAAACGTGTCATATGTTCCGTTTATTTTTTGATGATATGTTATGACTATGAATACTTTATTGAATTAGTTTTTGACTATATCGAAGCGAAGTTAATTAGTGTTAGTTTATTTTAAAGTAAATTATAATATCAAAGACTCTATTATTAAGATTTTATGATTTTTTTAAAGTTTAAAACACGTCTCCTGTAAAATCACGTTTTTTGAGATATCACGTTATTCTGGCAAAGGAGCGATATGATGATGATGATGGAAGAAAAACTTATTATAGGAAATTATAATAAAATAAAGACATAATTATGTCTACATTTTTTTCAGATGGAATTGAAAATATTTCAAACATAGTTTAGATAGGTATAGAGTGGGTTAGGTTAGGTTTGTTCTATAATTTTCATTAAAAGTCAATGGACCAAAAATATGTATGTATTGCTTGGTCCAAACAAAATTATTCGACTATATTCGATATGACCCAGTTAGCAATGACCGAATTCTGTATCATTTTAATTTCCATTTGTTTACGTATTTTTACAAAAGTTTATTGAACTAAATTTTGTGGTTATGGTTGAGGTATGGCGTCGTAGTAGTCCTTTATAAAACCTCGGCAAACGTCAAATTACTAACTTTTAATTAAAATCCGACCTTGTTTTTTTTTCTACTGCCACAGTTCTGGCTGGAAAATGTTCGCCCTAGCCTTTCGGTTCCGAAAAGTTTTTAGCCAGCCAGAGGGGCAACTCCGAAATCCGATTTTCGAAGTTCGTATCACACCGTCCCTCTCACTCTCAAATTAATAACTATTAGTGAGAGCGGAACGGCACGAAACGAACTTCGAAAATCGGATTTCGGAGTATAAGGCCAGCTAGTGTATCGTTACGTTAGTACCCTTCCGGTCGGCGAGGGAGGTGCACGTTCGCCTTTCAAAAGTTTTCCCGCCGAAATGTACGCGAGAGGTAAAACGTTTAGTTAAAAAGTTTTCGGTTCGATTTTGCTATCTAATTTATTAACGAGTGTCTTTTGTTTCAGTTACATTATTGGTGCTAGTTTTCGCGTTTGTTAACTGCGTTTCGAGTTTCGGTAAGTGGTTAATTCGTTAAGTTTCTTGCGGCGTATTTTTCTTGGTAATGATGGTCTTTCCTAAAGCGCTGGTGGTTAAAAACTTGTCAAAGATCCCTTGGTGGCCTATTTGCAAAATGAACCTTCGATGTGAAATAATGTAGAATGTAGAGCTCGTGTTATCCGAATAGTTAATGAACGATCCGAACATTTTAAAGTTCAGTCGAATATAAACTAAAAAATACTCGCAAATTAATAATTTTTTGAGTTATCCTTTTATCCTTCTATAATTCGTCTGCCAGTAACCATCCACCATTTACTCGCCCCGCCATTGTCAAATCTACTTGCCAACCTCGTTCAAGGTAAAGCAAAGCCAATGATTAAATTACTGAGGTACCATATAGTCCAAGAGCTGGTTAGAAAAAAAAATTAAAATTAAAAAATAGAACCGCCTTCAATTCGCTACTTTAGAAATGTCAAATCAAAATTATTTTTCGGTGAGTGCCACCTACTTATTTATATGTTGAAGTCGGTGCCTCAGCCGGCGCCACCGTTATATTTATGTGTGATATTCGTGGCAAAACTGGACCTAGTCTATCTGCCTATATAGTACATATTCGGCTTGGAACTATTTTAGCTGAGGCGCCTTCACCCATATAAATAATTAGGTAGCACTCACCGAAAAATAATTTTAATTTGACATTTCTAAAGTATCTAGTGAATTGGAGGCGGTTCTATTTTTTTACTTTAATATTTTCTTTCACGCTTTTTAGTGAATCGTTTTGTAATTTATCCAATTTATAACGCCCAATACCCGCTACGGACTTGTGGTCACATAACAGAGTTCCGTTGCCTACCTTCTGGCTTCAGCATCAGATCAGTTCAAAAGAATCATCAGCTTAAAGCCTCTTCTTCTTAGTCGCTTATCTATATCACTTATAGCCGCGCGAGCATTATCTACTTAGCTTTGACGAGTTCCGTTGGCCATCAGCAGTCTTCTTCATCAGGTCCAGTCCACCAAATTATACTTTCTGAATGTAAATATGTACTTGATTTGGGGTCAAAATGTTAAAATCGCTGTAGGTGTGCTTATAAAATTTGAGGGTTGCCCTCGATTTCTCCAGGATCTCATTATCAGATCTTCATTTGGTGGTAATGGCACCAAACTGGAAGTATTCCCTTTCCAAAAAAAAAATAATTTCCAAATCGGTCCACAACTGACGGAGTTCTGGAGTAACAAACATAAAAAAAAAATACAACCGAATTGAGAATCTCCTCCTTTTTTTGAAGTCGGTTAAACATATTTTAAATGGACGAAAATCTTAGGAATATTGCTATATGGGCGATGTGACTAACCCATCACTATTTTGATGCCTCTTTCCACCTATTGTGTTGCTATGTGTGTATGTGTGTGTTGCTAGCGGCATCGCCTATAAAATGACTTTCATCGATTCCCTCTATGGGCATTTACCATCTACGCGGTGAGACAAGCCTGCACTGAGCCTCTAGTGTAAGTTTTCGCATATAAAAACGTCTCGAACGCGTTCACGTAAACGTCTCAATTACTATGGAATAATTGGCAGCGCCACTTGCGGATCGAAACGGCAACAAACTGTTCTTATAGTATTTGACATTTTAACGTGAACGCGGTCGAGACGTATTTTGTGACCGAAAACTTACACTAAACATACTGGTACATTGTATGTTTTTTCTTTGCTCCCAGGTGAAAAGTTTATATCAGCGTTTATGCTTCCTAAAATATTTAGTCTAAAATGTCTACCAGCTCTTGTAACAATATAAACTTGACGGTAACTTAATCAAATCAGTTCTAAAGGCATGATTTCGATTTAAACTCGAGTTCTGGCAATAAATGTTACATCAAAGCGTGATTTACTCGAGCAAAGACGGGAGTCAATCGAGTGGAAAACTCGATTGCGTTCAAACCCGAGATATAGGATGGGTAGCGAGCAAATGTTTGTACAGGCTCTTCTGTTTTCAAAAATGATTTAATTTTCTCTATTTTTATAGCACATATTCAAAAAATAAAACATTAAATTAAAATTTTAATAAACCCCCAAGCATTAATCGCGTATAACGTAAATGAAAAAATCTAACTAATATTATAAATGCGAAAGTATGGATGGATGGATGTTTGTTTGTTACTCAATCACGCCAGAACGGCCCAACGGATCTGGATGAAATTTGGCGCATGATAGAGAAAAGTCTGGAATAGCACATAGGCTACTTTTTATCCTGGAAAATTGCGTAGTTCCCGTGGGATAGCAATAAACGAATTATTTGCAGACGAAGTCGCTGGCAACAGCTAGTAATTGAATATGGCGCGAAAAAAGCCTTACATCATTATGGAAAAGAGCTGATACTCTTGAAACTGCTTTATCGATTTTTACCAAACTTAAGCTAAGAAAGAACCCTACGAAACCTGCTTTCGTATGAAAAAAATCTCATCGAAATCGGTCCCTACGTTTGAGAGCTACCATGCTACAAACAGACACATACACATCAATATCAAACTTATAACACCCCTCTTTTTGCGTCAGGGGTTAATATAGGCAGATAAGCCCCTTTGCGCGTACTGCCTTAAAGTTTTAGCACTTCATATCTCACTAGCTGTTGCCAGCGACTTCGTCTGCAAAGAATTCGTTTATCGCTATCCCGCGGGAACTACGCAATTTTCCGGGATAAAAAGTAGTCTATGTGCTATTCCAGACTTTTCTCTATCTATGTGCCCAATTTCATCCAGATCCGTTGGGCCGTTCTGGCTTGATTGAGTAACAAACAAACAAACATCCATCCATCCATCCATCCATCCATCCATCCATACTTTCGCATTTATAATATTAGTTAGATAAGCTTCATAGCTACACTAGCTGTTGCCAGCGACTTCGTCTGCAAAGAATTCGTTTATCGCTATCCCGCGGGAACTACGCAATTTTCCGGGATAAAAAGTGGCCTATGTGCTATTCCAGACTTTTCTCTATCTATGTGCCGAATTTCATCCAGATCCGTTGGGCCGTTCTGGCGTGATTGAGTAACAAACAAACATCCATCCATCCATCCATCCATACTTTCGCATTTATAATATTACTAGCTGTTGCCCGCGACTTCGTCTGCAAAGAATTCGTTTATCGCTATCCCGCGGGAACTACGCAATTTTCCGGGATAAAAAGTAGCTTATGTGTTATTCCAAATCATAAACTATGTCTGTTCCAAATTTTATCCAGATCCGTTAAGCCGTACTGGCGTGAAAGAGTAACAAACATCCATACATCCATACATCCATACTTACAAACTTTCGCCTTTATAATAGTAGTAGGATTATTTAGATGCACTTTGAACGCGTTCGCCATGACCCTGAGAGCTTAGTGTAGTTTTTGACACAAGATATGTTTCAAACGCGTTTGCGTTAACGCCTCCATTAATTCAATAGACTGGCAACTCCCTCTGGCGGCACGTATCGACAACAAACTGTCATCATAATCATCGTCATCGTCATCAGCGTCTAGTTCCCACGCAGGACCAGTGCGGATTGGGAACTTCACACACACCATTAGGTAAATTGCTTCGCAGGAGTGTGCCGGCTTCCTCTCGATATTTAGCTTCACCGAAAAGCGCCATGATAAATTACAAATGTAATTTTGCACATAAGTTCGAAAAACTCAGAGGTGCGAGCCCGGTCACGAACCCACGACCCTCTGCTTAAGAGGCCACAGGTCAAACCACTAGGCTACCACGGCTTCAAACGGCTTTGTTAAACTTTAACTAATGACAAAAGGTCATACTGTAATGATACACTTGTCAAATGGTTTTCAACTTAACCCCTAATTACCGGTTTACCTTGAATCCATTTCTTTATTAATAACCTGCTATAAAATGCACCACGAATACACTAATGAATACTCCCCGAACGCTGTCTACGTGTCTGTCTGTTTATTATTTATCTAATTATACGGTTGTAACGTCTCAATAACGTGGTCTGAATTAATTCGAACGGCCTCCGAATTTGTTTCTAATTTAGTTTCGTTTGTTAGTCTTCCCTACAAAAGCTACGGAAATATGTTATAGCACTACCGCCCGCACCTCTCTCGGTCCCCTTTGTCGTCCTACCCCGCGCCCCTGTGTCGCGTGGGCCAGGACTCATTTAAGCGATCGGTCTAGAACACATGGAAAAATCCGAAAACTGAAGCCCTGGCCGAACTACTTTTCGGATTTTCCATTGTGTTCTAGTTATCAGTATTATTTACAAATATAATTTCTAACCGGTAAACCCAATGATATTTCAGAGTATAAGATATGTTACGTTCCTAGTAAATTGCGTTTGAAAAACGTTCCCTCTGTCAACTGTCACATTGATTGTCACGGACTACTCATACTGTGGCTTGTTTGAGGTAAACTGATTGCGACATGAGACAATTGGGTCATTTATGAATCTTCAACTCGGGCGCAGTAGTAACATATCTACTCCCTGTTTATATGTAATATCATTGGGTAAGCCGCAAAAATAAATACAAAAATCGAAAAGTAAAATTCTCGATTCTGTGACAGAATTTAAGTTACACTAAAGTAAAGACATTGTCATGAAATTTATAAAGCTAGTAATTGTGAACGTGGACGCACGTGCTCTCTTTCCCACGCTAAAGTTCCACGTAGATTTAAGTAGAATTTCGCAAAGGACTAGGACTGTAGTGGCACCTGTGTGCGATCATGCAATGAGCGACGGAACGAGGGTTCTGTTTGTTGTATTTAGTTTTGAAATTAAATTTCTGAATTGTGAAGACTGGAGATAATTGATTCAGGCGTTACATTGCTGAGCTACGTTGTTAATTTTAGTAACCATAGCAATTTTTCTGTGCATATCAACGAACCAAAACCAGTGCGTAGTTTTCATTTGCGGAATAGACTATGACGCGGAAATTGAATCCTTTTATTTACCTGAATTTTATGAGCCGTAATCACTTCACTACATAGTATAAAACAAAGTCGCTTTCTCTGTCCCTATATCCCTATGTCCCTATGTCTCTATGTCCTTATGTATGCTTAAATCTTTAAAACTACGCAACGGATTTTGATGCGGTTTTTTTAATAGATAGAGTGAATCAAGAGGAAGGTTTATATGTACAATACATGCATAATATACCGTGCGAAGCCGGGGAGGGTCGCTAGTAAGTAAATAAATAAATATTAGGGAGCAATCCACACAAATTGACCTAGTCCCATGGGTACTAGAACGATATACATAGGTAGGTACTTAAATAGATAGAAAACATTCATGAGCAACAAATATTCGTGCTCATCACACAAATATATGCCCTCACCAGGATTCGAACCCTTCGGTAACTTGATTATACTTTGATTATAGCACGATTAGTTCACAACTAATTTGCCCCATTATTAACCACACATGATAGCAATAAATCTCAAGTCCCGCCTGCATGCCTGTCACGGACAGTCAACTTGCAGCCTGTCAGTTCAATGAAATTGCCCTCGGATAAATCAATGTTACCCTGTCTCAGAATAGTGTTGCCGCTTGAAAGTCCACTATCGACAGTGTCTCGATTAACTATCGATAGTTTGAGCAAATAGAATAGTATCGATATTTTTAGTTGATTTCAATACTATCGATGGCAACGATACAATTGCTTTTCAATCCTACTAATATTATAAATGCGAAAGTTTTTGAGAATGGATGGATGTGATTATGTTATGATGTGAGTGTGTATGTTCGTTCCTTCTTCACGCTGAAATGACTGGACGGATTTGAATAAAATTTGGAACGGAGATAGCTGGTACCCTAGATTAACACATAGGCTACTTTTTATCCCGGAAAATTACATAGTTCTCGCGGAATAGCGATCAACATGTCAAAAGTCGTAGCTGCCTAACGTGAGTGTTATTTACAGCCCATAAAATTACATGAACAATAACTGTGGCACGATGCCCGAAAGATTTATCAAAAATACGAACAAAAGTGGACTGTATTTCAACGAAGGTGATTTCCTACGTGTGTTTCTACGTTCTAGGATTCAAATTAATTTAGGCGGCTATAATGTTATGATTGCGATCGAGCTCACCTGATCTCCTGAAGCGGCGCCGGTCAGAGCAGATGTCTAGGGTCACATCCAGAGCTGGGCCCAGTGTAGATACTTCCCTTACTGCTAAACTCCACAAGCACACTCCACTTATATAGCCCGTTCGCAATCTTAATGGTATTACTAAATTTGGATACTATTTGGGTTCGAGAACACCTTGGTTGAGGGTTCCGTGGCAGCAAATACGACAAGTAACTATCACCAAGAGACTTCTACGATACACAACTTAACAGTCGCTCGAACGAAGTGAAAGTGTTTTTAATTCCAACTGTCAAGCCATACAAAAAAGAACTAGTGGAAACGGAAATGTCATATTTTGACAGCTATATTGTTGCCATTTTTAAATTAAGACTGACACGATCGAACATTCCGCCCACCTAAATCCGATGGTACACCGCGGCATTTACCACTAAAGCGATATTATATAAACGATAGCTTAGGAACCACTGAAGGTGGTTACGATACGTTATAGATACTCTAATACTAAAAGAGATTACAAACTAAATACGACAAGCTACAGCTGCCTTGCATTGGTGAAAGCAGTGTAAGCGAAAGAGAATTAAAAAAAAAAATAAGTTAGCTAAATGTCTGTAGCCAAAGGCAAAGGACAGATCTTTGCAAGAGGCCTTCTGTACTGACCAGCTGCAGTCTTTACCGTTACTACTCGACAAATACCGCAGTGCGACAATACGACCTAGTGGCCAGTTAAACGGGCTCAATAGTTCGTTAACGATGAGCACCATAGTTCCTACGGTGATATTAGGATTGGACTTATCCCACTTAGCCTTTTGCTGTAGTGTGTGCATGTACTCACGATGCCACCTGTGCCAAAAATCTTGGTGCATCTTCTGTAAGAGTTTCCAACGCTGTAGGATGCCAAGATTAGAATCCACGAAATTTTCTTCCGGCATGATCGACAATGGCTCCAGAGTTAGGAAATGACCCGGAGTTAGGGCCGAGAGGTCATTAGCGTCTGAGCTCAGGGGCGTCAGAGGCCGTGAATTCAACATCGCCTCTATCTGCGATAGGACCGTGTAGAATTCTTCAAAGGTGAGTCGTTGAGAACCAATAACGCGAGCTAAATGTGTCTTTGCAGACTTAATTCCGGCTTCGGCCAGGCCGTTGAAGTGAGGACTCCCGGGAGGGCTGAACGAGAACTTAATCTCCTCGGATCCTGCAGCCTTTTGCATTATAGAACCAAGGTAGTTACTAGCACCGACGAAGTTGCGACCTTGGTCGGAGACGAGATGGCTACAACGACCACGACGTGCGATGAACCTTCGCAGTGCCGCCAGGAAAGCTTCGGAGGAAAGCTCAGAAGCCAATTCGATATGAATCGCCTTGGTGCTAGTACAGACGAAGACACAAATATAGCCCTTGAAGCTCTTGGTACCACGGCCGCGCCCGAGGGCAATGAGGTAGGGTCCACCGTAATCGACGACAGAACTCGAAAAAGGTTTTATTTGGTTGACCCTATACGAAGGCAGATTACCCATGAGTGGGGCGAGAGCGAGTTGCGGGCGAACACGAAAACATTTAAGACAGCTCGAAATCACAGAGTGTATTGCACGTTTGCACGATAGAATCCAGAAGTGTCGAGAGAGAATATTTTTAAGCGTTTGCACACCGGGGTGCATGAAGCGGGTATGGTACTCACTAATTAGAAGCGAAGTGAGACGGTGTGAGCGAGGCAGCAATAACGGATGTTTAGCTTCGAATTCAACCTTAGCGTTGGCCAGGCGACCGCCCACCCTGAGAAGACCCACTTCATCGAGAAAAGGTGACAACTTTCTTAAATTTCTTGGAAGCAAGTTGGGGGAGCCTTTATTTAAATGCGCTATCTCTGACGAGAACACACTCTCCTGCACCGACTTTATTAGAAATCGGAACGATTTATTTAATTCCGATGGCTGCAGGGATCCACCGACCCGCTTTTCCGGAGAAGATTGTCTCGAATTAAATATGAATCGAAAGCAATAAGATAGAATTCGCTTTACAGTTGAAAGCGACGAGAATTTATTCAACAACGAGTCCATGAAAGTTGGTTCGTTGGAAACCACAAGACTAAAGATTCGCTGCTCCTGTTGCAAATCTGTATTCGAAAGCGACAGAGTGTTCGTAGATGGCCAGTTTTCCTCACGATCTGCAAGCCACGTAGGACCTCTCCACCATATGTCATGACCGACAAGGTCACCAGGCAACAAACCGCGCGAACCGCAGTCTGCAGGATTCGAGTGCGTCCCGACGTGCCTCCATCGATCCGGAGCAATAATATCGTGGATGTGGCTGACCCGATTGGCCACGAACGTCTTCCACTTTGACGGGCACGACTTTATCCACGACAAGACGACACTAGAATCCGACCAGGCGTAAATATTTTCAACGGAGTAGAAAGGTTTCAATGCTTCAGTGGTTGAACTCATGAGGTCAGAGAGAAGGACGGCAGCTTGCAGCTCCAATCTTGGAATAGACTGCTTACGAAGAGGTGCGACTCTCGACTTCGCACAGCACAGAACGACAGAGCAAGATCCATGAGAATCGACGATACGGCAGTAAATTACCGCGCAGTAGCCACGTTCAGAGGCATCTCCGAAGCCGTGGAGCTGTAGCGATACAAAAGAGCCAACTATACGACGAGGGATGGACACTGATGCCAGTAACGGCAATTCAGATTTCAGACGCCGCCATTCTGAAGCAATATTAGAGGGCGCGTCGTCGTCCCAAGCGACACCAGCAGTCCAGAGTAACTGCATTATGTATTTGGCGTAAAAAGTAAGGGGACCAAGGAAACCCAAAGGGTCATAAATGCGGGCAATTTCGGACAAAATTGTACGCTTTGTGCATCGACAGTCACTGGGCTCGGCAACTCGAAAACGAAAGGAGTCAGACTGAGGCTGCCACAAGAGTCCTAATATTTTCAAGGAGACTTCAGCTGAGTCTTCGAAGTTCAACAGCTCTTCAGAGTACAAATCCGAAAGTGGTAGGCTATCTAGAAAGATACCACTGTTTGAGGTCCACTTTCTTAGATGGAAACCTCCCGACGACAATATTTTAGTGAGCTCTGCTTGGAGTGAGAGTGCCTGCTCAACGGAATCCGCTCCAGTGACGACGTCATCGACATAGATGTCCCGAGCAAGGACAGCGGCACCAGCAGGGTATGTTCCAGCGGAGTCATGAGCAAGTTGAGCCATTGTTCGAAGAGCCTGAAACGGGGCCGAAGAAACGCCATACGTAACAGTTAAAAGACGATAGTCACGCACAGGTCCAGCAGGAGACGGTCTCCAGAGGATACGTTGGTAGTCAGCGTCCTCTTTAGGCACCAATATCTGCCTGTACATTTGTTGCACATCGCCTGTGAATACTACGGCATGCCAGCGAAAGCGTACGAGTAGATCAAAAATGTTGGCCTGAAGTTTAGGGCCAGCGAGAAGCGTGTCGTTCAATGAAACACCTTTACCGTCCTTCGCGCTTGCGTCGAATACAACGCGGAGGGGTGTGGTAACTGAAGCGCGCTGTATACCGTGATGTGGTATATAATTGAAGGAACCCGAATTACCAGGTGGAGGGTCAACCTCCTCGAGATGACCACGCGACTGATAGTCTTCCATGAAGTCGACATACGCCTTCCTGAACTCAATGTTACTGTTGAGCTTACGCTCCAATGACAAGAATCGCTTAAGTGCGATGTCCCGAGAATTATGAAAAGTAGGTTTATTCACAGGGTCTACAAAAGGTAAAGGTACTACAAATCTACCTTCTTCATTACGAGAATGTTTACTAATAAAATAGTCTTCGCAAAGTCGGTCCTCTTTGGACAAGAAACTATCGACCGGAGAAGTAATGTTTTCTAGTTCCCAAAACTTTTTTATGGAACTATCCAGCGACAACATTGGCGAATGATTCGATGACGAAACGAAAAGGCAGTTATTATTATTGCTGCGATAGGCAGGGTTATTTGTGAGCCGATTGGGGTCGCACTCGCCCATAACAATCCATCCAAAGGTGGAATTTAATGCTCTGGGTTGCCCGGGCTTCCCTCGCCGTAGACCAGGCAATAATGACGACGCGAAAATGTCTGCATTCAGCAGCATGTCTATGGGTCTCGGTTGAGCGAAGTCGGGATCCGCAAGACGAAGATTACATATGTGGGACCACCTCGATGAATCGACAAGTTGGCTAGGCTGGTCAGCACATATCGACGACAGCACGAGAGCTTCTAATTTAATATTCGACGCCAAAGGTTTATTACCGGTTGGCTTTATTTCACACGATAGTGAGCCTTGCGGTTGAGCGACAGAATTGCCAATCCCATTTACGGAGTGATGGCTACGACAAATATCGAGTCCGAGCCTCATAGCGCAGGATTCTGTAATAAAATTACAGGCGCTAGCGCAATCGAGGAGGGCACGCACTGATTGAAAGTTACCATAAGCGTCTTTAACCTCAATCCTAGCAGTCGAAAACAAAACCGTATTTTCACCAGCCGATGAAGTCAAAACCGTGTTACCTACTGGGTTACCCGAATTATGAGGCGCGCTGCCTTCCACTGAAGGCGCAGGAGGAGGAATTGAAGGAGCGTTTTGTGTTGCTTTTGTAAAATGTAATAATGTATGATGCGAGCAGTGACACACACTACAGCGAGAGGCCCGACAAGTTTTTACTCGATGTGTATTCGAAAAACACAATATACACAAACCCTTCTCTTTTACAAAATCAAAACGAGATTGAGGATCCATATTTAAAAAATCCTTGCAAGTGGTAAGACTGTGCTGGCCACCACAAAAGTTACAAATCTGACCAGAAACGACAAAAGATGCTTTTTGTTTGGTCACACCATTATGAACCTGTTTATTTGAAACCACCTTTTTATTCGATACCACCGAGTTATTATTAATAGGCAAAGACGAAGTAATTGATAAGTTAAGCGCCTTGTATTGTTTTTCAATGAACGCCTGAACATCATTAAACGCTGGGATTTCGTCATTGTTATGCTCGAGTTGGAATGCCTCGCGAGTGCATTTATCTAATTTAGACCATAACAGATGAAACAGCATAAAGTTCTTGTCCGGTAAACTATATTTATTTAACACCGATAAATTTTCTGAAAATGTTCTATATACGCGTTCGAGTTCACTGGCAGACTTTGTTTTGATAGGTTCACAACACAATAACTTTTCATAATAGTGTGTAGCAATTTGTCCTTTTTTGTCATAATATTTACATAAACAATTATACGCATCTTGGTAACTTTCCGGAGTAAGGGGGTAGTTTTTTATAAGATCATAAGCGGTACCTTCCACACTCGACAAGAGATAGTGTAACTTTTCAACATCCGAGATATTCCGCTTATGAATCAGCGAATTAAATAACTGGATAAAACTCACCCAATTCTCCAAAGTTCCATTAAAAGGTTTTATAGACACCTTAGGCAACTTCGCATTTACTGTTTCACCAACACAAGTCTTTAAATCACTTTTCTCTGGTACTAATCTTCGGCGTAATTTATACCTAATATTAGACACTTTTGTTTCAAATTCAAACGTTATATTCATTTCATCACTTCGCGCGGACGGCTCCAGCGACGACAATACTTTACGCTGCGCGTCATGAAATTGTTCCGATATTTCCTTCAAATCACTCTCCATAAATCCTAATAAGTCTGATTGCGCAATAAACTCAACCCGCATAATTGCATAGTCGCGCGCGATTTTGTTATTGTCAACTTCACAATCCTGATAATCTTGATTACACGCATCATCTTGATCTGACATTTCAACCGATACAGATTAACCAAATACGAACGAAATTTTTAAATAATACAGATACCGTTCCGTAAAACACTAACTAACCACTAACTTAGCGAAATAAACGGTAACTAAACAAGTTAATTTAGTCTATGGTAAGAACTCGTGTACCAACTTAACGACAAACCGATAACGACAATAAAAGATGGCCGAGTAACTTACAACAGTATAACACGTAAATCTCAACCAAGGCAAAGTTTCAAACTACCCACAACATAAAAAATAAAAAATAAAATTCGATAAATTCGTAGAAAAATACGTAAGAAATCGCGAAAAAAGGCACTTTTCAGTTATATCCGGTCGAATGACCAAAAATGTGGCACGATGCCCGAAAGATTTATCAAAAATACGAACAAAAGTGGACTGTATTTCAACGAAGGTGATTTCCTACGTGTGTTTCTACGTTCTAGGATTCAAATTAATTTAGGCGGCTATAATGTTATGATTGCGATCGAGCTCACCTGATCTCCTGAAGCGGCGCCGGTCAGAGCAGATGTCTAGGGTCACATCCAGAGCTGGGCCCAGTGTAGATACTTCCCTTACTGCTAAACTCCACAAGCACACTCCACTTATATAGCCCGTTCGCAATCTTAATGGTATTACTAAATTTGGATACTATTTGGGTTCGAGAACACCTTGGTTGAGGGTTCCGTGGCAGCAAATACGACAAGTAACTATCACCAAGAGACTTCTACGATACACAACTTAACAGTCGCTCGAACGAAGTGAAAGTGTTTTTAATTCCAACTGTCAAGCCATACAAAAAAGAACTAGTGGAAACGGAAATGTCATATTTTGACAGCTATATTGTTGCCATTTTTAAATTAAGACTGACACGATCGAACAATAACAATCAATTCACAGTATAATTAAAATGTGGCAAAAGGCTCAGGCTCTATCATGACTATCGATCGTATCTATAGTTTTCGTAATTTTCTGTACAATACTATCGATACTACCGATGCTATCGATAGTATTGTTTTAAATAAGCGACCGGTACTATCGATATCGGTAGACCTTTCGGTGTAATGCCATTTTTCGATTAAAACTATAGATTTTGCGGCAACACTATCTCAGACTTGGCTGATACTTGCAACACTGAGCTGGCAATGAGCTTTAGCGACTCCGTTTTGTTTGGCTCCTGGCTCTAATGATGATCTATGATTTGTATGTTGATGACATGATAGTATTGGCGAACACCCGTTTGAACCATAACCCTAATATTATAAATGTGAAAGCTTGTTTCTTACTCCTTCACGCCAAAACTGCAGGACTTAATACGAAAAGATTTCATTTGTTATAGTTTTGAAACGGACCACAATTCCTAGCAACTTTATCAGAATTATGAGGTAAAGAACTGTTTGCTCAATACTAAAACGGCCTTATACTCCGAAGTTCGTTTAGTGCCGTTCCGCTCACACTAATAATCACTAATTTGAGAGTGAGAGGGATGGTGTGATACGAACTTCAAAAACCGAATTTAGGAGTAGCCTGGCCCCTTCACCAACCAGAATCTACGCCGGTTGGCTCCATATCAACTACGCTTTGCATGTCGAATTGTCACATATCGCCGACATTTGTCAAATGAAATAGGAGCCTGGATATTAGGATTCATCTCGCCCGTCTTACAACGGAGCCCTGATGGACCGGGAAGTTTTAAGCTCCTACCGTACCTTGCATAATTTACTGAGTATGTAGTTTACTTGGGTACTTTGTGAACTTGGACGGTTGACGCGTTCGAGATTGTATCGGGAGTTTCAAGTTCTTTTAAGGCTTGTTCTTCACTTTAAAGGCAATATTCAGGTTTGACGTGGACTTATATTCGTTAAGTATACAGGTTCTCTCAGCATTTTTCCGGAATATTTCAGCAGACAGTTGGGTTAATTCGAGACCCCTAAAAGATTTTTTCATTTAAATTTTTTGTTTCAAAATTTAGTCCCGCCCTTGCTTGACGCGGTTCACTTGGAACAAAGATTGTATGGAAGCATTTGTCAACTAGAATTTAAAAGCAACGGGTAGCACTCCGAGAGTGCCGGCAGAAGTGAAAACAGCAGCTTAGATTAGATTTTAATGTTGTAACCTCCATGACGCTCAAGACGCGTATCGTACTGGCCGCTAAAAAAACTACGTATTATCTATACTTATTGACAGACCTCTAATAATGTGCTGATGCCCTAGTCCTTTTGCTCCACGACTCGACAAAAAAACACTTCAAAAATCGAACGCGATTCATTCGTATTTCAAAATAAGCTCTTAGAGGATATGATATCCTGGTACTTAAACTCTCCCTCCATCTTACGCCTGACGCGAGTTTAACATTTTTTACCCATTCCAAAAAGTGCTAAAGAAGTTTTCACTTCAAAAATCCTGAAAATCTCTTACAGGCCCATTTAGTGATATAAATATCCCGGAACAATTTTATGAGACCGTGTATAATTCGAGGTTCCTGTCACTCCAGTCGCACTGTGACCTCACTCCATGACCAAGAATCTTAGTTTCTAAACGACACTGAACATAGAAAAATCCGAAAAGTAAAGCTATGGCCGGGAATCGAACCCGGGTCCTAGTCATTCCGTGCCCGTGATTGATTCGAAACTGTCTGACCATTATCCGATATAGGTACATATTATAAATAAAATAATAAAAATAAAAATCATTTATTTCAGGACCAAAATCCCATAGAATTGAACAGGTTAGTTACATCTTACAAAACTATGTTAGTACAATTACAAATAGAAAATTTTAAAAATCAAATAGTCATCAAAATTAAATAATAATAAAATAGACATGTCACCACTTTCATTTAATAATTCCTATCAGTATTCCATCCCAATGTCGTGTCATTTGGCAGTCCGGGCGACCGGCCCACATTGTCAGGATGCTGTTGCTGCTGCCCCGCACACGTTGCATCATAGAAGCAACCCTCTTCCGCCTCAGAGCATGAAAGCCGTCCGTCTGCGCTTCCGCAAACATGCCTGACGCACTACAGTGTGGCGGCAGCTTCAACAGCATTCTGAAAATATTATTGTACTGGACCCGAAGCGCGTTGTACACACGTTGAGTATGGTTCATCCACAGACTGCTCGTGTAAAACGTCTGACAGAACGATTTAAAAAGCGACACCTTGACGGATTCAGTACACCGAGCAAATCTACGAGCGAGCATATTCCCGCGAACTGCCATCGCTCTTCTTTCCCTCTCTATATCCATGTCATCCATTAAATCCTGTGTAACAATATGACCGAGGTACTTGAACCTATCTACTATTTTCAAAGCTACACCGTCCAGCAGCACATCAGGCACAACTATGGGGTTATATTTTTTCTTTGTTTTAAAGATGACAATTTCACTCTTCTTCGAGTTGTACCTGAGACCGTGCTGCACAGCATATCTTTCACACTTTCCTAATCGCACTCTTAGGGAATTGATTGAAGGACCCAGCAATACCATGTCATCAGCATAGCTAATATTATTAAGACAAGTACCGTCTACATGGCATCCTACATGTGTACTGCTGAGCTCTCCAACCAACATAATAAGTAAGTATACTGCTAGCATTAATAAGCTTTTCTCCTTGCGATGCTGCTATCCGCTCGTAAAAATAAAAACCAATTGTGAAATTCACACTGACAGCAAAAACTTTGAAGTAGGCCCTGAAGTGATATAATGTTTAAACTTTCTCAAATTTCACTTTTAATTACCAACGCAATCCGGAGTCATGCCTTTTATATTACTTTAGTAGACCCTGGTGCTGATAATGACGTGATATGCTAAAATCTATGGAGCAGAGTGCTAAGATTATAATGGCCGATGTAAGACGTGTTCTCTAGGTATCCGATCCGACAGGCAAACGTTTTTTCTAAACGACACTGAAAATTAGAACAGATAAATCCGAAAAGTAAAGATAGGCCGGGAATCGAACCTGGATCCTCATCATTCCACGATGCGTGCTATTCCGCTACACCACCCACAGCAGGTAGGCTGCTTTGCATCATTTGACAATCCTTTAATAGAGTCTGGCAAACGAAAGCGTGACCTGGATTTTTTAAAAGTTTTAATATGGCAACATTATATTACTTTGTCAAATTTCTAAACGACACTGAAAATTAGAACACAGAAAAATCCGAAAAGTAAAGCTATGGCCTGGAATCGAACCCCCGGGTCCTCGTCATTACTCGGGTCTTCGGGTACTCTGTCAAAGGCAAGTCAAAGTCTTTGGTTTAGAGTTGTCAGTATTTTGTGAACACAATTATTTTTCATTTATAATTGCCGTAATATGGGTAAAATAATAAAAAGTAATGTGTGAAAGCTGCTACATACCATCATCGGTAAGTTCAAGCAAAAACAAGAGGAGAAAGAAGTTGTTTTCCAAGAGAAACAACAATGTTTAGGTGCGATGTCGGATTTTTTAGGTTAGTACCTATGACTATGTAATCTTAATTCTTGTTGGCTGATTATTTGATATATTGACCATAATTATGATGATGATGATACCGTTGCTTATGTTTACAGATAATCTTGAAGATATTCAAGGAATCTAATAAAATGTGATAATCTGCGAAATGAAAAACAGTTAGTAATACCACATGTAATTTTTTTTAATTTGCCGCGTTTTCTCAGGTCACGCTTTCCTTTGCCAGACTCTATCTGCTATGATATCCCTGTATAAACTTTTCATTGCAGTTTTGGATTTAATATTAAGTCACTTCTGACCCCCATGAACATTGCCAAATCCTGTTCTCGAATTAAAATCCTTTACAGGGGTGATCATTTGTTCATGCCTGACTCTAACCGAAACATCTGCTGAAATATTCCAGAACTATTCTGAGAGACCTAGGCTTATTGTCTAACTCGCTCGCAATCGCCATCGTTTTCATTTTGACAGTTCGTGTACGGGCTGACAATTGGTATCGGAATCAGCTAGCTGTCACATTCATACAAGAACTGTCAAAATGAACACGATGGCGATTGCGAGCGAGTTAGACAATAAGCCTACTGGGAGGCTTTGCAAATCGATTTTTGATGTTCGTATCATGCCGTCTCCCTCGCACTCAAATTAATTGACAACATTTCATATTTCTGAGCCTATAATTTTAATGGTTCTCTGTATTTTGTTTGAAAAGATGAAAATGCTGACAGTTTAATTTTTTCGCTAGGGCTTGTATTTAATTTATAATTAATTTATTAATTTGTGCTTATTCTAAAAGGGCGTAACTCCGATACTATCACAGAATAGACACTTATCCCTTTGTCTTTTCTCTATAGAAAAAAAAAACTGACGTTAATTTCAAATTGTCAATGTCAGGCCCTATTCTCCAATATTCGATTTTCGAGGATCGCTTCGCGCTGTTCCGCTCATACTAATTGTCATTATCTTGAGAGTGAGAGAGAAGGTATGCAACGAACTTCGAAAACAGAATTCCAGAGTTGCCCCCCTTGTACTTTGAAGTTGTCAAAAATACAAAATTATGATCGCTTATTTTTTCTCGTGAAAAAAGCAAAGGCGTTTCACCTATCCTGTGGTAGTTTTGGTAAAATTAGGAGATATTTTTAATTAACTTTTAATTTTTATAATAAGCGATATTAAAATTATATAAACATATTACAGTGATCAGGAGGCAAAATGCTTCTGAACCACATATACATTTTCAGGTGTTATAAAAATGAAATGTATGTTGTCAATTACTATAAGTATGATCGGAATGGCACAAAACGAACTTCGAGAATCGAATTTCGGACTATAAGGCCGGTGCGTCTCGTCCCACAATGTCTTCGACAAGTCTAAACTTGCAAGGCTCATCCATCCGACAACTAACTCAAAACGTCCAAAATCTTAACAAGAGTTGGGTAGAATACTTAATGTTGTTCGGGTTAGCCCGGGTCGAGGGTAGCGGATAGGTAAGACAATAAGTTTATTACCGGTAAATCCGGTAATGCACTGTGTAGCGATCGACAATAGGGCTGCACGTTTTTAATGCCTTAATCACAATTTGTTAATGCCTTAATCAAAGTTTGCCTTCCTATTCATATAAAAAAAATATATGTGACTGCCGAATGGTCTTTCGTTACAAACTTTTATTTAGTTTCACCTGTCCCGTTAAGTCCCGTAGTCTGTAATCAAATCTTGCACATGAATTTTGATACTTCAAATGGTCGGATTGACGTGAAATTTGGCACACTTTATGTGTCTGGTAATAATACAATACCTTGAAGTGAAATTCTGGTGAGCCAACCGTGACGTCTCCGCAGAAGGGAACTCTTCAACGGTTTATCTGATTGACTTAAAATTTGATATGCATAATGCAGGATAAATGACAATGCAAGTTGCTTTACTTTTATATTGTCGCAAATAAACTTATTCTTTCTTTCTTTATTTAAATATCAAATCAGAAACGATTGTGGCTAAATTTAATATAACGTAGAATAGTTAAACTACGTTAATCATTATTATTCGATTAATTAAACAAAAAAAGTAAGAAACCCGAATATACTTTAATTAGGTACCCTACTATCCAAATAGCAGTTTACGTTGACGATAGAATCAACAAAATATACGTTGGTTATCAATAAAAAAAAATCCAAGCACAGCCCTGTCGATGAATATTTAATACAAATCGTGTATTGAAAGAAGGGGTTATTCAAACCATAATTACGGTTTGTAGGGTAGTTACACAACCTCTGCAAACAGCCAAGTAACGTTAAGCGTATAATCAGTTCATGTATTACTTACTTAACAATAGGGTAGGTACTTAACTTACCGTGACTATGGTATTGTTTAAAGAAAATAATTATATTGTGTGCTCACACGAGTAGATACTGCGATAAAGACACGTGCTTTACAATTGGCTGAGTAAAGTTTTTTGAAGAGATGCAAATTTTTTTTCGTCAGTCGACGTCTCAATAATCGAGGAACTGCAGCCCTTTTATTTTTATTCCCTATTGGCAATGTTCATTTTTTTTATATGCTCCAATTCGAAAACCATTTGGAGGAAAACCATCAAATAACCGATTTATCTTGTCCGATTTCAAAAATACTTTACGATTGCAAATATTTTTGTAAAAGTACTTTTGACCTTTGTTTGATCTAACGACCGGGTTTTGCGTAAGAATCGGGCATTAAATGTTTGCCACGAAAATGAAAAAAAAAAGTTTAGCTACGGTATCTGTCATGCTGTCACTGTCACATCTACATCATAACATTACATTCTGACTTAACCTACAAGCATTAGAAATAAAAGCAAATTCAAAGTATAAAACAGTTACAAACAATGGATATTTATAAAAAAAAAAATCTGCCGGGATGCAACAATGCCTCTAACTAGCCCCCGAATAGCCCCAACAAAATTATTGTGAAAATCAGAGAAGGTTTGCGGAACGAATAGTGTACGCAAGCTAATGTGGAATATTTCAAAGATTACACGATGTATTGTTGCGAAGACCATTTTAATGTAAGTAGGAGTCAGGAAAGATGTGCAGAAGTGAAACGAAAAAGCAAAAACAGCACAGGAAACAATAACAACACCAACGAACGGAAAGATTTCGAACACGCGAACATTTGTTGACATTAAACGTGAGTTTGACGTTAAATTCACACACACATTCACAGATCTATGACGTTGACATATAGACAAAACCATAGACAAAACCGTTTTTTTATATTTTTGTATGAAGGCGATTGGGATCCTACCGAAATTAACAAATTATCAAACAGCGAAAAAATATTTATTATTAATAAACAAAGCTACGTAGAAGCATAATATTCAAATTAGTTCCTTGAAATAGTCCATTCTATCAAATAAAGGTGTTAAAACCACCGCTTAAAAAAAATGAACAATGCCAAATGGTTGATATAACATTTGTGGATTGTAACGGCTGATAAGCCATGCCTAGAACTAGCTTTTAATAAAAAAAACTACGTCAACTGTCACTTTTGACATTGTCAAAAAATAATACCCCGGCTCAGTTTCTTTGCGTTTGCGTGTAGGTAATTAATGCTAGCAGTGAGTTTTTTAATAGTATTTCAACGACCGCACAACTAGCTTTAGCTTTTTCTAGCTCGAATATTAGATTTCGTTTCAGCTTTGTTTGTTCCAGGATTCTGTTTAAAAATGCTCGGGACCACCCAGCTAGCCTCAGGTTCTCCATCCGGGAAAATAGTCGAGAGCATAATATACACGCATTAATTATTGTGATTTTATGTTTATGAAGCAGCATTTAAAGTAGATTAAAACTGCCGCAACGCCAGAACGAGTGCCAGAATATAATCTCGTTCCGCCTCTATTGTATTTTAAATACTTATTAACTCAACAGAGTCCTAAAATAGTAAGGAAGTATGAAATCTTTATTTTACACCAGCTTTTGCCTTCGACATGGTTATCGCTATCCCGAGGGAACTGTAAAATTTTCCGGGATAAAGAGTAGCCTATGGTTTAATCTAGGGTAGGTACCAGGTATCCCTCTTCCAAATTTTATTTAAATCTGTCTAGTCGTTTCAGCGAAGAAGGAACAAACATACACACTCACTCGCTCACATCGTCACATCCTCACAAACTTTTGTATTAATAATATTAGAAGGATATCATTTTGTAATCCATGCAATGTCGATATTAATATATTATGCATATCATCACTGGTTTGCAACTCCGGTCTCCATTAAACTCATCATATTAACTTCATTCAATTGTTTCTCCAGATTACTTACCTTCTGAATCTAGACACACGGCAATGAGTTTGCCAAGTTGGCAAAGCAAAAAAGGCGATAAGTACCTAGCACACTGGCAGTGGGCTATATTTTATATTTACGGCAGATATCTATAATTTCACCAATGGATTTCATAATACTGTCAATAGCAAAAATGCATATTTTTTCACGTACTTTACCACGCTACTTAATTTAGGAAATATTGAACTCAAGAAGTGCTTGTACCGTAATATCACCCTAAAACGTATTTTGGCGCAGATGGTTCAAGTTACTAGTCGTTAAATATCCAAACGCAGTACCTTATTGGTTTAATGGCTGTAAAGAAAAGTTTTTACTGTTTGGTTCTATCACGCTAGCTTCAGTTCGTATTAAAATTTTCCCTCCGTATTTTTATATTATAGCATTTTAAACGACTTCTGAAAAGAATCTTCTTGGACTTGTACATACTTGAAACATTATTACAATCATGTATGTATGTAAAATAACAATATTCCAGGGATTTTAAATTTAATTTTGCCGTTGTGTCGCTTGCTCGTTGCTCGGTACTATTCTTGAGTATACTGTATTTCTTCATAATTATTTAAATTTAAGTGTATCGAATGTGTGTAAATAAATGTTTCTCTCTCTTTCTCTCTCTCTCTCTCTCTCTTTCTGTGTTATTTATTTTTTTAAACTGTTTTTCAATAAAAAGACATGCCAAAACTGTTTACCTTCTTTCTAATGCTATAAAAATCGAAGTATAATTAAGGATGCAGAGGTTATGAACTAAACCTAACATAACCTAAACCAATCTATATATTACGCTATCAAAAAAGTTCATCTAGCGTATACAAAGTTACACAGAAAATGGCATTATATATTTTGAACCATTATGTATTTTAACCCAATATACGTTTTAAACTTTACATATTCTGATCCGCACCCACCAGCTTAAGTACTTCAATTGTGAAAGTTTCAAACAGAATCTCCGATTTATTTAACCCTTCGAGTTTACCTAAATCTATTCGCCGACACATCTTTTCATCAAATCAATTACACTCTTAATACGTTTCGGCGTTTCGCCAACTTCGATTGGGAACGCCAGATTCCGAATTGTAATTTATGACGCCGAAGTTTTCCTTCACTTCAGCGGCATGCGGTTTTTCGTCCCTTGAGGACTTTGCATTCATGAATGTAGACTAATTAACATCCCCCCCTCAAACTCAACAAAATGATAAAAATTCTAATTACTTAAATGACTTTGTTCAGTGTAGAAAATAAAAGAAAAACAATTGCGAAAAATAAGTGTTACTATGGTACCTATATGTGGAAAAAGTCATGTGTTGCTAGCATTTTACAGCCTATTACCACTCTAATTGGTTATTTTCTCTATGCTAATTAATTGTAGCTGAGTATATATAGGAACGTTGTAGGTATTCGTACTTCATTTTATACAAAGTCTGTGCTTCATATCTCATTCATTAGCTCATTACCTCACTCGCCGTAGTCGGTTTACCATTGTCTCTGACCAGGGACGGGGAACGTTGTTAATCATTCAGAGCTGGAATTTGTCAACGCTGAAACTATCTCTTGAATTCCTGGTTTCGATTTCACACATACAGATGAATATAGGTGAATTATTGATGCTACGAAGGATACAAGTATGTCTACCAAGACGACGTTTTAATAACATTAAATTAAAAAAACGACGTTAAAAAAAATCGTGTTTCAAAATAAGCTCTTAGAGGATCTGATACTTATTTTTTTTTTATTACGAACTGACCAGCGATTGACCTCTATCTCACCAGATGGTAAGTGCAGATGAGGCCGAAGATGTAGCTCACTAGTCCCTGCACGTCTAGCACGACAGCGCACAAGAGTCGTGTCTCGCGCGAGATAGATTGCCCGTCTTTTTCTTACTGTTCGTTCTAGAAAGGGACGGGTAATCTATCTCGCGCGCGACGCGACTCTTTTGCGCTGTCGTGCTAACCGGGCTGGTTCAGTAACAGCCTGTTCACTCTGGATTTGAATAGTCCAAGGTTATACTTAACTGGAAAGACAGACGACGGAAGCGCATTCCACTCCTTAGCAGTCCGCAATATAAAAGATGAAGCGACTTAAACTCTCCCTCCGTCTTACGCCTGACGCGAGTTTAACATTTTTTACCCATCCCAAAAAGTGCTCAGCGCCGCTAAACGAGTTTACACTTAAAAATTTGGAAAACCCCCACAGATAACTCTACCTAGGTATGTATTTCTATGTAATAGAAATGAAAATTTATTTTTAGCTGATTTGCTATGATCTACAATATTTAAAAGCGAATACCCAACGTACCAAAAACAAGCTTCTATCGGAGCGCCATTTTCTTTCGCCATTTTCTTTTATAACAGAATACTTAAACTGAGAGCCTGTGGGTATCCATTAGCGTTTTAAATACTTTGCATTATGCCCGGTATCGCTGTTTGAAGTTATTTATTTGCCGCGAATTTCCACCTGTTTAGCTGTAGGGTGTGGTTGTACCATTAAAAGGTTTAATTAAGTCTTCCTTGGAGGTATAAAGTTGTTATTTCATTTTATTTCTACCTTGGACCATTGGAAGGCCTCCGTAGATAAAATGTGTCCTGTCGTAAAATACTTTGTGGTGAATCGACACGTTCGGTTACAACCAATTACATTAAAACACATGAAAAGATACGCAAGAACTATAATAAATCAAACAAAAGAAATAACTTCGCGAAAAGCAAATCAGGAATAACAACGGAGCGTCCTCAGTTATCTGCGAGTTTCAAACTACGGGCTAAGTAGGGAGACCATATCTAGTAAAGAGGTAAAGTTTGTGAGTTTGCCAGCTTGTGACGTTGTATTTAGGGGGTAATCTCTGAATTTTTTTACTTATAGAAAGCTACATTATTTGTGAATGTGATAGGCTATATTTAATTCGGCGTGAGCAACTACTAGTCTTTATATGTATAAAAAATCCGATCACGTCATTTGTTACAGTACGTGTCAAAACCAGCATTGTAATATATATAAAAAAAGCATTTCGGATACTAAGGTTTCAAATCCAGCTACACTAACTGCTTGATTTTCATCGATGAGTATTTGTAACAAAACTGATAACCTAACCTAAATAAAAACTTTCATCATAAAACTACCTTGAGACACCATCATACTTATTTACACAAACGGATAATCTGTTACCCCCTTATTCATAAACGCACTATAGGCCTCTGTTAACTTAGTAATCGTTTGTCCTTATCTGTCACTTTGATATTTACCTTTCACAGATAAGGACAAACGATTACTAACTTAGCAGAGGCCTATAGTGCGTTTATGGATAAGGGGGCTAGACAATAAGCCTACTGGTTTAAGTCGCTGGTTCATGGTGGATGCAACAGTGGACGTCCTTTGGCTGATATGATGATGACACCGTATACATGTCCGAAGAAATCCTAATTCATGGAAACCATAGCGTGCTAGCAAATCTATTAAAAGTCGCGAGTCGATTTGAATCTTATTTGAAACTAAAGAGTTGGCTTTTGATATATATTTTAGTGCCGTACGTTCTAAAAGTATTTTCCTGTCTTGTCGTTTTGTTAAGCTCTGGGCTACCTACTTAAGTTGTGTTCTTTTGTCTGGTTGTTAAATTTCAGCTCAGATACGGGTAATAGATGCGGTTGCGGACTTTTGTGCTTGAGTTTTCTTAATTTTATTTAACAGTGTTCGAATTGGCAAAAGCATGGTAATGCTATTTTACTATAATACGACACTGCGTTTTACTTCCATCGGCGGCTTTTGTCATAATAGGGAATATGCATTAAAAAAATATATCACATTTCTTGATAAAATATGAAAATAGTATCGTAAAAGATTTTTAAACTACTACTTAATTAGTCAGCGATTAGAAAGAAAGATCCGACATGACTTGTGACGTCATACGCCCGTATATAAACTCCAAGACAAATCTTTGATAGCTTATAGGTATCTCGATGATTTTATAGTTATTTGATGATTAGTGAAGATAAATTTGTTTCAAATTTCAATGTATTAAAATTCGTTGAGTTTGCATATTTTCCATGATCTAATCCACTGACGATTGTCCAAAATAAGTTTCGGTGAAATAAAATAAAATGAAAGAACCAATATAAATGACTGACTATGTTTTCTCTGTCTACATAACGATGAACCAAATCCCCTACACCTGCGAATGTTTCAATGTTTACTAGGCTTTGTTGGATTCCGATGAATATATAAATCTAGATTTTTTTCGTCGTTTTAGATAGGTTATAATAGCGTTGGCGTTCATTGCTTTGAAGCGGACTTGCTTCTTTTTAATCTTATATTTTAACTAGCTTCTGCCCGCGACTTCGTCTGTAGAATTATACATATAAACCTTCCTCTTGAATCACTCTATCTATTAAAAGAACCGCATCAGAATCCGTTGCGTAGTTTTAAAGATCTAAGCATACATAGGGACAGGCAGACAGACAGACAGTGGAAAGCGACTTTATTTTATACTAGCGACCCGCCTCGACTTCGCACGGGTGCATTTATTGTTTCTCTACTATTAATATATATAATATAGCTTATGTCACTCAGGGTGAATATAATGTAGCTTTCCAATGGTGAAAGAATTTTTGAAATTGGCACAGTAGTTTTTGAGTCTATGTCTATATACTAATATCATAAAGAGGAAAGATTTGTAATGATTATTCATTACAAACATACACACAAAAATACAAATCTTTTCTCTTTATAATATGAGTATAGAATATAGACTATGTATTGATGTGTTTCACTTTTTGCCAAAACTTTTTTAGATATGAAACTTCCAACTTTTGTATATATAGTATCTATAGAGTTTGAAGCCGCATCCGTCAAAAGCAAAGCAACCTCTAAAAGTCTAAATCCCTGCAATCCCGCGTTTAGGAGTTGTCGCCGAGAGTGCGCATCAATAATTCCCGGTTCCCGAGAGTCCCGGGTCGAGGCTCGGGTCCTCGGAGGATCCCGCTTTTAGCAGACGTGTCTGCGCCAACAGAGCCTCTACTTGTAATGTAGGTTTTCACCCAAATAAACGCCTCGAACGCGTACACGTAAACGTAAAGGAAAAATTGGCAGCGCCACTTGCGCCTCGAAACGGCAACAAACTGTTCCATAATATGATATATCTAATCTCATAGTATGTTCTAATAGTATGGTATGTAGCTGGACCACGACCCTTAGCCGGCTTTTACCATCTGCGCGGGAAGAGAAGTAACTGTTTCTGTTTTTTCCTATTTTCGCCATTTTGATTGTCCGAAACACCTCTCCTAACCAGTCTATGTACAACCAACGTGTTTCAGTTTTATTCGTCAGTCAGAAGCGTTCTGTTGTACCCTTTTATTTAGCCGTTTGCACCTGGCTATCACACAGCAAAACCGTAGCGCTATCAATAATTCTAGCCTGCCCATCCATATAGACACCGCACCCGGAGAGATTCGATCCAACTTTGGATTCTGCGATAAGTAAGCCCTCACTCTCATATATATACTAGTTATACAGGTAAACATCCATCGAGGGCATGGGCGAATACAGGAATCATGTTATAGGCGATGCGGCTAGCAACCCATCACTATTTTGATTCCCCTTTCTACCAATTATTTAATAAATTTATGTATTTTCTAGTTACACATAAGTCGGGTTCTATCTATTTATTACTTCACTTCTTACTTAAAAAATTATGGTTTATTTAGTATATTATTCATTTATTTAATCTACACTGTGTATCGTTTCTTGAGTCACAGACGGTTCTGGCTGAAAATCAGTGCTGCAGGTGTCTAACACCTCAGCGTAATGCTGAGCCAGCGACCGTTTCACTTTTGCGAAGACACACACAACGCTGATGATCAAATTTTCATGTCTGGTTTTTTTATTGTTGTTTTTTTTTATAAAATTGTGTGTACATGCTCTTATATTTGTGTGTCTTGCAAAATGAATAAATGTCTTCTTTCTTTCTTTCTTTCTTCTTTCAATAGGTACGCCCGCAATCACGATAAACATGGCCTCTTGCTATCGCGGACTGCCTACCCGTTACGGATAAGATAGTATTCATATGTATGTGTGTATGTTAATTGCTTGAATTTTATTTAATCATAATTACACAAACGGATAACTCACGTATAAAAGTCGAGTGATGCTCGACATGTTTCGTACTAGTTCGTAGTCCCTCCTCTTGGAGCGCTCTTCCCGACACTGCGCGTCAGCTCTCCTACTAACTAGTCCGAAACATGTAGAGCATCACTCGAATTTTAAATAATACGTGATTTATCCGTTTGTGTAATTATGATTGCTTAACTTAGCAGATTTCCACAGAAATAACTGACTTAGATTATAATTAAGCGATTTGATGTGAAGTGAGGGTTCTTTCTATTCATAGAACTTTTACGGATACTCTGCACAAACATTAAACCACAATACCGCTTTTAACGGGCGCTCTTTTAATTAAATACCGCAAGCTGCATTTTGCTAAAAGGCTAACACCGCCATGAATAACCAATTCGGACAATAAAAACAGAATTTGCCTCCACCACCACTCAAGGTAGAAATTATTCACAGGCTCGAAAAGAGAGTGCTAACTGTTGTACCTACAATAAGCTTTTTAATACGTCTCTTTAAAATTTCATGCCTTTTACTTTGAATCTATAATAAGTATTGATGGTTGATAAAAATGGTGTTGATTTCCGAACGCTAAAAGTTTCAGTCGATTTGAACTGACTGACTGAAAATTGTGTAGTTTGATTTAGAAGAGAGGACTTGCTTTTGTATTGATTTGTTTTGGATTGATGTATTAGATAAATCATATATACTCTAAGGATAAATCAGATAGATAGTTGTGGGTATGTAAGTATATCGTTTTAAGATGATGAATGACTTACACAACTGCAAGAATTTCCTCGCCCGCTCAGCCAAAAAAGTATCATATATTTAAATTAGCACATTATCGAGAACATTCGTCTCTTTCAAGCAATATATCTTCACGGGAGCGCCCCGGGACACCGTAAAGCGGCCAGAATGCGATTTTAATGTGTCGCACCTCAGGTGATCGCCGAATTTACATTATTCATACTCCATCCCCGAGGCAATGGTTTGATTTGCGAATCTTCAGCTGATCTTGACGGTTCAGCTTTTTATGCCCCGTTTAATGGAATATCCAGCTTTATGTCCGTTTGAGTGTGTGCTTTCGGCGGGTCATCTGCATTTTTATAAGATCAAGCGACGGAAATGGGGCCATTTGCGAAATGTTTGCTTTTGATGATTTTTTGCATGTACTGCAATTATTCGATCAAAAATAATCGTGCCCCACTGTTGAAGAAAGGCCGCCCCCCTAGCACACCACAATGGACGACAACAGAACTCGCCACGTCTAGCACGAAAGCGCACAAGAGTCGCGTCGCGCGTGGCGTGGCGCGAGAAAGATTACCCGTCTTTTTCCCACTGTTCGTTCTAGAAAGAGACGGGTACCTAATCTATCTCGCGCGCGACGCGACTCTTGTGCGCTGTCGTGCTAGCCGGACTGCATCTAAAACGGTAGTGATTATACTCTCTTTGCCTGCATCCACCGGTTTACCGCAACTGTGATAGTGTGCTAAGGGGGAGGCCTTTGTTCAACAGTGGACGTCTTCAGGCTGATGACGATAATGATGATGATGAATCGTACCGCGTACGCCATTGTTAAAACTGTATTATTTTCTTATTTACTGTGTTTCGGCGAGTAAGTTAGTGTAAATATTTTTGGGATTATTTTTACCAAAGAAACTGTCACGTACCTCTGTGGAAACTTATTGTGCAAGACTGCACCTTTTTAGATCTTTTTTACTCTTTTTATTGTTTATGGTTTTTTAGACTTTGATTATACTTTTGTTCTACAAGGAAAACCAGTGCCTATTTATTGTACTTTTAAATACATACATACTTACATACATATCGTCACGCCTCTTTCCCACAGGGGTAGGCAGAGACTACTTTGTTCCTCTTGCTACGATCCTGACATACCTCTTTCGCTTCATCCACATACAGCAGCATACATCAGTTTTAAATACTTATCATAAAATTTCTTTGGCAGGTGTATTATGGTAAGTTGTAAAAACATTTGCAGTGAAAATGTTGCACGCTTTTCAGTTTTCCTCGTACCTACTTCACAAAGATGTCTCCATTGTCCGGTTTCAAGCTAATCTAACCAACCACAAGCAGCCTGTCTTGTGAGGGGACAGATTGAAATTGCTTTGTGCTGTTTTGTTCAAGCATACAAGTTCTTGTCTAAAATGAATAGAATACATTTAGCATTGAATAAAGTAGAAAGAATACAATCATGTCTCTAAATCTTTTTAATAATATGCATGATACAGAAGAAACGTCATAGCTTAAGTTTAACATGTCTGCTGTCTATCTGTGCATTGTAGCTCCCACGGTGACGGACTAATTCATACTTATCTACCTACCCAATAAATAAAGGGGCTCAGTGCCGAATATAACTTTGTTCCTTTCGGTGTTGAGACCCTTGGTCCGTGGGGTTCTAGCGCTATTAGCCTCTTCAAAGATTATTTCGAAGATAATGGCAGCTTTCTTTAACAGCGTATAAGTATCGCTATCGCTCTTTCGACTTTTCACTTTTATTCCAATAAAGATATTCCTTACGCAATAATTTTAATCTTGGTCCTCTGGAGTTAACTTTCGTTATAATTTACTCTGGTTTCTCAACTTCGATCATTTTCATCTCAACTATCTAAATTGTAGTTAAAAACTTTGATTGTTATGTTTAACCAACTTACAGTCAAGGGCATAAATATATTTACGTTACCAAGACGTCAAAAACATTTATGTATTCACCTTTATGCCGCAAACAATAAGGTTGGTAATACATATATTTCACGTGTTTAGCTGTATCGATATATATATGCCTTCGACTATACGACATCGACGCTACAACATTTCTAAAGTTTCTTATGCTTGCGGAGCCCAAGTAACCCTCCACGATACACTTCTAAAACTCAAAAGCTTGAAGGCGACCAATATCCATCGAAGTTGGGGCGCATTAATCTTGCCAAGTTTCGCTCTGGCGCCCATCGACCGGATAATATGTGATGCGCTTACGGTGAAGGGTAGACTTAATTACGATTAAGGGTGCGACCAAACCGCCGCGTATACGCACTACGCAGTGACATGTCGTATCCGTCACATTTTCTCACCGTTTCTTCATACATTTTGTTGCGATTCCGTAACGTCACCGTTTTTTAAGCGGCGGTGTGGTCGCACCCTAAGATTGAATTGCGTCACGAACCGAATTTGTACGGACCCCCCTAGTGTCAATATGCCGTACTGGCCACTTACAAAAAAAAACGAACGTATTATCTACATTGACAGACCTCTAACAATGTGCTGATGCCCTAGTACTTTTGCTAAACGACTCAACAAAAAAACACTTCGAAAATCGAACGTGATTCATTCGTATTTCAAAATAAGCTCTTATAAGATCTGATATCCTGGTACTTAAACTTTCCCTCCGTCTTACTTCTGACGCGAGTTTAACATTTTTTACCCATCCAAAAAGTCCCCACGCCGCTAGAGAAGTTTTCATTTCAAAAATGTACCACACATACTTACATTCTGAACCTTCGCTATCAGAGCCACCTGAACAATTATTAATGATGACTCATCACACAATCACGCAAAGTCACCCGACATCACTTATCAATATAGGGTTGCCTTCAAAGTTGGCATCATCGGATTATGATGAATCGGCCCGCCCGACGCACCGCTAATTTGACATGCATTGGCCATTTGAGAATGGAAACCTGACATGCCTCTAGGCCAGCATTGCTCAAACTGTGGTGGTGTAGCAGTAGCAAGTTCTAATACAAACTATACAAGGCAAGTGAAATTTGAAATTTACTATGAGCTTTTCGGTGAAAACATCGTGAGGAAACCGGACCAATCCCAATAAGGCTAGTTACCTTACCCTTCTGGATTGGTAGGTCAGATGGCAGTCGCTTCTGTAAAACTAGTGCCTACACCAAATCTTGGGATTAGGTTGACAAAGCGGACCCCAGGCTCACTGAGCCGTGGCAAATGCCGGGAAAAGCGCTAGGAAGATGATGACAAGGCAAGTGAAAGATACGAAAAAAAGAAAAACAGTAAAAATAGTTAACAAAATATTTCATAAAAAAAACTAAGGAATAAATTGTCACAAAATGGTCCCAAAAGAAGTGGTCAAACGTGTTTATATTAATTAGTCAATAATAAATAAATATTTAATCCATCAAGAAACCATCTATACAAAAATCGTATGTTGTTGATACGTGGCGCTAAAAGCCGCCGCCAATTTGCCCATAGCAATTTTACTGAGATATGTTAACGCGATCGAGATGTTTTTAAACGACTTAAAAAAAAGGAGGAGGTTTTTAATTCGGTTGTAATTTTTTGTGTTAAAAGTTATGTATGAGACCTGAGATTGCATGGCTAGCACGAGAGATAGACTGCTCGTCTCTTTATAGAATCAACAGTAAGAAAAAGATGGGTAGCCTATCTTGTGCGCGACGTAGCTCTTACGCGCTCTCTGGGTGTAAGTTTTTGTCGCTACTTTAGTCTAAAACGGGTTCGCGTTGAAGTGTCAAATATTATGAAATTAGTTTGTTGTCGTTTGCCGCTAGTAGCGCTACCAATTTTCCATAGTAGTTGAGTAATTTACATGCACGCATTTGAAACGTTTTGTTGTGTCAAAACTTACACTAGAGGCTGTGTATAATGGTACGGAATACCTCTTTCGCGAGTCTGACTTGGCACTTGCCCTTGTTTTTTGACAAGTAGCAATGAAATTAAATGCAATAATTTATTTTGCTTTAGACACGGTAAAAAATTGAACTAGTATTTAGTGTTGATGTCCAGCGACACGTCCAAATAAATTGGCATGCAAACATTATTTTATTTCTTATTTTATTTTTGCAGTCTGGATAACTTTGAGAACCACTGCTCTAGGCAGCTATGGACTATGTCATGCATACGTCACTCAATTTGTTGGATATGTTATCTGGTTGACAAATAGTGTTGGATACAGATTGATAGCTTAGTGTGAGTTACTTTAACGATAGCATTAACTATGACCGTTGATTTTTATGTTTCGTTGGTTTTCTGTCAATTGAACGTCAAAATTGTCGTGCTTATGGCTAAAGTTATTTTCAAAGGAACTATACCTGGTTTATTTAAGTAAGTACTTAGTCAGGTAGGTACCTAACTTAGGGTTCTATATTTTCGTTTGTTTTAATATTTTTAATATTTTTTAATTTTTTATGTTATTAATTTTTCGTTTGTTTTAGTGTTAAAGTGAATTGCAACATTTTTTTCAACGAGTTTCTTTCAAGTTACTTGCTGTGCATTATTCTTGGCAATGGTGGTCTTTCATGTTTGTTGTGTCATGTTTGTTTGACTCTTACTTGGTTTAGGTCAAATTGGGTGAAATCAATTTGTATATCGATGATTTTGTTAAATTTTTCCTTTGTTACAGACTCGAGGAACGTCGTCTTTGTTATTATAAGCCAGCAGGAGCCCTACCTGGCTAGCGTGGCGTCTCGCCTCAAGCAAGAGATCGAAAGTCAGGTGTTCAGGATCGAGAGGGTAAGCTAAAGAAAGAAAACCCTGACTAACTAAGTATCGTCGGGGATACTGCAATACCGCGTAACTAGCACTGGTAAATATTGCGTATCTACCCACACCCATAGGGAAAATCCGCGTAACTAGCATTGATTAATACCGCGCATCTAACAAAAGTAGCCAAAATATGATTTCCATGTGTTGTGTAGATACACAGCATTTACTAGTGCTAGTTACGTGGTTTTGCACTATGGGTGTTGTGTAGATAAGCAGCTTTTACTACTGCTAGTTACGCGGTATTGCACTATCCCCGACGATATATTAAACATAATTCCTTCACTCTCCCATCCTTTTCCTTTTCTTCCTTTCCTTTTTTTCCTTTTTTCTTTTCCTTTCTTTTTTGTATTTGTTTCTTTATACACTCATCAAAAATGTCTAGGGATATTTTTAATCTTTTACTTACTTGCTTTTTTTAACATTAGGCTTTGTTCTCTTTTGCTAATAAGCTTAGACAGCGGTCCATGGACTTTTTGAAATTCTATAAGTGGCCCGTGACGTGACCGCAAAGTTTAAGAAACACTGAGCTAAATCAATAGTTAAAGTGGTAACAACATTTTTTTTCATAAGATGAAAAAATTCCTAATGCCCACACTTGTTCCATAGAGAAACCCTCAAGTACTCCTAACCCACGAAGACCTGCCGATACCTGGTGCATGGAGCATCATTCCGCTCCTCAGGCCGTTGGCAGACAAGTATGAAGGAAGCGATGTCAGATGGGCCATGTTCGTTGAATCACACACTGCTGTGCGGTGTGAGAAACTTCTGGAAGCTTTAGCAGCCGCTGATAAGCAAGAGGTAAGAAAAAAAAGTTTAAACTTTAATGAAAGCAAAATAACAGAAGATAGTTGACGTTCTTATGTTAAAACACGCTGACGATGAAACCGATCCTACCATACTACAGATATTTACATTTACTCACTACTAAGTTTCTATTACTTACATGTTGACAGAGAAAGAGATCGTTACTGATACTCTTTATTGCGCATAAATATTTAAAAATACAGAAATACACAGAAAATAATACAAAGGCAAACTTATCCCTAAAAAGGGATCTCTTCCAACTAACCTGCAAGCTTATTACGTAACTTGCTCGGGATCGTAATCGTGTTCATTTTGACAGTTCATGTATGGGGTGACAATTGGCATCGGAATCAGCTAGCTGTCACATTCATACAAGAACTGTCAAAATGAACACGATGGCGATTGCGAGCGAGTTACGTAATAAGCTAGCTGGTCATGTCGTTTCATTTCTGTAAAGTTGTGTGTATGCTTCTTTCTTTCTTTCTATCGGTAGGTACTAAATCCTTTACTGTCGCCTACATTAGGACACAAAATGGATCGGCTACCCCCTCAGCGATGATGAGCCGACTATCATCCACCACTTCGCCATCTATGAGGAGTTGGAGGAGGAAGGCGGTTTCGTGTACCCTAACTTCGCCAGTGGCTTCGCTATGCGGATGGACCTCATAAAAACGTAAGTTTAGCTATGTGCAAGATTGGTATATACTTGGTACAACATTTGTGTAGTCTGTATCGTCTATTTCTTATGGCCCAAAATACTACTAATTTTATTGGACAGTTTGTAACGAATTAGGGATTGATGGTTATAGAAGAAAAAGAAATTGGAAATGCTTAGAAGACATGACACACACGTCATAAATACATATATGCAAATGGTCATAATACCTAAAACAAAGATACGAACTAGGTCTTCTTGCGTACTAAATTGGTTGTATCATGTGATGCGAAGTATGCCTTGCGTTGGCTTGAAAACCAATAACTGCACGTCGTTCTCATGTCGCTATGCGCACGCCTATCTTTAATGTATTTGTAGTAGAAGATAGGAACTGCAGGTCTTCTTGCGTACTAAATTGGTTGCATCATGTGATGCCAAGCGTGTCTTGCGTTGGCTTGAAGACCAATAACTGCACGTAGTTCTAATGTCGGTATCCACAGCGCATGCCTATTTTAGTATACGCTCGTCAACGTCAACGTGCGGGGACACCGGTACTAATACCTGTACAAATTGTGCCCTTCTATTTTTTTTCTTTTCTATGACTGTATTCCGTGGCTGCATTTATGCCAGGTTTAAATTTGTTTTTCTTTTTTTACTAGCCTCCTTCGCCGGATAGATAGTGGCCAGCGTGCATTAGAAGCCGATTTCTCCATCGACCCAGGTTACGAGCTCGCTCAATTGGTGTACGGAGGTCGGAACAATCCCGGCCCTCTCCTCACGGCTGACTTGAGCTTCTGCATAGTATCTGGAGACAACTGCGCGACTTATCCACGGCAGTTTGATACGTGTGTGAGTATGGATTGGTTAGCTGGTGAACCTTGATTGTACTAATGGGGACGACGCTGATTGCGGTGCCAGAAGTCATCGCTGTGCTAGAATTGTATTTCTATATCGACGACATGATAGCGGATGGTTAGAAAATCTGAGTGCGAAACTTGAGGTCCCTTGGTTCGATCTTCAATCGGGGCTAATATTGTATGAAAAATACGACCGTTTATTATCACAAGTCTTTCATGTTGAACATGTATTTAATTTGACAAAGTCGTGCTCAGACTGGTAATGTTGCCTTCTCTATTCGTTATATTGTGTTTTAATTACGCACCATAGCTGCTTTGGAAATTTTATTGCTCTTTGTTATTATTAATTAACCATGGGTTAATCTATCGACTATTAATGTATTCCACGTGCGGATTTAATGTATATTCGAAGTATCGAGGTTATGATTAGATAAAACTATAAATGGGACACTAGTTACTCAAGTCGATAACATTGAACGTGTACTGATAAATGAATAACAAGAATTGCTTTTTAAAGACAATACTTATTACACACCAATCCCAATTATACACCAACCATCTTAATGAAACTTCTAGAATAATTCTAAGAGCTATAGAGTAGACTGACTGCTGAGAAGAACAGTTGAGAGCACGGCCCTAGAGAACTCGTGTTAAGGTTGTAACCGACTTCAATCCGACTGCTCTGTTTTCTAGGGTTCCGTACCCAAAAGGTAAAAACGGAAACCCTATTCCAGAGGCTCCGCTGTCCATCCGTCCGTCTGTCACCAGGCTGTATCTCATGAACCGTGATAGCTAGTTGAAATTTTCACAGATGATGTATTTTTGTTGCCCCTATAACAACAAATACTAAAAACCAGAATAATGTATGTATGTCTTTATATCGATGACCTATATAAAGTGACCGCACACTGTGTGCATTTTGCATTGCTTATAGCGGCAACAGAAATACATCATCTGTGAAAATTTCAACTGTCTAGCTATCACGGCTCATGTGATTCAGCCTGATGACAGACGGACGGACGGACGGACAGCGAAGTGTTAGAAATAGGGTCCCGTCTTTACCCTTTGGGCACGGAATCCTAAAAACGTGGCCGGTGAGAACGACCAAGGTCTAAGACACGTTGCAATACTGAAATAGTATACCCATCGTTAATGTTGTGAGTATCGGCAGGGCAGTCCCATACCGGAGGAGTCCGTGTACTTCGCGGTGAAGACCTGGAGCGGGTACCACGGCACCCGCGCCAGGGTCGTGAAGAAGACCTGGGGCCGGCACGTCACCAACCTGCAGTTCTTCAGCGACCAGGCTGGTAAGACCAGTAGGCTTATTGTCTAACTCGCTCGCAATCGCCATCGTGTTCATTTTGACAGTTCATGTATGGGCTGACAGTTGGCATCGGAATCAGTTAGCTGTCACATTCATACAAGAACAGTCAAAATGAACACGATGGCGATTGCGCGCGAGTTAGACAATATAAGCCTACTGGCCCCTTCACCATCTCGACAGTAGTCGGAGACTAGTCATAATCATAATCATAATCATAATCGTTTATTTGTTAACATAGGTAAACATTTAGACAAATATGACAGGTCATTTAGCTTCACTATGGTCACTATGTTGCGCCATAACATAAGGCATACAAATACCTACAGCTCGACATGCAGCATGCTTCTTACATATTAACTATATCTACTACAAGTAACATAAGTTCTCCTCAATACAATAAATTAAAGTTGAAATATTAATAATTAAAATTGATTTGTATTATTAAAACAATTAATATACTAGTTACAATCCGGAATGCAATACGTGGTCAATATGATGCCAACCAGTGTAGATAGATTGTAGTTTGTAATGTAATCAGAATTGTTGCTTGCCAGCGACAATTGTCTCTTCGGTGAAGCAAGACAAACCCGAATGGCATTCTTAGAGCTTACGGACTGTACATTGGTTTTACTTGTATGTTTTTGAAGTGAAAAATTATTTAGCGACGCTGGGCATTTTTTTTGGATGGGTAAAAAATGTTAAACTCACGTCAGGCGTCAGACGGAGGGAGAGTATCCAGGATATGAGGATCTTCTAAGAGTTTATTTTGGAATACGAATAAAGTTAGATTCGCGTTCGATTTTCGAAGTGTCCGTTGATTTCGTCGCTTTTTACGTATGTGCGTTTGGCCTAGTGGTATAAGGCGTGTAATAACAGTGCGTTCTCCCAAGTGACCGCAGTTTGAATCTCGTGTAGAAAAAGTTTTATTTTTCTTTTTTTTTGCGCGAGTGTGCGTCATGTGCGTGTGTGTTTTCACTTCTGCCGGCACTCCCGGAGTGCTACGCGGTGTTTTTTTTTTCGGCGCCAAAATATGAGCTCGCTGCTTGTTCTATTTTCAAACGAAAAGCTAGTATTCTTGAGCAATTTGAGAAACCGAACATTATTTCCAGATCCGTCTCTCCCAGCGGTGGACACCGGCGTCCCTAACACCAGCACAGGCCACTGCGCGAAGACGGTCGCCATCTTGAAGGAGGCGGTCAAGCGCGTGCGCAACATGCCGCACGTCAAGTGGATATTCCTTGCTGATGATGACACCATACTAGGGTAAGAACTATTATTAATACACACATCAACACTGTCTAGGTATATTTTACTTTTTTAATTAAGTAAATTAAAAAAGTTGTGGTACCTACGTTAAAAAAAACGTTTTAGTGTCAAATTGTTACTGGCACTTTAGAATATTATTTTTCCACAGACAAAAAAAACGTGAACGATAAGAAAAAAATGGCGGCAAGATTGAATATTTCCGAAATTGAAGTTTCTGATTTCATTTTTACGTTGTTAAAGTTTTAAAACTTTCAACTTCACTAATAGGTACTGGTAGTAAAAAGTAGCTTATACTTTTTTTCTATATAAGAGGGGGAAAACGAGCAGACTGGTCACCTGATGGAAAGTAATCACCATCGCCCATAGACACCTGCAAGACTTTACTAGATATGGTACGGTTGATCCTGCTTACGTTTCTGAAACCACACATACAGTGTGATGACGTAGTCACTCGGTCAAACCTCAAACTTGTTAAAGACAGGCTAAAAACATACTTCTATCCTCTTACAGACATCTTTTAATTGATTGAAGGATCGCCGAGACTTTCTGCGAGCAGTCTTTTTCTTTTTCATCTCTCATACTCGGAAAGTGAGGCAAATCATATCTGACATACGGGAGGATAACTATTATTTTCTTCCCAAGGGTAGATATGAATTAAAAAAAATAAAGGCATTGGCTGTTAATGAAACACATACGCATTCAGCCAGCATTATGGCATATGCATGTTTTTTTCTTAATTAAGTAGGTAATAATGATTATAAATTTTATAACGCTATTTAGTCAAATATTATTTTTATTAATTTATTTACATTACTTTATTTTTATACATACGTAGATTTAATGCTGTTTTAGAAAAAAAAAGAAAAAATACATTGTAAAGGACAATGGTAATATATGTCCACACAGCCATCTTTATTCCGCTTAACTCGTGGTTCAACTGACTAAAATACCTACTTTATCTACAGTTTTTCTCTAATCATTATATAAAACATTTTAAATGTTGTTTATGGGTAAATATTCAAATAATTGACAATAACCACATTGACCTATGTTTAAAAAAAACTTGATTTACTGCCAATGCAACTAGTTTAGAAAAAGCGAGCTCGAATTTGGCGCGAAAGCATTCTTCATTTGGTAAAACTTTACATAAAAATATAAATAAAAAATGAGTAAATATTCCTGGAAAAACGTGAGGTTTTCCTTTATGAACTGTACAAATGTCTGAATTAATTTTAGTTATTTTTTTATTTAATACATTTTTTCTCATATACTTACTTATGTATATTTTTTTTACTTTCCTTGTAGTCGAAATGAAAAGTAGTGTTTAACTCGGGAAAAACACCAATATTACACTCGAAATATTGGCACCCTCGCATGCTCGGTGCCAAGTTACCTCGTGTGATATTGGTTATTTTCCTCCCTTGTTGAACAATCTACTATTTCGCTTTTGGTTTTCTCGCTTCAATTTTGTAGAGGATGTTGAATAAGCGATACGTTTGCAGCGTCCAGAGGTTATGCGAGGTGTTGAGCTGTTACCGCGGCGGGGCGGATGTCACCGTCATAGGCGAACGCTACGGGTACAGATATGTCAATAAAGACACCCCGGGCAAGGGTAAGCGCTTTCATACGACCTGGAGCCTTACCATGACGTCTTAATTCGATTCAGTAGGCTTATTGTCTATAAATATCTTTTATTATTATTAGTATTAACTCGCAATCGCCATCGTGTTCATTTTGACAGTTGTATGAATGTGACAGCTAGCTGATTTCGATGCCAATTGTCAGCCTATACATGAACTGTCAAAATGAACACGATGGCGATTGCGAGCGAGTTAGACAATAAGCCTACACTTTAGGTTCGCTCGCTGTCAGATTCATACTAAAAGTGACAGCTAAAACTTGAACCGAGTCGGAATTAGGACGTCATGGTTCATGGTAAGGCCCATGATAGCCTAGTGGTTAAGTGACCCTGACTATGAAGCTAGGAAGTTTCCGGTTCGAATCCCAGTAGGGGCAAGCATTTGTATAATAATATGAATGTTTGTGCCCGAGTAATGGATGTTGTACGTTTTTATATACATCACTACATAGAGACCAAAGAGCTGGCAGCTTCCTTGCACAACGAATCAGTATTGCTATACAGCGGGAAAATTATGCCAGCGTCTTTGGTTTAATGCCGCAGGGAAAGACTTTTTGATTTGTTTTAGAATTAAATTATCTTGTACATTTATATTTTTCGGATTTTTAAGTGTCATCTTAATTTATTTTATTTGTAAATACTTTGCCCCTTATTCATAAACGCTCTATAGGCTTCTGCTAACTTAGTAGGTAATCGTTTGTCCTTATCTGTCACTTAAACATTTAACTTTCACAGACAAACTATTATTAAGTTAGCAGAAGCCTATAGAGCGTTTATGAATAAGGGGGTTTGTTTTTTTTTAAATATAAATAGACTAGCTGTTGCCAGCGACTTCGTCTGCAAAGAATTTGCTTATCGCTATCCCGCGAGAACTACGCAATTTTCCGGAATAAAAAGTAGCCTATGTGCTATTCCAGACTTTTTTCTATCTATGTGCTGAATTTCATCCAGATCCGTTGGGGCGTTCTGGCGTGATTGAGTAACAAACAAACATCCATCCATCCATCCATCCATCCATCCATACTTTCGCATTTATAATATTAGTTAGATGTTACTTGATCTACGACCTATAATAATCGTTCAAATATATATTTTTTTATTTGTGTTAATATTATTATGGTTTGAATAGGTTACGACTATATAACGGGCGGGGGCGGCACCGCGCTGAGCGTGTCCGCCGCGGCGCTGCTGTCGCGCTGCGCGTGCGCCGCGCCGAGCGCGCCCGACGACATGACGCTCGGCGCCTGCGCGAGGGAGCGCGCCCTCCCGCTCACACACTCGCCGCTCTTCCATCAGGTTACTATACAAGAAAAAACATCGCATAGTAACAAGTTCACGTGACAGCTAGTAGCAGATAAAAAAAATCGAAGGCTAAAGCAGGCCACTGACGAACCTTCCAAACGGATACTGTTACAATGGATACATCCAAATGGACGGCATCCAATTATTTAGTACACTGACGATCGATCTGTTTCATACGTTCATAGGTGCTGACATTTTTACGATGAATTCGTTGTCGCGTCGTTACTTGGTGGCAGCCTGGCAGCGCCATGCAGATTGATTAAAAATGGCCGTGGATTTGCACATTCACGGAGCGTTTGGAGTGCGTCCCGGTAGCGTGGCGCACGCTTGGTGTACGTTTCTAGCATTGACGGTCACTCCAAAACCGCCACGCCGATACGTCCAAATGGAAATCCACGATTAGGATGCCTTTAAAAACCATTAACTTTTTTGACATTCACGGACCGACTTTAGAATGCAGCCACGCTATTTGGACTGTTGGAAGGCTCGTCAGTAGCCACCTTTACTCGCCTGCTATGTGTGGTGTAGGAGTACCTATAGCGCACATCACGGAATGATGAGTGTGTCTGCTCACGACTCTCTCTCTTGAAGGCGCGGCCGCAGGACTACCCCCGCGAAGCCCTAAGCCGCGACCGGCCTGTCTCGTTCCACCGCCACTCCTCGCCGGAGCCCTACAAGGTTTACGCCACGTGGTTCCAGCACGACGATCTCGCGCTCAAGCATCGATACCGGGACGAGTTGTAAGCGTTACTAATAGAGTTTCCGCAAAATACACCGCCTTGCAAAAAAAACGGGCACCCACGGTTTTTGTATTTTCTGTGCATAAAAGATTATTTTCTAACCTTTAATGCCTAAAAATCTGAAAAACCATAGGTGCCCGATTTTTTTGCAAGTTACTTATCGATAGTTATAATCGAAAATTGATGACATAATATCGATACTACCGAAAGTACTGTTCAGAAAATAACGTAAACTATCGATACTATTGATTCTACTGAAATAAAGGTAATAATCGATTATTCAAAATTATCGATAGTATCAATCGTTTATGTAAAATTGAAAAGTTATTGTATCGATAATATCAATAGTTTATTCAACGTCACGGATCAATACTATCTAACAATTGTATTGTACTATCGATAGTATTGTAGTCTACCAAAACTCGATATTATAGTTTTTGCTCAAACTATCGAGACACTATCGATATTGGACTATCGAGCGACAATATTAATTACCATTATTTTTAGATAAAAATCGTCTCTCTATCATTTTTATTGGTGCACCCTTCAGGTGACAATTTAATTTACCTTTTGGTCGCGTTGGCGTTTGTTTAACCGACGTCTGCCAGAGCCTGGGGGATGTCCAGGGCCCTATTTTATAAAGCTACAAGCTACAATTTACAAGCGGAAGTCTCTATCTAACACATAGGGCCAGAAAGAGACTTCCGCTTGTACATTGTAACTCGTAGCTTTATGAAATAGGGCCCAGGTCACTGCCACCCTAAAGGTAATACTGGCGAGATAATACACGGGAAATGTTATACTTGTTAGTGTAGTTTACGTATTCATAAATAACAAATATCGCTTTGTTGCATTTATTTACCAGGGTTGTAATGTTTAGATTTTATGAAATATAGTGCGTTTGTAATAAGTTTGTTTATATTTCAAAGTGATTTCTTAGAACAAAGTACTATGTTTTTAGATGGTTATTATGTACTTATTGTAATAATGATATATATAATCCAATTATTACTTTGCGTGATGCATAAGTTTATCAAATAATATTTGAATTCTATGTGTAAATAAAACTGTTAAAATTATGTAAGTATTATTTCAAAGTATTGCGTATTGCCATCATGTATTGCTTTAATTGTGTGTCCCTTATTTATAAAAAGTGAGACCTGTTTGCAATTTTTTTTGTCCCTCTCTGACAAAGCAAACGACAAACAGGCAGATAAAGACAAAAGAAAATATTTAGTTAACATTGGCTAAAAAAATTAGGGGACACTGCTTTGTCATGACATTTTCTTAAAGAATTGTGAAAAAACGTAAATGTAAATCTTATATTTAATGTTGAGGTCTTGAGGTGCGCTCGAATTGTAAAGTTATAAGTTCGAATTGTAAGTATTCAATAATGTTATATTAGTAACAAAATAACATATCAAGTTGTAGTATTAAGTGTGTATAATAAATTTTAATATTTTTATAAATACTTTTTCATTATTACCAACTGACCCCATATTTTTCTAAAGTAAGATTCAGTCTTAGGCACTTTTCCCACCGCCGGCGAGTAGCGAGAAGCGAGCGTGCATTCCTACTGAGCTGGCAATGTCGCATTTTTGGTGTTCCTTTACGATTAGTTCACGGAAATTGAATGAAAGTTTCAAATGTGCGTCTGTAGTGCACTTCACTTTTAGTGTATCAATGTGTCCAATGCAATGATACGCTAAAAATGTGACGTTGCCAGCTCAGTAGGAACTAGGGATAAACGCTCTTAAGCATTATATTTGGAAGAAACTAATCAAATGCTTACTTAAATTGTTACGGAATGGATTAAACCCGCGATTAAGAGAGTTTGGAGCGTTATATAAACTCGTAATCCAGGCTTAAACGTCGAATATGAGTCGGGTTTAATGATGCGTAGTGATATTAAAGCTCTAGTGATACAGTTAGGTTATTAACAGCGGCAACTACAGTGTATTTGGCACAAATGGCACACAACACAAAACATCATCTAGTTTGCATTAACTTTTTAATTATTATACTTATGACTTTAGCAGTGCCTTTAAGCCAGGGATCGGCGGTTTTTGAAATTAACTGGTTTGGGGGAATGATCGAAACCTAAATGGATTGTTTTACGGTTTGGTAACCGATTTTTAACCGGTTATTAAAGAAACCGGTTTTCGCACCAATTCAGATTTTTTGAACGAAATTAACCGGTTAACTTGAAAAACGTCAGCTCCTGTAATCTCTCTTCAAACATTACCTGTAGCCAGCGCATGCAGGAAAGAGATAGAAAGAGCATCGCGGCGTGATTCTATAAACAAGTACGCGTGCGATGCGGTGGGGGCGGCGTTGCTTTGAGTACTTACCTAAAACCGCACGCTTATTACGTAACTCGCTCGCGATCACCTACGTTTTCATTTTGACAGTTCAGGTATGGGCTGACAATTGGCATCGAAATCAGCTAGCTGTCACATTCATACAAGAATTGTCAAAATGAACACGATGGCGATTGCGAGCGAGTTACATAATAAGCTAGCCGGTTTCGTATGAGCGCGAGGTCCAAAATTGCGTTCTTCGTCGTGTTAACTGGTTACCGGAATTGTTTTAATACTGTTATGATAGGCAGGTATGAAGGACTAGAGTAATGACGTAGTAGTTTTTAATAATTTGTTCACTCCGTTAACCAGTTAATAAAATTAACGTAATTATACCGGTTTTGACGGTATTGAGAACCGAAAACTTGCACTAAGCATACTGACCACTAGCAGTAGATCAAAAGACTTACAAACTTTCTAACACGGCAATTTAAATACCTATACCTAAGCTTGTAATCATTTAAGATTTCTCTAACTCACTGAAATTATTATAAACAATTTTCTTGAAACCTGCCCAGTCACTACCTTAATAGTATTAGCCTGTAGCGAACCATCAATTCTTCTCTTCCCGCTTAATGGACGCCGTGAATGGCACGATGACTGCTCGCTTGCTAATGAATAGATGGCATTAATTTAGGGGATGCCAGTTCTAATAAGAATTTTCGATAGTCTGCCGCCTATCGTATTCCTAGGTTCAAGGACTCGCCAATTTTGGCAAGGTTTATTTTATACACAACAAAAAAGCAAATTAAGTTAGAACAGATTTAATGATTCCAGACAAAGCGAACATTGCAAGGTTTGTAAGTTGCTGTCAAAAATTACATTTTTAATAGGTACCTACACTCTTTTGCTGACGCTACCTGCTTTTGTTATTAACAGACCTGCGTTGTCATCCATTCACAATCACATCAGATATACCAAATTTCAAGTCAGTCGGACCGACCATTGAAGAGTTTCCTCCTGCCGAGACGGTCGATCGGGCTACGAGTATTTCACCACCAGATTGTTGTATTGTCATACGACTTGCAGAAGTACCTATGCAAGATTTCCGCTCAATCGGGAGTCAAAGGGGAGTCAAAATAGTGATGCGTTGCTAGCCGCATCGCTTTAACATGATTCCAAAGATTTTCACCCATTCGCTCGTCGGGCTTTTACCTGCGCGGGAAGAGAAGCAGTTGGTATATACTATGTTTTTTCTTTGCTCCCAGACTAGCGTGGAAGTTAAAGTATAAGTTTTACACCTGCCCATAAATCTAAAAAAAAGTTTGGAAAACGCTTCTGTCACTGAAAAACTATCGAAATATATACGCGGAATATTCCCTGGCTAACTTCACAGGGCCTCACTCGGGTCAGAGTGGGCCCATTTGTCATTCGTCACGCGACTCCGCTAAGTACCAACTTCATGCAAACTTACATTTCTCTCGCTAACTTCTGAGTGCGGCCCTGTGCTTACGGCTTACCAAGCAAAAAAGTACCCTAAAGTTTTAACGTAAGGTTCATTCGGGGTCAAAGGAAAGCGGCAAAGATTTTCTTTTAGCTGGAACTTAAGTATTAATCATAGGAAGTTGTCGTCGCATTAGACTCGGAGGAATTGCGATTCGATTTTTTATCACAGCTGCGTAAATGAAAAGGTTGCGGGTGCCATTTTGCCAGAGTTTTGAGCCGGAACAGGTTTTACTGTATAAAGGTGAGTTGGTATGTAAACAATATTGAAATTAAATCATAAGGCTTAATGTCTACTAGCTTTTGCCCGCAACTTTGTCCGGCGTAGACTTTATTTATTGATAAAAGTCACAAAAGTCACATATACTACCTATGCATATTTGAACAGGCACTTAACTTAAAACTTTAAATGCCGACGATAACTTTTTTGCTGACCTTAGATTTCTATAAAATAAAGCAATAATTCAATGTAACGACACTATGACATTTAGTGTGAGAGGGTTCCACAGTGAGTCAGGAACCAATTTGTTCGATGATACCTTTTACCTTAGTAACGTGCCCTGTGGCCTTTTAGTTTTAGTTTAGGTTCGCTCGCTGTCAGATTCATACTAAAAGTGACAACTAAAACTTAAACTGAGTCGGAATTAGGACGTCATGGTAAGGCCCCTGTTCTGTCCACAGCCACGACTTCTATTTGCTGAACTTAGACGTCGGTGACATTAGTAGGTTTTCCTAAAGAATTAGGTAGGTACCTACCTATGAATTGTTGAATAACATTATCTCGAACCACGAACCGGAAGACACAGTGTTGGCAAGCCTCACGTGACATCGTGAAAGTTGCAGGAAACCGGTGGATGCAGGTGGCGAGTTGTCGTTCATTATGGTGTGCTAAGGGCCTTTGCTCAACGTTCATCGTCCTCAGGCTGATGATGATGATGATTACTCCGAACATATTGATGTATCAAACCGATTATCAACCCTACCATTATAGCTCATAACCACCAATGTTTACACAATTATAGTGGTACAGCTGTTGGTTGTACCTAATTATAACTGTGAGAGACTGGAGATATTTTCAGAGCATACATACCTTGGTTTGGTAATAGATAACAACTTCAACTGGGGACCCCATATAAATCATGTCTATAATAAACTAAGATCCGTTTTATCCAAAATTTCCTTGCTTAAATTTAAACTGCCGTACAGTATTTTGAGGTTCTTGTACTTGTCACTTGCGCAATCAGTTATTGAGTATAGTCTGGGAAGTTACGGCAGAACATTCAAAACTTATATAGATAAAATCTATAGATTGCAGGTAAGCCTACTAAAGGCTATTATACCCAGTTCTGCCAAGAAAGAGATGCGCGGTGATGAGGCGAGACTCTTTGAATATTGTAACGTAGCATGTGTTCAAAACCTCATTAAAAAGGAAGTACTTAATTACGAAATAGAAAAGTTGCATAGTTTAAATAAGTCTGTTAGAGCTCAAAATCTCCGTCAATTAGATTACTTGTCGAAATATGTTCTACCAAAATGTTCCAATGTATATGGTAAACGCACATGGCAGTATATGATACCAAGTATTCTCAATGAGTTACCATCGGATACTCATAATGAAGTGTGTGCCAACCCCAATAGATGTAAGAAAATTGTCAAAGTATTTTACCAAAAGTGTAAAGCAGCGCAACAATAGCCTGTCTGTTTAGTTTAAGTAACCAACTTAAGTAACCAGCAGCGGCAGATATACTCTGCTGAGTTTTCGCCCCCTGTTAAAGCTTTTAAAATGTAATATTTTTTTTGTATTAAATAAATTAAAAAAAAAAACCGCACTCTACATGTAAACATCGAAATGGCAACCCCAAAATATTGTTACTTCGCGTGCGATTCAAGTTAGTGTTGATGTTGAATCAAGATTCCCCGAATGCCGCGGCGCGAGGGGGAGGGGGACATATAATTCATGTCATCGATGTTCCATAGAATTACATTTGACACTTTGCTAAACATATGACAGTTAAAGTTCAAGGCACGAGTTTAATTAGATTTAGGGCTGTTTCACCACTCTATTAATTCCAGTGACAGAACACAATGCGCAATTGTTGAAATGAAAACTTCTTTAGCCACACTGAGCACTTTTTGGTATGGGTAAAAAAAATTAAACTCGCGTCAGGCGTAAGCCGGAGGGAGAGTTTAAGTACCTACCAGGATATCAGATCCTCTGAGAGCTTATTTTGAAATACGAATGAATCGCGTTCGATTTTTGAAGTGATTTTTTGTTAAGTCGTGAAGCAAAAGTAGGCCTGTACTACATATCGTCACGCCTCTTCACAGGGCTAGGCAGAGAGAGAGAGAGACTTGTTAGAGATTTCTCAATATAATACCCCATTGCAAAAAACGGGTACCCATGGTTTTTGAATTTTATGTACATAAAAGCTTGCTTTCCAAGCTTTAATGCCTAAAAATCTGAAAGCCGTGAGTGCCCGTTTTTTTGACGTGACAACGTCTTATAAATTGGTTTGCCGGGTGACACTTCAAGAAACTGCGTTACGCTCCGCTCACGTTATGCGCTCACAATGAGAGCGAGTGAGAGGCACGCGTCCCTTCCACTCGGGCATGGTTAGCCCGCCTAAGAGCGAGAGAGACAGACATAAAAAGTGAAAGGCCACTCAAAGTCGTTGTCACGTAAAACTTTCGCCCGTATACCGACTTTACAGGCAACCAATTTTTTTGCAAGGGGGTGTAGATAATACGTATCGTACTTACGTTTTTTTAAGCGGCCAGTACGGTACGCGTCTTGAGCGTCATGGAGGTTACAACATTAAAATCTAATTTAAGCTGTTGCCGGTCATCCCGGAATGCTACCCGTTGCTTTTTTTATGTACATACCATAATTGACAACATTTCATTTTTATAACACCTGAAAATGTATATGTGGTTCGAAAGCATTTTGCCTCCTGAACACTGTAATATGTTTATATAATTTTAATATCGCTTATCATAAAAAATAAAAATTTATTAAAAATATCTCCTAATTTTACCAAAACTACCACAGGATAGGTGAAACGCCTTTGCTTTTTTCACGAGAAAAAATAACCGATCATAATTTTCTATTTTTGACAACTTCAAAGTACAAGGGGGCAACTCTGGAATTCTGTTTTCGAAGTTCGTTGCATACCTACTCTCTCACTCTCAAGATAATGACTATTAGTATGAGCGGAACAGCACGAAGCGAACCTCGAAAATCGAATAGTGGAGAATAGGGCCTGACATTGACAATTTGAAATTAATGTCAGTTTCTTTTTCTATAGAGAAAAGACAAAAGGATAAGTGTGTATTCTGTGATAGTATCGGAGTTACGCCCTTTTAGAATAAGCACAAATTAATAAATTAATTATAAATTAAATACAAGCCCTAGCGAAAAAATTAAACTGTCAGCATGTTCATCTTTTCAAACAAAATACAGAGAACTATTAAAATTATAGGCTCAGAAATATGAAATGTTGTCAATCATATAGAGTTATGCATATATAGCATTATAGTGGATTTATGATAGAAAAGGCTAATAATAATTTATCGTGCTACCGCGTAATAAATAAACAAAATTACTGGCTCGTTAACAACCACAACATTTTGGCGTATCATAAATACTCGTAGTACCTGGATGACCGAACTTTGCTCGCTATTTTTTTGGTACATTTTCTAAAAATTAGACCTAGCCAGATCGATTTGTCGCCTACTAACTTGCAAGAGATACAGACGTGATTAAATTTATTGGCCATGGAAAGTAATATACAGCATTAAAAAAGAAATCTGAAATGTCACTATTTTCACTTGGTACTTTCACGATTTTCTGAAGGCGATTCGTTCCATACATAACGCAATTTTTGCCTACAAGCACGAATTAGGATTCTAAATATTAATTGAAATTGATTGTTTTATCCGGAAAGTAACTCTGTCTGTCTGTCTGATACCTTTTCGCGCTTAAAGTGCTGAACCGAATTAGTTGAAATTTGGTGTAGGTACAGATAGTTTCCGTCCCGGGGAAGTACATAAGATTTTTGTCCCGGAAAACAGCATAGTTCCCGCGGGATAGCGATAAGCGAATTCTGCGCAGACGAAGTCGCTGACAACAGCTAGTATTTTTATAAAACTGCCATTACATTACACACCTCGCAAGGGATAAAAACGTGTCGTGATTTATGTGTGTATGTATGTGTGTGTGTACTTTTATGTATGATTTATGTAAGTAGTTTTAGGTGGAGTCTGGATACTGTGAGAAAAATTTTACGAATATTTGCCGACCGTGGGCCTAATTGATTCCTAAGATTTTCGCCCGTTCCCTTGATGGGCTTTTACCATCAGCGCGGGAAGAGAAGCAATTGGTACATTCTATGTTTTTTCTTTACTCCCAGACCAGCAAGGAAGTAGTAATATTAATGGATATATTGTACTGAGCCTGTTGCCACAAGCTGGTGTGTTTACTTCTCACTTCCATTCCTTGCTGTGACAGGATTCCAAGTCGCTGTATTACGATTTTATTTAATTAACCTAGTGTGGTCGGCTCAAGATTCAATTTTAACTTCAGTTAAAACGAGAAGTCGACAATTTTGTTGTCAAAAATCTTTTATAGCTGAATGAGTAGAATGTCGTCAATTAAAAAGAACATGTTAACGTAATGCCCGTGGCTGTTTTATACGTTTCGCGTTCTCGCCATTGCAAAGAAAATGAAGAATTTCCTGCTCGGTAAGTACCTAGTCAGTATGAATCTGCTGAAAATTAAATTAGCTTAATGCTCATTTGCGTGCTCTAACCGTAATTGTTGCACGTTAAAATAAGCAAAGATCCCATCAAAAACATAAATGTGAAATGATAGCCAAGTTCAATATTAAAAATATGAAACTACCGTGAGGCTCAGACATATTAATGTAAATAAGCGTATGTAAATTAAACGTGACTTATCCATTTATTTACATTAATAATAAAAAACATGTATCCATATTTTTTATACTGAACTTCGCTGAAAAAAGAATTGATAATGTATATTTCCGAGTTCTGAGCAAAAAATCCTGCATTTATTTCACTTGGGATGTAGGTAATTAAATTTTAAGATTTGTCTTTGCTAGTTTTACCAACAAACCAAATTTCAGGAAAGTAACATAGACCTAGCCAAGTCAAATCTTAACATTTTTGAATATTAATATATCGTTATCTGTTTGAGCTACATTTATAAAATTTTGCATTTTAAGCAAGCTTGGGAGTCTGAATAAACGTGCCAAATTTCATGTATGTAGGTTAAACAGGTTTCGAATTGCGAAAGGGTCAAAAGCAGCTCGAAATGGTTTATGTAATACACACGGCGGCGTCGCCAATTCAATTTACTTTGGACTTGGCGGACACGCTCCCGCGTGCCTAGATCCCTGAGCCTCTAGTGTAAGTTTTCGCATATAAAAACGTCTCGAACGCGTTCTCAATTACTATGGAAAAATTGGCAGCGCCACTTGCGGATCGAAACTACAACAAATTGTTCTCATAGTATTTGACCGCTAACGCGTTCGAGACGTATTTTGTGCCCGAAAACCTACACTAAACATACTGGCGTGGGTGGCTCGCGAGACTGCCGCGGGCGGAACGCCTCGCCACACTAGGTTTTTTGGTTACTGTAACGTAACTACAACAATTACGGTTACAACTCCCAGATGAGTACCCGGCTTGAAATCCGGGCGTTTTCCAAAAAAAAAGTCCGCATGATCATTTTTTCAAGAATTTAACTATTTTGGGTTTTTATCTTACTCAGAATCGCTTACCCTATCGATCCTTATAAAAGAAAAAATGTGTCCCAAAAATTCCATTCCACTTCGTTACTTTTTAAATATAGGTATACTTCATTTAATTTAGAATGAGAAACCATAATAACATTATATGTATTGCGTCTGGTCAACTATTTCTTACCTAGCAAATAGTACAGTGCAATAGTTTGGCAGCCGCAAAATAAAATTGTTTTAATGTCACTTTATTTGCGTGTCGTCAATTGTTACTCTAGTACAAATTGTTAAGAGATTACAGTTCACGAACCGCAATATTGTTGTGGTTTCTCATCCTAAATTAAATGGAGTATAAGTATGTATGGAACGTGACGAGCAGGAAAAAAAATCCATAGTAAAATCTGGGACACATTTTTTCCTGTATGAGAGTCAATAGGTTAAACGATTCTGAGTAAGATAAACCCAAAATATTTAAATTTTGAAAAAATTTAATACATGTGTAATTTTTTTGGAAAACGCTCATCCACTAAATTATTATTTCTTCCACAGTGACAACTGCCATCTCTTTCTCGCTGGCAGACAGTTATGATTACTTCGACAACCCGTCCTACAACGAACCGATAACCATGAACTGCCCCGACGAATGTCCGTTACTCTACCAGCCGATATGCGCCGGCGGCAGTACCTACGCCAACCAGTGCGAACTGGATTGCGAAAACCGTCATCGCCGGGAGATGTTCCAATCAGACTTGTACCCCTCCTGCCACCAAAGCTGTGTGAAGTGCAGAAAGGAGAAGAAGAAGAGACCACGGTATTTGGTGCAACCGTTTAAAAGACAGCAAGAGAAAAGCCGGTTCTAGGTATACTATTTAATGCACGTGTATCGATGATGTTATGTTAGTGAAGCCCGGTACCTAGGTACTCATCTGTGAAGTGCAACAGTTAAAGTACAGCTCGCAGGTGTGTACCCGACTTAAGATCCAGCCACGATAATAAAAAATAAGTTTCTGTCAAAAATTTCGTTTCGAATACAAGTTTTTTTTTGTGGGCGGAAGGCCTAGTACCCGCCCGCATCTCTTTCGGCCCCCTTCGTCGTCCTACCCCGCATCACGTGCCGCGCGGGCGCAGCAGCTCTTGCACTGCTGTGTTCCAGCGTGGAGGGAAACACAACTGGTGAAAGAATTGGCATATGAAGTATTCTATGAAGTATCTATATATATAAAGACTATGTAGTGATTAGTTGGTGGTGCTCATTTACCACTAAGTATCCCACCTGAGGCCTTAGCATGAAGTCTTAATGCGATTCAATCCAGACTCAGTTCAGGTTTTAGCTCTCATTTTTAGTATGAATCTGACAGCGAGCGAACCTAAACTGAATCTGAATTGAATCGCATTAAGTCGCAGTAAGCATTGACGTCATGGTAAGGCCCCTGCTCGTTTGTCAGTTTCATATAAAGATTACAATGGGTCAGCTAACAGTTTAAATTACAATTTCATACATGATTCTATGTCATTCGCAAAAAGATTGAGGCGTTAAATTGAAATATAAATAAATGCAAAACATATAAAAAGATGATTAGTACTTAGTGCATTTCTAGTTCTGAATCAAGTGGAATGAATGCCGCAGCTGTATGTGAGTATTTTATTTTATTTTTAACTAAGTACATAACTATTACGACTGAGTTTGCCGCCATTGCAGATATTGCTACCGTAATACGAGGTGAGGAGGGACAAAATTGAAATTCAAACCTCGATAAAAAAATGCATATTATGTGGCAAGTTAATTTTTACCTTAGGCTCTGTCTACCCCGTAAGGGATACTGACTACTGAAGGGGTACTGGGGGGACTGATTTTAAATATTTATCAAGATATTTACAAAAAACCAAGAGCCGCAATAAAGGAAGGCGGCGGTCTACGGTGTCGAAAAACAGATCCAGTGCATGTGTTTCCATCCCTTATATCTTTGGCTGTATGAATCAACATACAGGTGACACGAAAATTAGTCACACATTTGTATGGACAACTTTCGTGTCTCAATGTTTTTTTTATATATATTAAAACCGACAAACGGGCATGCGGTGCACCTGATGGTAAGTGATCACCGCCGCCCATGGACAACCACAGCACCATTGGGACTGCTACGCGTTGCCGGCCATGCAAGAAGTGGTACACTCGCATCTTAAAGGTACCCATGTCGTAGCCAGTTGGACCCCAGCCGCCAGCACATTCCAAATTTTACACGTACGGGGCAGGAAAGACCGTTTAAATCGTACGGTGTTGGAGCACCATCCATCGAGGTGATGTTGATGGAAACTACTTTTGAATCGAGTAGTATATTACGGTGAATGTAAAAACGCAACTTAACTGCTGTTTGTATGCTTAGTGTAGGTTTTCGGTCACAAAATACGTCTCGAACGCGTTTGTGTTAAAATGTCGAATACTATGTGAACAATGGTTGCCGTTTCGATCCGCAAGTGGCGCTGCCAATTTTACCATAGTAATTGAGACGTTTACGTGAACGCGTTCGAGACGTTTTTATTTATGCGAAAACTTACACTAGAGGCTGAATACGTTACTATCGATGTATTTGTGTCCCCCAGTACTAATTGTGATAGCAGCAATGCTGCTACCGGAGTCGACGTCCCTGTGGACATGCATGGAGTGTGCAGTGGAGCATTCCCATCAAAAGGTGTGTGCGGACAACGGAGAAACCTTCTCAAGCATGTGCTTCCTGAACTGCGAGAACAAACGGCGGGAGGGTCGCGGCGCAGCACTGCTCCAATTGAGATGCTATAACGCATGTTCCGAATGCGATTAGATGACTAAGATACAGGCTCAGCCTAGTTTGGAGTCTGATGGATATTTTCCTTTGTTAAAACCGCTTATTCAAATAGACTATTTGTATTTTATTGAATCAGGCGTTACTTTGCGGAGGTATTTGCTTTGTATTTGTATTATGATGTCAGTAACGTATTATTTGTTGGTTGACGAACTGTTGAAACTGCTCCACAAAATCTCGGCAAACAAAAATGTAAATTAAAAGTGTAATAAAAATCCCCCGACGCAAAAAAAGAAACAACCGTTAATATTCAATTTTATGCCAGCTATCTCCGTTCCAAATTTGATCGAAATCCGTCAAGTCGTTTCAGCGTGATGAAGGAACAAACATACACACTCACATCACATCCTTACAAACTTTCGCATTTATAATATTGTAGTATGTAACAGTACATAAATATGATATCACGCATATTACACAAAATTTTATGGAACATTAAGAAATGATTTCGAGCGTAATTTTTTCACTGAAGCACCGAGGTGTAAGAGTGCAATGATGGCTATTATTGCTATTTATTCCTTTTGAATTGATTTTGTTAAATTTTATCAAGGACTAGCTCGTGACTTTTTCCGCCCAGAATTTAAATTTACAGCGTTCCTTTCAACCACCTTAATCCGGTCCTGTTGCCAAATCCTTTCTTACCCCGGTCACTCACACGTGCACATATATTCGCACATTGTATAGATGTTTGCACACATTAGCGGATTATAACTGTCTGCGATGGTTTAGTTATTAAATAAACACGATAATAGTATCTAAAAGCGTCCAATAAATAAACAGTCGAACTGAACAATCATGGGCGTAAGTCCAAAAGATTTGCTTCAAAAGAAATGTATTTGAAGTAAATCAGCGCACGCCTCGAGTGCTTTCGAATATTGAGAGAAATGCAAATAAACTCCGTTCACCAAATCGTAAATCAAGGCACTTTGAGCGCAGCTCCGTTGCCTCCGACGAAAACCTATAAGTAAAAACCAACTGCATTTAAAAAAACTGGGAGTATGTATGTATGACGAACTCTTTTGTTGAATGTTTATGCAGAAGAAGAGGCCATGAAAGCAATGACGTGCTTTTTTTCAGACATATTTTGGCAGCTGTTGAAAATTCCCAGCAAAAATTACGAAGCTCCCTGAACCCCCTACTAGGAACCCATCGCGTTCTCAATCTCATCGGTTATGCTCGGCAAACTGTCATTTTAGCGACGCCGAATAGCAATTTAAACATTAATTATAGGCTGTACAAATGGTTGGTAATATCGCTCGCGTGCCAGTCCCGAATAGTTAAGTAAGTACTAAATGCTTTAGTGTGCAAATATAAAAAAACAGACACAAATCACAAAAAACACAAGGGCAAAGCCCAAATAGATAGCCCTAGTCACTATAACTTCTTTCACACCAGCACGTTCCCTTCTAAGAATCTTGAACTAGCGGCTGTTCTACAAGTTCGTAAGCGCCCTGACAGCGGGCATGGGGCCGCGCAAACACTTATCCGAAACGTGTTGCCGCGAACGCTTTGAGCATCCCGTTTGTTTCATCTCGAATCAGTGGCGTTTCGTCATCGCGTCATATTCGGCACGTATTGGCATTGCCACCGTTTTGTTTACTAGTTACGAGGGGTACGTACCCATTAAAATCCATGAAGTTTAAAATGTATAATGGGTTAAAATACATAATGGTTCAAAATATATAATGCGTTTCTCACAGAAAATTGCGAATTAACAGAATTGTTATAAACTAAACCTAACCTAACCTAAACCAATCTATAGATTACGCTATAAAAAAATTCATTATACTTACCTAATAGTTTCACAGAAAATGGCATTATACATTTTGAACTATTATGCATTTTAACCCATTATACATTTTAAGCTTTACATAATTCTGATCCGCTCCCAGTTACGAGGTATACGAATCAGAATAGTAGCGTGCTAGCGTGGCTATTGCATACCGACGCACGCTTCGAAGCGCATCGATATCGAGATACGCTTGGTCCGATTTTTAAATAACACTCTAAAGTACCACTCTGAAAAGAAAACTAAGCTCATCTAGTGAACTATTAAGAAAAGTTAAGCTGTAAAGTTAAAAGTAAAGCAATGTTTACACAAATTTATAGCCTAGCCTTAGCTCTTTCGATTCGCAATCCAGTGTTGCGGGAAACCATGGTTGGTGTTCACTTACCATCTTCTAGCTTGGTACAGCCTCTAGTTCAGTGATAAGCAAACTACGGACCGCGGGCCAACTCCGGCCCGCGAAAGAATTTAATGCGGCCCGCCGGCGTTTCTTCGAATTGGAGTGTTATGGCACAGGATGACGATATTTAGACGGTGCTGCTGTATAAAATAGAATAATAGATGCGAAGGCAAAGGAGCCAGCTAGACTAGCCACGTAGTTCATGCGTCATGTGTCAAAAAAATTGCATTTTAGTATAATTTTGGCCCTTCTTTGAAATATCTGTGATTTTCTGGCCCGCCATGAAAAAAGTTTGCCCACCACTGTTCTAGTTTCTTAATGTATTTGACGGTTGCCATGTTTGGAATAAACATGAATGAAAAAGTTCATGATTGGGGATGAGAGCGAGTAGGATAGAGTGACGCTCGATGCAGCTGTTGCACTGGCTCAATCTTAACAACATTGTTTTTCAAACAAATTTATTCAGAACACGGCAACCGTCAATTACATTCAGAAAATAAAAGCATTGTATTTTCCTTCATCATCTTCCTAGCGTTTTTCCCGGCATTTGCCACGGCTCAGTGAGCCTGGGGTCAGCTTTAAAAACCAATCCCAAGATTTGGCGTAGGCACTAGTTTTACAGAAGCGACTGCCGTCACCATCCAACCCAGAAGGGTAACTAAGCCTTATTGGGATTGTTCCGGTTTCCTCACGATGTTTTCCTTCACCGAAATGCTCATGGTAAATTACAAATGTAATTTCGCACATAAATTCCGAAAAACTCAGAGGTGCGAGCCCGGGATTCGATCCCGCGACCCTCTGCTTGAGAGGCCACAGGTCAAACCACTAGGCTACCAAACTGTATTTTCCTTGTCGTTTAAAATAAAACGCACTAATTCAAATCAACCCTTTACTTCTTCAAAGGGTGCGGCCCCAAGATCATGCCCAACTTCTTAATCGAAGACTTTAACTTGGAGTACGAGCATGAGGGGTCCTCGCAGGCGATGTCACATGCCATCGCCAGCTTCTCTTCTTTGGCGCGGAGGCGGTTGCTGCACCAGAAGTGGCAAGGGTTGCTGTAGGTGACGCCGTCGGAGCCGCAAACGGGGTTGATCTCGTAACTACAGAAGCAGAAGTTCGCTGAGACGAGGAAGGGTGCGAGTGCGCAGGTTAGCACTGGAATCAATACAAAATTATACTTCACTACGACTACTACATTCTGATGACTTTCCAAAATTCCTGAAAAATGCACTATTTCATGTGTTGTGAAAAAAAAATTACTAACGGATGTATGGCCGATGAAAATTATGGGACAAATAGGGACCCGATATTTTTTAAATTATCCATATGAACGTGTTACTTACAAAACGCAATTGTTTTCATCGTATACGAAATGGGATGCACAGCGTGAGTGATTCAAATTACTTCTTACCAATTTAACGCGATTTATCATGCGCCAGCGCATATCACGATTAATTAAGAACTTAATTGGAAATCATACGAGAGTCATAGGGATGATCGTTGAAGTTTCAAACCTTTTATCTAGGCTAGGTACTCATATCATAAGTTACGTTCAGAATGATCAGCTTAACAGCAGTGTTATTATAATACCGAAATCGGCATCATTATGAATTTGAAGTTTTTTCCGCTTTTGAATCCATTTTAGAGTACCTACTTATAATTATTACGTGTAGATAAATAATTGGGCCTAACAAAACTCCTGTAATCTTATTATGTAATTCGCCAGAGCTCGTTTCGTCAAGCCACTCGTGTTTTAAGGACCCTCATTATGTATCAGTTGCATAAACTACTATTACGTCGTTGTTTGATTTGTACGTTTTACATTTAGGTTGAATTACCGTGGATCATTCAAGATCTCTTCAGTTCGAACGATTCACATGCGTGGGGCAGTTAGGGAAATCCGGACCGCTCTGAATGCTGAATTTTAAAAAGAACGCTCTATGATAGCACTCTCTTTTGTTGGAACGAGGGCAGTATTTATTTAGATCATAAGGATAATGCTTACTTTATAACGTACAGTCGAGGGAATAAATATTGATACAGCCACCATGACAGATATAATAATAATAATAAATAATAAATAATAAATCTTTATTTCGGACCAATAATCATCCATAGAAATGGTTAGTAATTTACAATAAAACTTAAAAATGTAAGGTTAGTAAATAAAAGACAGCATTATAAAAACTTAAGTACCTACTATTTAACAGCGAATTGAGCCGCACTTCTTATAATCCCATTCCAATGTTTAAGGATCGGGCAATCAAATCCGCCGGCTATCACTTTTAGAATGCTGTTGTGGCTTGACCTCACTCGCCCCAGCAGCGAGACAATCTTTTTCCGCATTATGGCATGGAAACCGTCCGTCCTGGCTTCAGCGAACATACCAGAGGCGCTACACCGGCTAGGTAGCCCCAACAACATTCTAAAAGCGTTATTGTACTGCACGCGGAGGGCGCTGTAGGCTCGCTTCGTATACCGAACCCACAGGCTGCTCGAGTAAAAACATTGACAGTATGCTTTGAATAGCGTTATTTTCACTTCAGATGAACATCGAGCAAACCTGCGAGATATGTGTCATCGACCTTATTATTTGTGGCATAAAGGTGTTTATACGTTGTACATACATATTTTAAGTCCTTGACCGTACATACATAATTCACGTCTTTTGTGTGTTTCTTTTATAAGACAAGGTTAAAAAAGGGTTTTACGGTGTGATGAAGACGCAAAGGTGTGATTTTGTAATCGACCAATGTCGAATGGATAAGACAAGTAAGGATGAATGCACTTTAAATTTACTAGACTTGCGCCATTCGCTCGCTTGTACATTGAGTAGTAGCGTTTCATAGTCACGCTGTTGAAGCGCGCCGCGTTTCTCATAGGTCCGCGTTTATAGTTTGTACGTCAGAGTCCGAGGGGCTCCCTAAAATTGGGAGCCCCGGGGCACTGCCTACTTGTCCTACGGCAGCTACGCCACTGCGGTAAGGCCCCAGAAAGCCGATAACAAATCCGTATCCACCTCGAGTCGTACAATAACTCCTAATTTTCAAAAAATCTCGAACAGAGGGGAGACTGGGGTTCAACTGGCAAACGATAACTCGAATATGGAGGCTAGACGTCTCCAATTTAGTTTATAGCCGCTTATGCCCGCTCCTCCCGCGGCCAATCGTAAACTCGCAATCTTCCCAGAGAATCTAGTTATTGTCGATCTTTGCTTTCAAATGGAACGTACAGATGTTTTTGTTGGTTTTATTTCATACTGACTTTGACGGCCTTGCCATAACATCCTTATTTTGACTCAGTTCAAGTTTTAGCTGTCACTTTTATTATGAATCTGACAGCGTACGAACTTAAACTGAATCGCATTAAGACGTCATGGTAAGGCCCCATTGCAGTTGGCATTATAAGTGACTCTGACTCTGACTATGAAGCTAGAGATCTTGGACTCGTCCGACTCAGTTCAAGTTTTAGCTGTCACTTTTAGTATGGATCTGACAGCGTACGAACCTAAACTGAATCGCATTAACACGTCATGGTAAGGCCCCATGGCATGGTAAGTGACTCTGACTATGAAGCTAGAGATCTTGGGCTCGAATCCCGGTAGAGACACTTGTTAGATTAATATGAATGTTTGTACTCATATCATGGATATTATATGTAATTAATTATATATAACCGTTATCTAGTCCTCATAGTATAAGCTTTGCTTGGTTTAACTTTATAGTTTGTTTTAGGTTTTATAGTTTGTACTGATCGAAAATGTAAGTGTCTAATTTTTACTTATAAAATACTAGCTGTTGCCAGCGACTTCGTCTGCAAAGAATTCGTTTATCGCTATCCCGCGGGAACTACGCAATTTTCCGGGATAAAAAGTAGCCTATGTGCTATTTCAGACTTTTCTCTATCTATGCACCAAATTTCATCCAGATCCGTTGGGCCGTTCTGGCGTGATTGAGTACCTAACAAACATCCATCCATCCATCCATACTTTCGCATTTATAATATTAGTTAGATTACTGTTGGAACTTTATACCGTAATTAAACGAAAAAACATCTTTGTTTAATATTTCAATTTAAAAAATATACGCTGCAGCCAGGAATAGATATTCATACTTTTACTGCTAGCCAAGGTCTATAAAAAACTGCGCCTATGAATGTAGCTGCTTGTATATAACTTCGCGCCTTTTTGAACTGGAAGAAAGTCTTCAACTTCAAATATACACACGTATAAAATTATTTATGTAGGTAGGTAAAAGCAACGCGTCAAGCTCTGAGTTCCAAATTAACTCACATAAAAAAAAAAAGGGCCCTTTTCTTTACGGTTATGACATCTAATCCTCAGCTAGTTTGAGGAAAATGATTTTTATCCGGCCCGTGACCCGGGTAAATATAAATCGGGGTATAAAACGGATAACACCTCCCTAATAAACCGGCTATTGGCAGGGTGACCCGGCTCTCCCCAATTTTGTTTAGTACACTTTGAGATCGCGCTGAGAATAACATAATTTATATTTTAATCAGGTCGAACAGCATACATCGGTAAAATTGTGAATTGATTCATTGTCATCAGAGGCGCATTTGTTTATCTTACGTGACCTTTAGGCCTTACCTTAGGCTCTGTCCACCCCGTATGCCAGCCACCCAATTTATGTATTTATTATATTCATAGTTTTGTCTAATAAGACGTTTTCTAAATATTTTTTTGTTTGTTTGCCTTCTGCGGCAGTAACATTGTTTTAAATTAAAACGTAGTTAAAATCGCCTTACCTAAAGTGATGAGGCATGAATGACGGGAGATGCTATGGCGCACTTTCTCTGCTGTCAGAGTAATGATATCCAACTACTTGTAATTTCATTTATTTTGTTCTTAATAGTTAAATCAGGTAAGATAGAGGTCAATCGCTGGTCAGTTTTAATTTTAAAAACATACAGGTACATGCATACATATATCATTTACGGGGTAGACAGAGTCTAAGGTAACAAGACCTAAAGGCCATGTTTGGCATAATTGTGGGCGTATAGGTGGAAAGGGGAATCAAAATAGTGAAGGGTTGCATCGCCTATATTTATTTATATTTATAAGCCTTTTTATTCCGAATTCGCTACAATTTCAGTAAGTAAGTACATGTTGTTGTTGTTGTTATTGTCGTTTATTTGTTAAATTGTCGCGTAATTCGGCGTGCCTCATGGCATAGGCCTCCTCCGTGTATTGGAGGGTTTGGGCTATAGTTCCCACGCGCGCCCAGTGCGGATTGGAAACTTAACACACACCATTGAATTTCTTCGCAGATGCGTTGTGCAGGTTTCCTCATGATGTTTTCCTTCACCGAAAAGCTCATGGCAAATTACAAATGTAATTTTCGCACATAAATTCCGAAAAACTCAGAGGTGCGAGCCCGGGATTTGAACCCACGACGCTCTGCTTGAGGTCAAACCACTAGGCTACCACAGCTACAGCTACACGGCGTCGCCTATAACATGATTCCTAATATTTCGCCCATTCCCTCGTTGTCGCTCATTCCTTCATGTATTTAGATATTTTTGAGGAATCAGTGTAGCAAGTAATTCGTGGAGAAATATCAACCTGTCTGTAATTTTAATTTCCATCTTTTTTTTTTATGTGAATAGGAAGGCAAACGAGCAAGTGGGTCACCTGATGGTAAGCGATCACCACTGCCCATAGACACCCGCAACCCCGGAGGGATTGCAGATGCGTTGCCAACATAGAGGACTTAGATGAAATGCCTCTTGTGCCCGTAATTTCCCCGGCTGTCTTACTCTCCACACCGGCAGATTTAGCGGCACTTTGCGGCAGGATTAGCGAGTAAGATGGTGGTAGCGATCCGGACGGACCTTGCACAAGGCCCTACCACCCGCGACAATCTCCATCTTATTGCAAATACAAGTTATAGGCGACTCCAGGGCTTCGTACTTCAAGTCAGTGTCAAAGAAGGAGAGCAACGCCGCCGGCCAAGTTTTAATTAACTGCCAAGTTCGCAAAAATTGTTCATTTCAGCGTTCAAAAACAATTCGGGGCCCTCTTGAGGTCAAGCTTGGCAAAGATACATCACTACACGTGTCCCCAACCCCTAATGTCAAAACATCAATTTTTGACCCTAGCTTATAAGCTAAACCCCTAATGTCAAAATGTCGATGTCAGCGTCAACGTAAAACCCTAGATTATAAGCTAAAGGCTAACCCCCTTATTCATAAACGCTCTATAGGCTTCTGTTAACTTAGTAATCGTTTGTCCTTATCTGTGAAAGGTAAATGTCAATGTGACAGATAAGGACAAACAATTGCTAAGTTAGTTGAAACCTATAGAGCATTTATGAATAAGAGGGTAACGGATTATAGTTATTTGTTATGCAAGGCTGCAAAGTTTTTGTTTGGCGCGAGTGCCTGTATTGAAACCCGAGCAAGCGAAGGATACTATGATTGAACCACGAGCGAAGCGAGTGGTTCAAAAGAAGAATCCTGAGCGTCGCGAAGGTTTCAAGACACGAGACACTAAACAAACTTTGCTGCCGAGCGAAACACACAATTTTTCACCTCACTACAGCGAGAAAAATGGTGGATGGAAGAATTTCAAATTTCCAATTACTTGAGTATATGAGTAGGTGAGGTGGTCGTGGTGGAGTGGTGGTCAGCGCGGCGTTCGCATTTCAAAAACCTTTTCCACCCAAGAGGGGAAAAAGCACTTTTCCACGCAGATTTTTAAGGAGAAAGACAGCCCTTTCGAGCAAGTGAGGTGAAAAGTAACTTTACTCAGAATAATTATGTCTAGCCTATACATATGCGTCCCTGGGCCTTACCATGACATCTTAATGCGATTTAATTCCTAACCAAAGTTGGATCGCTCGCTGTCAGATCCATACTAGAAGTGTCAAAAATAAGGTAAGGGCACTACAAGGATATTTTTTTTTTTACATAAAATAGGCTTACGTTTGACCTTAATCTCGCTTGATGGAAGGCGAAGATGAGCCCTAAGATAGTACACGTTTGCCTAGAAAGTGTCTGTACTTTGGCCTTAAAGATGTCCAGATTATAGCGTTCCGGAAAAACTGACGGCAGAGAGTTCCACTCCTTAGCTGTCCGCATAATGAAAGAGGAGGCAAACCGCTTTGAGCTTAATGGAGGAATGTCTACAACATATAGGAGGAATGTCTACAATATAATAACGATTTTTTACGGGATAGATACAAATTTATATGGAAGTTTGTACCTATTCCGTAAAAAATCGGACTCCGGACAGTATAATTCCATGTAGTGCACAATCGCCCTAAAGCCTAAATAAAATACTTCTCTTTCTAGAACGAACAGTAAGAAAAAGACGGGCAATATATCTCGCGCGCGACATGGCTCTCGCGCACTCCCGTGCTAGCCGTGCTGAAACTCACGCGATATTTCCCGTACTGACTAAATAGCCATTTAGTTGGAAGTCCGAAGCAGAAATTAGTTCTTGCGGTCAACTATTCATTCGAAATTCTCTTTACCCTGATATTACTTTAAAAACAGCATTTAAGTTTTTTATCCGGTTAACACATACATACATGCATAAATCACGTATTTATCCCTCACGGGGTGGACAGAGCCTATGGTAACAAAACCTAAAGACCACGTTTAGCATAATTGTGGGCATATAGGTGGAAAGGGGAGTCATAATAATGATGGGTTGCTAGCCGCATCGCTTATAACATGATTTCTAAGATTTTCACCCTATTCCCTCGATGGGCTTTGCGCGGGCAGGGAAGCAACTGGTACATTCTACGTTATTTCTTTGCTCCCAGACCAGTATGGAAGTAGGTACCAGTGGCGTGGCGTCCATAGAACTCGATTCCCACCGGCTTGCCTATTTTAAGGCAGTTGGGCTAATTATTGTGCAGAATTAGAGGAAAAGGCTAGTTAAGTTCCCTTCGGCTTGCCTTCTGATATACTTGACGCCACGCCACTGGTAGGTACTTATTATAATCAGTCGTTTAATGAAAAACAATACGACTGACGTTTGCCTAAGCTAACTTGTGATATCGATGTCAAGTTCAAGATGTTATCGAGGGGGTAGATTGGGGATCATTGCACACAATGATCCCCAATGATCCTACTAATATTATAAATGCGAAAGTTTGTGACGATGTGAGTGAGTGAGTGTGTATCTTTGTTCCTTCTTCACGCTAAAACGACTGGACGGATTTGGATAAAATTTGGAACGAATATAGCTGGTATCCTAGATTAAAACATAAGCAACTTTTTATCCCGGAAAATTGCATAGTTCCCGAGGGATAGCGATAAACATGACGAAGTCGCGGGCAGACGCTAGTACTTAATAAATGCAAAAGTTTGTGAAGATGTGAGTGAGTATGTTTGTTCCTTCTTCACGCTAAAACGACTGGACAGATTTATATAAAATTTGGAACGAAGATAGCTGGTACTCTAGATTAAAACATAGACTACTTTTTATCCCGGAATTTGCATATTTCCCGCGGGATAGCGATAAACATGCCAAAGGTCGTAGCTGCCTAGAGTCGCAACGTAAATAATTATTGCAGAATATACTATCAACATCAGTTCTTAAGTCTAATTCTACGCGAACGAAGTCGCGGGCAGGAGCTAGTTATACATAAATCACGACTTTATCCCTCACGGGGTAGACAAAGCTTAAGATAACGTTTTCCCAAACGTTGTTTATGTCAAAAACTTACATTATTTATTAATTTTGCAAATAGGCTGCGCATTACAATAGGTATAGCTGTAATTATGGTAAGCTGACAAGATAATTATTATGTCAAACACAATCTTGTTTTATACTCCAAGGAAACCTACTATTTCCTATAGTAAATCATATCACACATATTAGCTTCAGTCATGTTATTAACATAAAGTTAGACATTTAAATATAATTTGAAATTGAAGCATTTGAAGTTACATAATCACGCACAGGCATGTTATAACTCCAATATTTTTTCATTTAAATTGTTTTTACTTTTCTTCAGAAATATTTATTTTATATTTCTTAACTAAGCCCTGTTATCATCTTATTCTTCTGTGGTTATTGCTATTAATAAACAAAATTTATAATAGACCTCATATTAAGAATTAAATCAACTATTGTAAATAAATGTAACAAAACTAGGTACAACTAATTATGTCAATAATATGACAATGTTAGATTTAATGTTAAGGCGAGGTAGGCTTAACGAGGCCGCAATTTAGAGTTTTTAAAACCATCTCAGACGTAGAAAATAGAGTTTAAAAATCTGAAAAAAAGTTATGTCTTACTTAAGGATCTAGTCTAGTCAAAATCGCATTCAGTTACACGATCCAATAAACTTCCCTCGATAGAAAAAAATCCCAAAGTTACTCCTTTTTGTAAAGTTTTTTCAATATTATGACTAAACTATTGATATTTTAAATTAATTTTTTGTACTCAACTAAAGCCATTAAATATTTATAGACAAATTCGCAGAGTTTGAATAGATAAAATGATTGTCTTAATTACTATGTTTAAATACCTACAAAATGTGCGAGCGCGGAGCCTCGGTAGGCCCGATCAGTCGCGCGCTGGCGCTTACGGACGACGGACCTGTGTCAGTTTTATCCGCGACAGGTTCGTGCACTAAACAAACAGATTTATTACAGCAGCAATATCATTGTCTGTTTTCTGAGGCTGCCCTGTTGACCTACAATAACAAGTAAATGGAGTAAGGTATATTTTGCAAACGGGAGGCAGAGGTACCGACCGATATAGACAAAATATGGATTATCAAAAATTGTAGCTATTTTCAGTTGTTATACTGATATTTTTATACTATGGCACTATGACCGAAATTTTACGAATAATAATTTTATAAATTACGTACCAATCAAAGATGGAAATAAAATAACATACAATATACATACCGTCACGCCTCTTTCCCACAGGGGTAAGCAGAGACTACTTTGTTCCACTTGCTACGATCCTGACATACCTCTTTCGCTTCATCCACATTCATCAATATCTTCAAATAAAATGAAATCTAACTTATCTTATTTAATTTCAATATGTTGTAAACCAAATTATATAAATATGTTTAGGATCCTTACTTCCTAAACGCGATTACACTTTACTAAATTAGGTTTCTAAATCATCATCATGTTTGCGGCTAAGTACAGATATAAGCACACGACAAATAAATTACGAAGAATCTTGAGATTATAAGGTAACGGCGGGTATTACCGAGAGTATAAAAATCAGTGTCATTTACCGCGGTATTTTCAAATACGCATTTTATAATCAAACCGATCGATTTCCTTAAAAATGAATTATACACGAACGAAACTTATTTAATTGACCAACGGATCTATTAGTGCTAGTGTGTGTGAATTGGAATATAGAGCTCACAATTCGTCAGTTTCCGCGACGGGGGCGCGGGAAGAGGTGTACCATACTATCGCGTGACGCCACATCACATGTAAGAGAACTCTAATCTTATGTAGTGCTTTACGTAATGGTTCAGACAATCGAACTAATAATATGGTTTTTAAGTGGTTGTTTATAGTTTTCTGCACAACCTTAAAATATTCTTTATATGTTTTTTGAGCTCGAATTGCGTTAAAAATGGAAAATAAATTTGGCGGTGATAGGACTTATTTTTTGCTGTGTATCTTACTTACCTGGTGTGCCGCGGTAACAGTTTAAGTGGTTATTTTGGTTCTTTATGCTGTTTTTTGCCAGGCTGTACCTAGATATGTTAATTAGTTTGTAATTTATTACTTTAGTAATATTTTTATAATTATTAATGTTTACAAGGACATATTTTATGCAAAAATGACTTTCTGCCAAGTTTCTTGCGGCGCATTCTTCTTGGCAATGATGATCTTTCCGAATGCGCTGGTAGATTAAAAAAAAGACACGTTAAAGAGCCCTTGGCGGCCTATTTACAAAATAAACTTTTAACTTTTGACTTTTATTTTTGGTATATATGATCGGTTATATGCTTTCTTAAAGTTATTTCAATCTTGATCTATTCACGCTATTAAAGAACTATTTCCGTGGTATGGAAAGTATTCAACAAACCCTTAATTTTTAGCAAAAACTTCAGTACTAAATTTGTGGTCTACCAGAATCTCATGGCATAGAAAAAAAAAGTTTTTGATATGGCAATGTCAAACTGTCACTGTCTAATATCAGTACGTTCATTGTCATAATCATAACGACTTGCTGCTCGACTGTTTTAATAAAATTTCAATGTTATTATCGTGAAAATGTCGAAGAAATCTCTCCGTGCACAATCGCGAAACATTGTGTTCAATGTTTACAACCAAATTTGTGAAGAAAGTGAAGGATCCCTAACGCAATCTTAAATTATAAGCGAGTGGCAAATTTAACTTGTTAGTAGGAATCGATCAAGTTGATACTTGTAGTTCATTTTGAATGTTAAGTCTTTGAATGTTAATCCTATTTTTCAAGTTATTTTTTATAGTCACTATACAGGGTGTATCAAACACCCCCTAACAATAATCCACTGGGGTATATAACCATAGCTATAGAAGCAAACAAAAATGTAAAAAAAAATACTCCAATTTTTTTTTAATATTATGTATGGGACTCTATTACCGACCCATTCAATATTTGTTTGGCTCGATTATAGGTTCTTAAAGAAGTATCTATTACCGAGTGACATTTTAATTTTCTATTAAAATATGAACATTTATGGTACTGTAAGTGTATATTTTTTTGATAAAATTTAGACTTTTACTTCTCAATTGGAAATGCTTCCGTTTATACTAAACTACTTAAAAAAATAATATACGTACATATACGTACACAAATCACGTCTTTATCCCTTACAGGGTAGACAGAGTCTAAAGTAACAAGACCTAAAGGACGTTTAGCATGATTGTGGGTGTATAGATGGAAAGGGGAATCAAAATAGTGATGGGTTGCTAGCCTCATCGCCTATAACATGATTCTTAAGATTTACGCACATTCCCTCGTTGGGCTTTTACCATCTGCGTGGGAAGAGAAGTAACTGGTACATTCTATGTTTTATTCTATACTCCAAGACCAGCATGGACGAAAGAAAAAATAATATACAGAACCCAAGCCATAATTATGTTTCTTAACATTCGGTATTAGGTTCCAAATCGTGAATCTGGTTTCTATTACCGATGGTAGAAAATTCCTGATTTTCATACCCTCGGAAATGAAAGTTCAATTCGCGGTAAAAGAGTCACAGACTGTACATTACCACGGTATCAGAAGAAATGCACATTTCAGTTTCAATAATAATTTTACCAAGTAATAAGAAGTAAAATGAGTCCAAAAACTTACGAGGCTGAAAGTTCAATAAACGCTTTTCAATAAAAAAAAATACTTGGTCGTTAAGAAGCTTTGATACCCGTAATTATATGGACTCTTTTGAAAACTTACTTAAGTACCACGGTAATACCTGCCGTTGCCTTAATTATATTTTTAATTCATAGTTTTATTTGTTACCTTACCTGTTTATTTGTCTTTTTTGCCAAAAGGTCTTTGAAATAAAGAACCCGAATATATCTGGTATATTTAACACGATGACGAAGAATGAAACGATTGACTATTAATTATTTTTCTATTTTCACCTATTTATCTATTCAAATTCATAGTAAGTAGGTATACTTATTTAAGTTTGATCACAATAAATGCATTTCTAAAGTCATACTATTTCTTTTCTATACTGTGACGCTGGCGAGGTCATGCGAGTTCACAAAATGTGAGTCCGCGCGAACTATCGCGCGGACGGCCGGGACAGCGCTAAATGCCTATTTTCGCAGGAATACCAAGCCTTAACAACTGGTAATACATCCCCAGTGTCCCCTTGATAGTAAACTTCCTGAACAGCAATAATAAATATTCAGTAGTAACCAATACTTTAAATTGGACACATTAATACCTTTTAATAAAATGAAGACATTAATTTTTGTTTGCACAATTTCTTTCATAGGCACATGTGGACATTGTGGACTTGTCAAGGACTTTTTCGGGACAGTACATCAAGAGGTCCACGCAGTTTTGGATAAAACAGCGAATGCTATTGGGACAGTGACACATAAAATTCATGAACCGTTTGGTGTATTTGTCCACAGAAATGAACCTAACAGCAAAAATGTACAAGAAACTGGTATAAACGAACCAGCGTCGACGTCGATTCCCAAAACAGAAACTACCAGTACTTCTACAGACAAAACTAGTGAAAATAATGAAAAGTATCACATTCAAAGTGTCCCTAGTAGTGTGAAGACGGACAACGATCATGAACTGTCTACTACTTCAACTACAGAACAGACTTTAGTGGAAAACGATAATAAATTTAATAAAGACACTTCAGAAGACAACGGTAAAATTAAAATTCAACCAGTAAAAGTGCCGCAGGAAAACAAAGAGACTCTGACTGCAACTGAAAATATTTTCTGGAATAATGACATAAAACTGGAAAACATTTTACCTGCAGCTTTGCATAATGACACTCATTTTAAAGAAGACGACCTTTATGCTATAAATGCTGTAAGAGGTAGCTTTAATACTGAAAACAATACCGAAGAGGTGTCAAATGATGGCAACTTGACAAAATCGACTGGCGAGCCTTCGAATAAAACAGAGAGGGAACAGAACATGATTTCAGATCAAATGGTATTTCCTGACAGTAGAAATGAACTCAAAAATCAAGTAAAACAATGTTCCAAAGGTCTGGTGAGAACTGCGAATGGAAATTGCCTTGAATCAGTAGAAATTACATTTGAAAAGAAAAATACTAAAGTAGTATCTAGTGTTTTTAATGCCGACTGCCCGAATGGTCAAAGGAGAGCTGTGGATGGATCATGTCAACCTAATTTAGGATGGAGTACGTAATAATAAAAATTACATCGTGTCTATTGTTTCGCATTATTTTACAATTGCGATGAAATAAGAAAGGGAACATTTAATATCTGATTAATAAATGGTGTTTTTGTACATTTTTATGGTCTCACTCCTGATAATACTTGAACGGCCCCACTGTAGGTTATCTATTCCTAGGACAGATCGAGTATTGGTATTTCCAAGCATAATATTAGTTGAGGCAAATAACAGACAGTTCCTAGAATTTAAGGTCATCCTTACAAAGATAAATGAACCTAAAGCGAGAGATATATAAAGACTAGTTGTTCTGTTGTCGGCTATCCGAGAGGTCGCTGTTTAGTTTCACTATAATCATATGTTAGAGCTAGTTCCAAAAATGAGGTCAGGGGCCTTACCATGACGTCTTATTGCGTTTCAGTTTAGGTCCGCTCGCTGTCAGATTCATATTAAAAGTGACAGCTAAAACTTGAACTGAGTCGGAATTAGGACGTCATGGTAAGGCCCCTGATGTTGCTGTTTTTTCTATTTTAATATTAACTGTGCTCGTAGGCTCTGAAAGTCAGTCATTCGATGATTACATCAAGTCGATAAATGATGAATTATACAAAATAAATCAAGCATTGACGCAAATCAAGGTAAATCAGCATCTAATTATGATTGTCACACTGGATATAATTCTGATTATAATAAATATGTAATCATACATACGAAACCTGCAATTCTACAAGCTTATGGCAATAACAATACCAACCCAAATTCAAGACAAAGAGGATCTACGCGAAAGGAAAGTCATGTATCAGATTCAGCAGAAAGAAGATCTAAATCATCTTCGTTCTATAAGATTTTCATACAAGGCTGTCCCGGTGGTCGACCGAAACTTTCGAATGGTATTTTCCGTAGACCTGGTGAATATCAGGAGATGGGTGAACATCAAAATTAAATGGTTTTATTGAATGTGGCTGTAAATAACCGCATAATGATGTGCATCAACCGCAGTGTATTGTTAAGGTTGCAATTATCAACGTGACATAGTATTTAGTGTTAACATTTATCGTTTTCAACATGCTATTACTAAAGCCTGTAAAAATATAAAGTCTGCATGTTAATGACTTAAAAATAATGATTGTGATTTCGCTGATCACGTACTTCCACGCAAACTATTGTTAGAAGTGTGTATAAAAGTCGCTGGAGTTTACGAAGCTCTCATGTTCCCAGCAATCATGTGGCGCGCTACATTATTTTTTTTGATCCTAACCATTTATAACGTACAATGTAAATCTGTATTGGATGCAGGAGCCACTAACGTCAGTTATGAACAAGTTACTTTTCAAAATGTCTCGCAACCAGAAGTTACTTTGCTTCAATTTGGACCTCTGAATTTGGATTCAGCGTTCAACGTTGAAGAAAACGCTTCAGAAGATTCATATTTCAAAAACGACACGGCTGTATACGAAACTTATGATAGTGTTTTTAATGTGGACTGTCCTGCAGGACATAGAAGAGCGTTTGATAATAGTTGTCAAAAGCTTATTGTGTAAGATAATAAGTTGGTCCCTGTCCCTGATCTGACTCTTAATTTGTACTACATATCATATCTACGTTATTGTTTTTCACCATTATAAAGTGTGATACATTATAGATGTTATAATTTCTTTTTATTATTGTTATATTGTAGTTTAGTAACATTTTGTTTATATCAATTGAAAAAAAAAATCTATTACCGGAGTTTGTGTATTACCTACTTACTATGTACCAGTAAATGTGGGTGGACCATTAATAAATATGCTACTTGATTCCATTTATTTATTCTTTAATACACGTTAGTTTACAATGGCGTGGGGTGGGGGGCGTGATTTATGAATAATAATATGTAGAACAGCCACATTATTTGCAAGTGTTATAGGCTTCAGTTCTACGCGCACGATTTCGCGGGCAACATCGTTCTCAACATCATCACATTTATCATCACCCCTAAACAAGCCTACTTTGAAGTCTCAATGAAATACCAAACTAAAACAATACTGAATTTTGCACAGCGAGGAAATAACCCTTCTCGTAGTCTCGTCATGTCTCGTCACAACGTTGACCAATACAATAAACACTGCACCGGGTAAGCCTCACGGGTGGGTTCGAGTCCCGCAAATAATAAAGAATATTGACACAATACTGGCTCCGGTCGCAGCCGGTGCGGAGCGTGCTCTGAATCTCGGATGGACCTCTGGGACGGTGCGGTTGCGTTGTCTCACGGCATTCTCAGTTGACGGATGACGATCATACTCGTAAAAAATGAGAATGCTACCACTAGGCTTATTGTCTAACTCATGACAGTTCATGTATGGGCTGACAATTGGCATCGGAATCAGCTAGCTGTCACTTTCATACAAGAACTGTCGAAATGAACACGATCGCGATTGCGCGCCTACATACCACTTTTTTTTCCACAAAGTAGATGGCTTTCAATTCAATTCAATTTTTAAAAAGAAATAGCGTCATCGATACTGTCGATGATTCCGCCAATGTCGAGGTTGAAGAAGACAGTGTCGTTATATATTTAACCGTTGTTCGGTGGTTTTGATGTACGGTAGCGGAACTCAGTTGAGAATCTAAAACAGACAACACACATACATTGATTTTGTTATACTATAGATGGCTTTTGTCCAATGGGACAACTTCGCCAGTGTCGAGGTTGAGAGCTACAAGTGATCGCTGTCAAAATTGCGATTACTCAACACAGCTGTCAGGCATAGTTCTGTCAATTGGCCGGTGGGGTTAGGCAGATACCTACAACAAAATAGCCAAGGAAAATTATCAAGGCAAGGCAAAAATACAAACATGACAGTGGGAGCAAGTAACAATTTTAGATAGCGGGGTTACCATGGTCTTACCATGACGTCTTGATGCGATGTAATTCCGATTCTTTAGCTGTAATTTTTGACACTTCTAGTATGGATCTGACAGCGATCGATCTAACTTTGGGTCGGGTTATTTTGGCTTCGTAGAGCGTTGTCTCGCTTAACTTACGTGACGTTAATTGTCTCTTTCCAAAGACCTGTAATAGTACTGTAATGTACGTTGTAATGTACGCTCATCTGTCTGTCTGTTAAGACACTTCCTTCAGGACCATGGTGGAGTAATAAGTAAATAAAGTTTCTAAGATACAAAGTACAAGCCGTAGATATGAAATAACAAAATTTGACACGAAATTGAGCCCTTACATTTTCAGTATCATGATTGGTAAAAAACAAAAACTATTCACGAATGACACCGACTGATTCAAGGTCGTGATGAAAATGGAAACGCTCAATCTTAACACGAACACAACACAAGGGGAATCCCAAACGAGCTCTTAATAATGGCCTCTGTATGATATCGCCTCCGAATTTGGCAAATGGCTCGCTTTACTTATATCAGATTCGTGCCCAGCCAGACGAAACTGAGTCTTAGTTCGCCGTTTCAGAGATCAAAGTGAGGTTTGATAGAGAAGGTGTTAGAATAGTAATCGCTGAAATTGAATTCTGGAGCTCGTCATAACGAGTACGAGGTAGCGTGAAATGAGATTTCTTAAAGGGTTATTCGATCAGTAACAAGTTCTCATGGTTTACTCGCGTGAAAACTTGGGTTTATTGTCTGATAGTTTTACCCATACCGTTAACCAGGGTGACTTTGATAATTTTGGGGCTACTTTGATCGTTAAAATTGCTATAAAATCGATATTGTCATATGCGGTGAATGTTTGACATGTAGACGCGAAGGCGATCGATGAAGACATCTATTGGAAGCAGTAAACGCACATAAAATAATCCTCAATTCGTTCGGTAACTCTACAAGTTTGGTCCACTCCGTCATATTAACGTTTAGCGCTACGCATATCGTCACGCCTCTTTCCCACAGGGGTAGGCAGAGACTAATTAACGCTACGCGTTATCCTCAATTCGTTTGTGCACTCTCCAGATTTGATGCATTCTATCTAGTTAACGCGTAGCGCAAATGGAAAAATGATAACGCGTTAATTCTTCATTGATTCGGTAACTCTAGTAAAAGAGTTCGCTCTAACTCTTTAAGTATTGTTGAGAAAGTATTGTATGCCTATTGAAAACTTTGTGAAAAGGTTTGCGATGACTTCGGCGGATTGCCGGAACGATAATTAATCAGATAAAAATGATGTTCGCTACCACAGGTTTTGCCTTGAGATTCTTCTAGGCGGTTTCAAATTACTCAAAATGGGGTTCTTATTGAAACCGTTTTGAACCGATTAGGGTACGAATCGATTTCTGGAGGCATACCACTCGAACGCATTACAAAAATTGAGCTCAATTTAAAATAATAGTTAAGTGAAATTGAAATTATAAAAATCTGTTATTAATACAGTACAATACAATAAAATAACTCTTTATTGAACACCACATATAACAATCAAAACAGAAAAAGGTACACAGAAGTATAAAGGTAACAATAGGCGGCCTTATCGCTACAGAGCGAAAAAAATAATTAATTAATTGATTAATTTTGACAACTAGTAAATTATTTTTATTTGAGCTGTAGTTTTGCCAGGTACACAATTTTTTACTACATTTAAACGTTATTTTCGAGCGATGTCACATCTGTAAAATGCGTTCGTTTTGTTGAATTTGAAACTGATCTACACACCCACACCATAATGAACGACAACTCGCCACCTGCATCCTCCGTTTTCCCGCAACTTTCACGATGACATCGGTCCACCTAATGGGAGGCCTAAAGAGAATATAATCACTACCATGGGGAGGCCTGCCAAGCCAACACTGCGTCTTCCGGTACAAAACCAGTAAGTAAGTTTACTTTGTTCTTTGTTTCTGTATTGTTTTGTACTGATTTGGGCGTTCAATAAAGAGTATTTGTATTGTAAGTAAATAAAATTAACTGAAAGTGGAATTAATAAATTTGACGTTTACTCTGACTCTCTACATTAGCTAACAAAAATAACGAGTCGCGTCATGCGCCGCAAGTTTGTATAGAAACTGACCTGTTATTTTGCTCGTCAGTATATGACGTAACAACTTAAATTCTAGAAACGTTTACGGATCGTTCCCGTTTTTCATCATGCCCAACAGCTGCTGCTAACGTTACGGCACTTTTCTAAGAGTTAAAAGTTAGTTGAACCTTAATGCCTATGACGGCGACACAAATTGTAAGTTACACGTTCATTGCGGGACTTCATTCAACACTTGTAATTCGTTAGCCCGGCGGCCCCGCAATGTATTTAATACTTGCAGGAATTTCCTTGCACCATATCGAGTGCCGTTCAAGCATATTTTTATCGCATCGAGCTTATAAGGATACTTAAGTAAGTATACTTACTGATTCAATTGACGGACCTCTAACAATGTGCTGATGCCTTAGTACTTTTGCGCCACGACTCAACAAAAAAAAACACTTCAAAAATCGAACGCGATGCATTCGTATTTCAAAATAAGCTCTTAGAGGGTCTGATATCCTGGTACTTAAACTCTCCCTCCGTCTTACGCCTGACGCGAGTTTAACATTTATTACCCATTCCAAAAAGTTTTCACTTCAAAAAAACTAAACTATTTAAACTAGAGTTCACTACAGCCGGTTAGTTCGCAAGAGTGATACAACATACATACATACATACCGTCACGCCTCTTTCCCACAGGGGTAGGCAGAGACTACTTTGTACCACTTGCTACGATCCTGACATAGCTCCTACATACAAAGTGAGTGATACAAACCTAGTTCAATTGGTTTCACAGTTTCACTCTTGTTCAGTTGTAATTCATTTAGTTCATAACTTTTATTTTCATCTATTCTGCACACGTAGAGCAAACAACCCATAGAGCGGAAACGTCATACAATTCATCTAACTAATATTATAAATGCGAAAGTATGGATGGATAGATGGATGGATGGATGGATGTTTGTTTGTTACTCAATCACGCCAGAACGGCCCAACGGATCTGGATATAATTCGGCACATAGATAGAGAAAAGTCTGTAATAGCACATAGGCTACTTTTTATCCCGGAAAATTGCGTAGTTCCCGGGGGATAGCGATAAACGAATTCTTTGCAGACGAAGTCGCTGGCAACAGCTAGTAATATTATAAATGCGAAAGTATGGATGGATGGATGGATGGATGTTTGTTTGTTTGTTACTCAATCACGCCAGAACGGCCCAACGGATCTGGATAAAATTCGGCACATAGATAGAGAAAACTCTGGAATAGTACATAGGCTACTTTTTATCCCGGAAAATTGCGTAGTTCCCGAGGGATAGCGATAAACGAATTCTTTGCAGACGAAGTCGCTGGCAACAGCTAGTCTAACTAATATTATAAATGCGAAAGTATGGATGGATGGATGGATGGATGTATGTTTGTTTGTTACTCAATCACGCCAGAACGGCCCAACGGATCTGGATAAAATTCGGCACATAGATAGAAAAAAGTCTGGAATAGCACATAGGCTACTTTTTATCCCGGAAAATTTCGTAGTTCCCGGGGGATAGCGATAAACGAATTCTTTGCAGACGAAGTCGCTGGCAACAACTTTTATGAAATAAAATGACGCCAAGCCGAAATTGACGAATACAGTACTGTACTTTGACAGCTAGCCGAAGGTCAAAAGGGTAAATAAAGATGAGCAAGCAGCTACTACGATCGATATGGGCTAGACTTATGGGGTAGACAGAGCCTAAAGTAATAAAACCTACAGGCCACGTTTAGCAAGATTTTAGGCGTATAGGTGGAAAGTGCAATCAAAATAGTGATGGGTTGCTAGCCCCATCGCCTATAACATGATTTCTACTATTTTCGCCCATTCCCTCGATGGGCTTTTACTATTTGCGAGGGAAGAGAAGCAACTGGTACATCCTATATTTATTCTTTGCTTCCAGACCAGGGAAGTAATACTAATTGTAATTAACTTAAACGAACTGCGAAATTCGAAAATCGTAGTAGCCTGTGCTTTACTGGATTCGCAGTCTCACCAACCGTGCACGTTTCTTAAAGAACAAATAGACAAATTTCCAGTTTGAACTAACAATGTGAAGTTGATTTAGCCCCGACACGTGTACAACTTCAGTTTGTTTCACTTCAAACTCGTGCCGTGGTTAAGTTCATTGAAAGCCACAGAGTTTGTGCTCCATTTAGAACACATATGTGCGAGAGTCTACTTGCAAGAAGAACTGGGCCCCGATTTTTGAAAGCACATCACTCGGAATTGGTATAAATCAGTTTATATCTTCAAAACTACGGCTCTAATCAAATTTTTGACTAGTCCACAATGATTAATGAGAGCCGTAAGTATCTTCTAAGCTGCTCGTATTAAAAATTCAGCACAATTTTTCACCACTTTCGAGTGGTATTTTCACACATGTGCTTTCAAAAATCGGGACCCTGGCTGCTTCCTAGGACACCGTATTAGTTAGGTACGTTTTCCAAAGAGGGAATGCTGGCAGCGTCTGTGGTATTATGCCATGGGGGCCTCTCCTTTTTAACCGACTTCAAAAAAAGGACGAAGGTTCTCAAAATTGTTTTTTTTTTAAGTTGTTTTTACAGAACTCCGTCAGTTGTGGACCGGTCGATTTGGAAAATTCTTTATTTTTATATTTTTTATTTCAAGATTAGTTTTAGTTTAGTATTTAATTTGTATTTACTTTCTATTTGATCTTCCTTTTCATTTATACGCTCAGTCTTGTTGCTCTAGGCTCTGTCTACCCCGTAACGGATAAAGACGTGATTTCTGTATGTATGTGTGTAAAACAAATCTAACCTAACCTAATTGAGCCACGCAAAAAGGTTAAAACTTCTTTAGCGGCACTGAGTACTTTTTGGAGTGGTTAAAAAATGTTAAACTCGCGTCAGGCGTCAGACGGAGGGAGAGTTTAAGTACCAGGATATCAGATCCTCTAAGAGCTTATTTTGAAATACGAATGAATCGTGTTTTTGTTGAATCGTGGAGCAAAAGTACTAGGGCACATTGTTAGAGGTCTGTCAATATAGATAATACGTACTACGTTTCTTTTTTGTAAGTGGCCAGTACGCGTTGCTCTATTTGGCTAATTCCTCTATTTCTCATTATCACCTAAGTTTAAGAATCCAGACGAGTTAACGCTATCAGCAGCTATAAATAAGGCCTTTTATCGATGCGCGATAAAAAAGCGATTATTAGTTTAAAGAGAGCTAGGCGGTGTCTGAAGTTGCTAGCACGTTCTGGGCTAAAGCTTTGTAAACTTAGCCTTTATTTAAAGCTATACGGGGTAAAACTGCATTAGAAAAGCGTTATGTAAAATGTTCACATTTTGGTAGGCCATAAAGAATTGGTGCCTGCGGATTCATAGGTATAACATAGCTCTTTCTTCGGTCAGCTTCAAAGCTAAACGAAGCATTTTTAACAATGTTTTTTACATCTTTATGAAACCCTGCGGTAGGGTCCTTACGCAATACCGAAAAACCATCTCCTTGAATTATATCTAACACTTTTTGTTTATATTGATCTCTTTCCAAAATTACAACGCAATTTCCCTTATCGGCCTTTGAAACTACCAAATCATTGTCACGGACTTTTTGCTGAATGGAACGCACTGCACAAAAATCCCCCGTATCCACAACCCTCCCCGTATCACCCACATTCTTGAGTGCATCAGCTACCAATACCTTAGTTCCAAAGTCACCCCCATTACGGACAATAGCAACCTCAGAATCTACCGCCAAGTCTTAGTTCTTAGTTTTGCTGTAGTCGGAAATTTTTATGAAGGTAGTTGTTGATGGACAATAAAAATTATAAATAAGAGGGTAGTTTGAAATATACGAATGTGGGTAAGTACATTTAGTTTATTTATAGGTATACAAATTAGTACGACGTTGGTTCGCATGTACATCGGTTGTGCTCTAACTTTGATAATGATCCCTTAGAGGGATCGAAACGCGCGTCAGTGTGTTTGTGTGGTGATAGGATTAATTGGGTTTGTGGGATTTGTGTGCGTTTTGTGTGGCAGTAGTGGAGGGAGGGCTTGCATGCAGAACGTATACATTTCGCACAAGCTTGGTTATCTTGCACGTAAGTAGCGGAGTAGCAAGGTAAATATTTTGTGTTCATTGAAATGGACCTCCGCAAAGTAACGCCTGATTCAATAAAATATTGAAAAAGTTAAGTAAATGACATGTTGTATGCGTGAGTAATGTGTGCGAATAGACAAATTGACGTTCCAAATTAGAAAAATTACTTAAGTCCCGTATCAGTTCTGTACACTATTAATACAATAAGGGGCCTTCCCATAACGTCTTAATTCCGACTCAGTTCAGGTTTAAGCTGACATTTTTAGTATGCATCTGACAGCGAGCGAACCTAAACTGAATCCGAATTGAATCGCATTGAGACGTTTTGGTAAGGCCCCAAAAAAACTTTTTACAATAGCAAGGGACACGTAAACGCGAACGCTTTCGTGTCTAAAATTTACACTTAGAAAAGTATCCAAATTCCTGTGTTTTCAAATCAGTTTCCGCGTCTTTAGTGCAAACCGAAGCTCCGCATGTTCATGCCTCGAGTTATTTTAATTAAATAACTTTCCAACAAGTTGCATCTTGCGTAGTTAGTATGTACAAATCATTGTTTTGCAGTAAGTCGTGCAATTTAGTTGTTATAAACCTTCATCTTCTATTTATTTATGAAAACCACATTAAAATCCGTACAGTCGCCTGACCCACCGTAGAACGTTCTCTTCTCACAGTAAACGTCATAATGATTCTCTTTGTCAGTTCAATGTACCGTCACTATGAGATTTACTGTTAAAGGGTTCCACAGTGGGCCAGGCAGGAATCTATTTGTAACATAATACATAGTCATACAGACATTCGCCGTGTTAGAACCAAAAAACAAGTAACTACCATCCCAAAAAGTTTATTATATTAAAGCTGATTTTGATTTTGACATCGTCATACGACTTTTTTGAGTTAGTTACTTGGATTTGCTTCTAACACGACGCATTATACATATAAAAACGTCTCGTTAGAATGACGAAGAATGATTCAACTTTGAAGATTCCGAGGAAATCTCATTATAATATTGTTAAAAAACTTAATTGGTCAAAGTACCGTGAAATAGATAATGCTCATGACTCGTAAGTCCTATTAGGGCAGTGACTCACCGTACAAAGTACTAAAAGCAAATAAATGACGAGTAAACAACAAGAGATAATATTAATTAGTTGCTAGTTATAAGGTCAGAGGTTGAAGATAAATACGGCACACCGATCATTTAAAGTGCATAACGATTCGTGAAATCAACACAAGTTAACGTATTCTCCCAATTAAAATCTTTAACGATTATACAACAAAAATGAAGACTTTAAATTTGTTAATAGTGGTGGCAGTGAGTTTTGTATTACAAGAAGCTAGTTGTGGCGTTATAGACAGTGTATATGGAAAAGTTGCTAACACAACACAGGCTGTAAAAGATGATATACATAGTTGGTGGTCATACGGCGTAGACATTGTGGCGGGATCTGATGATGATCATGAAGGCCGGATCACTGAAGAGGAAGATAGCGGTATGATCTCCGGTATTTATAACAAGTTAAAAGGTGGAGTTTCTTACGGTTATATGAAAGTTCATAATGTTGTGCTTGGAGGAGATAGTGACCCGAATAAGGGAATAATAAGAACTCTCTTCGAAAGAGCGTTGGATCGTTTGTCACTTGCTAAAAGTTACATATTTGTAGAAACTAATGTTGACCAAAAACAATCGCTAGAAAAAGAAGTAGACGTTAAAGAACAAGTACTCAAACTTCTGTTTGGAAATAAAACTGACTTGTTTAAGGACGAAAATGAAAAGAAGGCGCTCGAATCTTTAAGAAACAAGCTAACAAAGGGAGGTGTTGATGTTTTACATTTAGTTGATAGCGAAAAGGAGATAATAAGAAAGGCTTATGAAAGTGTTAGTAACAAGGGTGACAAATTGAAATCTGACGCTAGCAAATCTGCTGATGTAATTAAAACTAAAGTTCAAGAGAATATTGAGAAAACGCAGGAGTTCATTGAAGATGCTTCAGACAAAGTTAAAGATGGTGCTCAGAAAGTTGGAGAAGATATGAAAAAATCTGTGCATGACATCGAAAAAAAAGTTCAAGGGGAATAAACAGTATATTGTGCGAAAGTGATAATAAAGACAAATAGTAAATAAGACTCCCATTGTTTTCAATTTTATACCTAAAGTTTAGCTTGTCCCTGAGATAATGATTTCGTCTGCTTTTAAATTATTGTGACTACTGAAAATTTGGATTTCAGATCGCAAAAGGGCGTAACTCTAAAAGTTTGTGTTTTACAAAATTAACAGTTTCAACATTAACTTTCATATCGATCATTAGTAGCTGCTTGCTCATCTTTATTTACCCTTGTGACCTTCGGCTAGCTGTCAGACTACAGTAATCGCTTATTTCGGTTTGGCGTAGTTTTATTTCTTGCTCTATGTTTGAGCCTTTGCAATCTTCTCTCCTTATTCGAATAGAAAACCAGCCGCAAAGCTTCATGATACCAACACGACAATACGAAAACGATTTCCAGGAATATGATTTACGGCAATGCCGTGCCGATATCACCACTCGCGACAACTTTATGATGTTTCTGATACCATTGTCCTACGGTGCCGGCGTGCGACGTCGCCCCATTATGCCTAATATGAATTTTGGACACATAATGTTAGTCTGGATATGTTTATGGCTTACGAAAACTATTGGCTGAAAGTAGAACGCTATAAGACAACATTTATGATTTACTAGCTTCTGCCTGCGACTTCGTCGTTCGTTGATAGAATATTTTACAATAATTATTGACGTTGTTACTCTAAGCAACTACGACCTTTGATATGTTTATGGCTATTCCGCGGAAACTATACAATTTTCCGGGATAAAAAGTAGCCTGTTTTTAACTATATTATACCAGCTATCTCAGTTCTAAATTTGGCCCAAATCCGTCCAGCCGTTTCAGCCTGATAAGAAGTAACAAACATACACACTCACATCGTCACATCCATCCATCCATCCTCACAAACTTTCGCATTTATTTAAAATAGGTATTAGTAGGATTTAAATGGTTATTCAAATAGATTATTCCATGTAAAGATGATCGAACTTCAAAATTATAAAAACAAAACCCACCTGAAGCAAATCAGGCTACAATAGACGTAAAACTTTTAAGTGATATTTTTGTTAATTATATTACGTCGTTCCTGACCAGGAAAAGACGACAGGACAGGAAGATACAGGAAACCTTGCTTGGGTCAATTTCCCAAGCAGTAAATTTTGATGGCAAGACTGAAAACGCAGGTGCAGAAGGCTTTGATAATGTAGAACAATTTTTTTTAGGAAACTGCTCTCTATTGTCTACCTCGGGCAACAGCTAAAATTAAAATATTATGTTATTTAATCATTTCAAAATATATATTTAGACCATATTTCTCATCAAGGTGGGTTGTCCCGGAGCCGGTTTTAGTTACAAAATGCCGGATAATTCGGATACCATGCGTGACAATATTTTTCTTTTACCTTTATTTTATTACCATATAAACAGGTAACAAAAAAAGTAAATCACCTGATTTTTACCTTATTTGTAAACCTCTGAATATGTGCATATACATTTGTCCTGAGACACGCTCTCATTCCGCGGGCAAATTTTGGGAACGATTTATTTCCCGAGTTTGATCCCTAAGCCCCTCCATCTCTCGCGCACTCCGAGCAATAGTCAAACTGCAGCGCTCAGCGAGATTGGACGTGTGTTACTGTGGAACGTTTTCGAGTAAATTTTATTTTTTTATCATCGCCATGGTGTGGGGACAAAATAAAAATCATTCCGGAGTTAGCCATAGTTTTTGTATTTTGTATTGCTTTTGTTTGTAATTTATATATGTCACGTAAAATATAGTCCTAATTTCAAGAGTTCAATTAGTTTAACAACACGACTCTTACCCTTCCTTTAATATTTATTTTTATGTCGAGTTTCTCATTCCACCATTTTTATTCCGGTGTTTCCGGTGTAGTAAAATCAAATGTAGCTTCACTTTAGTATTATAAAGGGGTCCGTAGCATATTTTCTAAAATGAAATACTTACCCAATTGCGATGCGGTTTTCTGTATAGTATTAGTATTGTACCAGCGCATGTTCTTAGATAATGTTTAGGCTTTTAGGCCACCAGGGAACGCTACAAAAAGGGTTTTTTAAAAATTAGATTTAACTTTGTGCAACTCACACTTAATAAGTACTCGATAGTAATTGTAAATCTGTGACCGATTCCTACAGCAGCAGGTTATCAGGAGTTAGTTCGGGAATCAAATAATACAAAATAATAGTTTTGATTATGGAACCCTATTTTTTACTTTCATTCCGGTGGTCTAAATATCATTCCAGTGGGCTGGTATTATCATCCCGGTGTACATTTATCATTCCATTGGAACTTATTTTTCATTCCGGTGTACATTTATCATTCAGTTGTGTGTTTAGAAATTTGACCTCTAATATCTCGAAAACTATTTAAGATTTCAGGTTCCCTTTCAGATATGTCTTACAAAATAGTCTAACGTATCTTTTGGCATTTAAACATCTAAAAAAATATCAGATATAAGGAATCACACCGAAATGATACAAAAAATGCGTCTTGTTGAAATTGACCCGCTTAGAGGCATCCGTAGTCAAAGATCAGGGTTATGATTATAACACAATGATAACCACCAATAAATCGAATGGTCTCATTAAATTGTGATTGATTACTTCTATACCTAGTGACGGCTCAAACTAAAAATATTTGTTCACGTATTTCCAGTGCTTAGACATACAATACAATACAAATACTATTTATTGAACGCCACAAAACAGTACAAAACAATACAGAAACAAGGAACAAAGTACGAGTATGTATACTTTCTATATTTGATTTCTCTGTATTATTTTCATTAGGCCACTTTTATTTCTTACAGTTTTGCTCGCAACTTTGTCCGCCTAGCGTTCGCTAATCCTGCAGATAATGCAATTTTAATAATCACAAGTGGCTTAATATACATAACTAGCTGACCCGGCGAACTTCGTACCGCCTAACAGTCAATGAATGTCAGTAGGTTAAAATTGGGGCAGCTGGATCACACTCACTCACTTCGTTCGTTCGTTAGCTGCCCCAATTTTATCTGGGGTTTCTGGATCAACCAATTTTATCAGTCAACACCGTCGGACAGTAAGTAAGTCAGCAATACACGAATTATAAAACAATAAAAAACAGCAAAAGCCGTGCGCGGGTGCCAGAGTTTCGCGCTAAATGTTGGTTAACCATTTCCTGGCACCCGCGTGAGGCGGAGTGGTAAACAGGATTTCCAGGCTGGCCAGGCCTGTAAGTAAACCCTGCACCCCTGTGCGCATCATCATTCCAACTATCTTTCCAGAATGGCCAGTTCCGTACTAGACAGTCGGTTTGACGACTTACACAAGGTTGGTGTCGTCAGGCTACTGCAAATCTGTATTACAGTCGTCTGACCAGTCTGACTGCCAATCAACTGCAAATCTGTATTACAGTAGTCTGGTCAGTCTGACCGCCAATCAACTGCAAATCTGTATTGCAGCATAACTGGCCAGCTCGTCAAGATTGCTCCCAACTCGCTACCGTTAAGTTGAGGCTATGTGTATTATATACTATCAGATGAAAAAATGTCTATAGCGTGTTGTAGAATATAGCGTTTCCACGGTTTAATTAATGAATGAATAAAGATTATTTAATGTTTGTGTAGTAGTTTACCCTATCCCAATATTATGTTTACTTGTAGGTTTTATAAAAGTAAGTGTTTACACTGAATTCAGATTTTTATGCTGTATATACAATTGTAACAACGATACTACAGCCATCTATCGAAATAGCGCCAATATTAGGTTGGAAAACGTAGTCGAATGATAGGTATTCCTTTGCGCATACAAAATGCGCGTACGATGGGTGTTTATGAAAGTTCATATGTAAGTAATTAGATGGCGCGAAATCCAATATTTACACTTGCGGTCCTATAAATTGCAAAAAAAAAATAATTAAAAATCACAATCATAATAACATTATTTAATAGGTTTTAACTGAGAATATTATGTTTTTAACCCATAGCACGATTATATTTTTATTCATCCTGAATCGTATCGAACAGGTAAGTACATCTGATTTCCATATTTGATTTAGGTGTCATGTAGCGTCGTCGCGCTGGCGCCATACCTTAAAAAGACTGTCCAAATCCTAGTTCACACTTATGGTATGCACTGTCCTGCTAAAATAAATCTTATGGTCTAATGATTTAAAATAGAATTATGGATGCGGAATAATATTAGAAACTAAATAAACTTTACTCACTTGCATGCCTACTTCAATGTCTACAGGCCTTTAGAATTAAAGGTTTCTTGTGAAATAACAGATTTTCTCTCAGTTCATTTTTATTGACGCGTCTTATACTTTGAACGCATACAACATATTTTATTAAACTAAAATCATACCAATTGGATCAAGTATGTACGTATTTTTAAAGCGTTAGTTTTGTTTTATAATTAGTGCTTGAGTTTTATGTGTTATTTTTTATTTATAGGGCGTCTTCTAATAATCCGTTTGATACCGATGAGGAAGTTTTAACGCAAACTACTAGTGAAGTTGCTTCAGGGACTAAAAAATCAAAGTCGGTCAAACCTACAAAACCGAAAGTAACCCGAGCGAAAAAATCTCCTGCGCAGAAGAAAATCGAAAAAATTGTTCACTCTGAGTCGGATTCCGAAGACGAGGAACCCCCTGCAAAGAAGAAAAAACTCTGTAAACCAAAGCTGTTCTTGGATTCTGAGGTAAACCCACTTTTTACATTGCCAATTTTATTGAATATTTTATTGAATCAGGCGTTACTTTGTGGTGGTCCATTTCAATAAACAAAAAATATTTACCTTTGATACTGCGCTACTCAAGCGGAAGATAATCAAGCATGTTCGAAATATATTCGAGTTTGCATTCGTGATTGGCCTTGATTTAGTTAATGCATAAAGATTTTTAATAATAAAAGTAGAAAATTGAAGCACCTATGAATTTTTAGCCTTTAATTCGGTCATACGGATTACTTAAGTCATACTATAAATAACATAATTTAATTTGTGTTTCAATGGTTTTTTTTTTGTACCTTTTTTGTACTTAATAACCCATTATTAGGTATTTATTATTTCAGGACAATGAAACCGATGAACCAATACGAGCCTCAGCTTTGCGCAACTTCCTCTCCCGACGAACTGCCTCTGGAAACACTTTGCAGAGCAACCCTTCAGCTACGGGAGAATATTACGTTGAGCTAAGGGTCTTTTATACAAAAGAACTTGAAGCTGTGGCAAATGATACAACGAGATGGAAAAAGGCTTTCATTACTTTTAAAGGAGCTATTGATGACACCAGCCCGATTTTTAAATCCGTAAGCGATGTAGTGACCGCAGCGAAGAAAGAATATAAGGGGATTCAACCTGTACTTTATCCTTCAAACACCTTTTAATATTTGAGGTATGATTATTCAGTTCCTTTAACTTTCACCGCCATGGCAAATCGTAGTATTTCTTTCTTCACTTCATAAATATTTGATCATAATATGATCCGCTATTTGAACAAGAACAATATTTTTGTATTTAACGGCAAGAGCAATCCAAAGACAAAACTTGACCAATTTTTCAAATATATTTGTAAAGGATACCTATAGCTAACATTAACATGTTTTGTCAAGCATGTAACATTCATGTTCCAAAACTAGCAACTCATAAAAAAACAAATTTACACAAATCTAATTCAATGAACACAAAATATTTACCTTGCTACTCCGCTACTTACGTGCAAGATAACCAAGCTTGTGCGAAATATGTACGTTTTGCATGCAAGCCCTCCCACCACTACTACCACACAAAACGCACACAAATCCCACAAACTTAATTAATCCTAACACCACACAAACACTGACGCGCGTTTCGATCCCTCTACGGGATCATTCTCAAAGTTAGAGCACAACCGATGCACATGCGAACCAACGTCGTACTAATTTGTAAAACTATAAATAAACTAAATGTACCCACATTCGTATATTATCAAACTACCCTCTTATTTATAATTTTAATTAGCCATCAACAACTACCTTCATAAATTTTTCCGACTACAACAAAAACAAAGAGGGTTATGTATTTAACAAAACAATTTTACTATTCATCAAAATGGACACGCAACAAAGGTGACGACACCAAGTTCACCTGTTCGTTAATTATTGAAGCACTATTGTTGTACCTAATTATTTCCAACTGCTCTAAAACATCCAACCGTAAACCCTTTTCACAAAAATGCAAAACATCAAATGCTGCTGAATCTGACAATGAATGATTTGATTCTAATAAGTGTTTTGCAAAATTTGATCTATCTGGATGATTAAGCCTAAACGAGGCAACATGTTCCTTAAATCTTGTACTAAAACTACGACCCGTTTGCCCCACATACACACTATTGCAATCATTACATGTTAGCTTGTAGACCCCAGATCTACTTCCTTTATCTACCCTCTCTTTGTTATTGCATAGCCTCGCACGCAAAGAATTATTTGTCTTAAAGGCAACATTAATGTTTTTTGACTTCATAACACTATAGATCTTATCTGACAAATAACCTACATAAGTAATACTAGATCTGTAATTGTCAGTAATCTGCGTAGGTTCTGCGGCGTAAAGCAAGCTATCCGCTATCCGCTTCCGCTTCTTTCTAACTAAACCGTTAACCATTGCTACACTGTAACCATTTGAAACTGCAATTTGATAAATAGTACTTAATTCCGAACTGTAATGTTCTTCAGAAAGAGGAACTGTTAATAATCTATGTACATAGCAATGGAAAGCAGCCAATTTATGCTGCCAAGGGTGAGTGGAAGCAGCCGGGATCACAGCATCTGTCTGCGTAGGCTTACGGTAAATTTGAAAAATATGCTTGTTATCTACTCTAGTTATTGTCAAATCCAAAAAATTTAATGAATTGTTCTCCTCTAATTCTCTCTTGAACTTTATCCTTGGATGCTTACCATTCAAGCCATTAACAAATGAATCGAGCTGTCTCATACTTCCCTTCCAGCAAATAATCAAATCATCAACATACCTATAATAATAAATAATATTATTATTACCAACAATGTACCGAGTTTCAAAATTATCCATAAAAATATCTGCCATTAGTGGACTAAGAGGAGAACCCATTGCCAATCCATCATTCTGTAAATAAAACTGCCCATCAAATCTAAAGTAGTTCTGTTTCATGCAAACAGTTATTAAATCTATTAATTCTACTACCTCCCCCGGATGTAAGCGCTTCCTTTCCAAATGATCTCTAAGAATATTTAAAGTTTCAGTGTAAGGTACATTAGTAAACAAACTATCCACATCCAAGGAAAGCAAAGTTGCATTAGGTGGCACGTTGATGTCTTTGATTTTATCTATTAAATCGGAACTATTTCTCAATGAATAACGTGGCTTAAAAGAAGATTTTACCCTAACAATTTCATTAAGTTTCTTTGCTAATTTGTATGCTGGAGCCCCCAAGTATGAGACAACTGGGCGAACCGGAATGTTATCCTTGTGAATTTTTGGTAGGCCATAAAGAATTGGTGCCTGCGGATTCATAGGTATAACATAGCTCTTTCTTTGGTCCGTTTCAAAGTTAAACGAAGTATTTTTAACAATGTTTTTTACATCTTTATGAAACCCTGCGGTAGGGTCCTTACGCAATATAGAAAAACCATCTCCTTGAATTATATCTAACACTTTTTGTTTATATTGATCTCTTTCCAAAATTACAACGCAATTACCCTTATCGGCCTTTGAAACTACCAAATCATTGTCACAGACTTTTTGCTGAATGGAACGCACTGCACAAAAATCCCCCGTATCCACAACCCTCCCTGTATCACCCACATTCTTAAGTGCATCAGCTACCAATACCTTAGTTCCAAAGTCACCCCCATTACGAACAATAGCAACCTCAGAATCTACCGCCAAACCTTCCACTAACTTTTGATTAATTTTGGAGGGTAGATTGTATTTCAAACCCTTCTCTAACAAACGAACTTCTTGCTCATCAAAATCTACATTACTTAAATTTTTTACTCGAGGGTAGAAAGAATGGACGTTAGCAGATTCCAAATTATAACTGTTCAATTGAGAAAAAGATTCAACACCCTGTCGCGTTAGCCTACGCAATTTACCGCATTGAATTATGTACTTCTTATGGGCCTCACGTGAAGCGAAATATCTAGCTCTCTGATCTAAACTATCAAATTCTATGTAATGTAATTTATACGACAACTCTGATTGTAAAACTCTTAAATGTAATTTTAAATTATCTCTCACCCAAAACCAATAACGGGATTCCTCACATAGCCAAATACGTTTAGCCCTATTTATCGCAATTCTAGCCGCCCTACTATTGTTATTACATCGCAATTGAATATAACTCGGTACAACATTCAAACTTTTACAACGTTGATTAAACCAGATATTCTGTACAGCTAAACGGTGCTGTTTCATTAATTTGTTATATAATCGTGCCTGTACGGCTACGCATGCCGATTTTAAATATTTTATTGAATCAGGCGTTACTTTGCGGAGGTCCATTTCAATGAACACAAAATATTTACCTTGCTACTCCGCTACTTACGTGCAAGATAACCAAGCTTGTGCGAAATATGTACGTTTTGCATGCAAGCCCTCCCACCACTACTACCACACAAAACGCACACAAATCCCACAAACTTAATTAATCCTAACACCACACAAACACTGACGCGCGTTTCGATCCCTCTACGGGATCATTCTCAAAGTTAGAGCACAACCGATGCACATGCGAACCAACGTCGTACTAATTTGTAAAACTATAAATAAACTAAATGTACCCACATTCGTATATTATCAAACTACCCTCTTATTTATAATTTTAATTAGCCATCAACAACTACCTTCATAAATTTTTCCGACTACAACAAAAACAAAGAGGGTTATGTATTTAACAAAACAATTTTACTATTCATCAAAATGGACACGCAACAAAGGTGACGACACCAAGTTCACCTGTTCGTTAATTATTGAAGCACTATTGTTGTACCTAATTATTTCCAACTGCTCTAAAACATCCAACCGTAAACCCTTTTCACAAAAATGCAAAACATCAAATGCTGCTGAATCTGACAATGAATGATTTGATTCTAATAAGTGTTTTGCAAAATTTGATCTATCTGGATGATTAAGCCTAAACGAGGCAACATGTTCCTTAAATCTTGTACTAAAACTACGACCCGTTTGCCCGTTTGCCGTTTGAGCTTGGTTATCTTGCACGTAAGTAGCGGAGTAGCAAGGTAAATATTTTGTGTTCATTGAAATGGACCTCCGCAAAGTAACGCCTGATTCAATAAAATATTTACAAATCTAATTGTTTATTAAATACAAAATTTAAAAATGTGCACGTAATTGCAAATGCCTTTCGCAACAGAATAGTTAGCTATAAAATAAATTCAACGAATCTGACAATTGCTCCTGAAATATTTTTATCCGAAATTTCGCAAGTAACGAATCAACTTATCGCGGAATCTTTAGATAAACATACATCATTAAAAGTGAATTTCGAGCTCTTTGTCACCTATGTTTTGATAAAGAACGATGAGAAATCAATGAAATCATTTAATACTAAATACGTTGAAGTATTCCAAAACACCGATATTTTATCTATGTATCGAGCATCTGTCCAAACATTACTCACGAAATGTTCAGAATTTGAACTTTCGGAGTCGGGATGGACAATTGAAGCTGTTAATCATTTAGAAGTCAATATAATGAAGTACAACCCTCTAAGGGCTGGTTCCTACATACCATTGCCTAAGCACTTAGCAAATAAGAAATCTTGCTTGAATATAAATAATAGAGACAACCACTGCTTTCTATGGTCTATTATGGCGCATTTATATCCTACTGAAACAAATGCGAATAGAGTAACATCATATCCAGATTATTCTGGTATATTAGAAACTTCGGGCATGAAATTTCCGCCAAGTTTAAACGATATCAAATGGTTTGAAAATAATAACCCTGATATTAGTTTCAACATCTATGGTCTGACAAAAAAGGGGGAAGTTACTGGCCCTTTGTATAAAACCAGCAAAAGGAAATTACAACATGTTAATTTATTATTACTGAGACATAAAAGTAGAGCTCATTTTTGTTTAATAAAGGATTTAGGAAAGCTGGTTCACAGACAACTCACTAAACATAAATCAAAAATATATTTGTGCGACGAGTGTTTTTTGTATTTTTCAACTAAAGCAAAACAAATCCAGCATAGTTGTGCAGGAATCCAAACAGTGTTACCAGAAAAAAACTCCAAGATTTCTTTCAGTAATTTTGAAAGGACTCAGGAGATACCTATAGTTATTTACGCCGATTTTGAAAGCTTACTACTAGAGTTCTCGGATAAAAATAGGTCAGCCCATGTAGAAAACATGCAAATTCATGAGGCATCGTGCTTTGCTTATTATATTTGTTGCAAGAGCAATCCTGAATTGAACGACTTCGTATCTTATCGAGGTCCTAACTGCTCGAGAAAGTTTGTTGAATCAATATGCAGCGAAATAACCAGATTACATCCTATTCTGTCTACTAGTAAACCCATGACTCCACTTACCCCAGAAGAGCAGTTATCATTTCTATCAAGCACCGAGTGTCATATATGCAAGGAGTCCTTTGATTCTGATGATACAATGGTAATGGATCACAATCATTTTACGGGTCGATATAGAGGGGCCGCTCATGCAAAATGTAATTTACAAGCAAAAACTTGTCCTTTTATTCCCATAATTTTCCACAACTTATCTGGATATGATAGCCATTTGTTTATTAACGAACTTGCGAACGTATGCGGTCGGATTAATCTTATACCGAAAAATAAAGAAAAGTTTATTTCATTCACTAAATTCATTCCGATGGATCACCAAAATGTAGCTCAACTAAAATTTATTGATTCATTTAATTTTTTAAGCTCAAGTTTAGATAATTTAGTGAATACAATGAAAGAGAGCGATTTTCAAAATTTAAAATCGTTTTTTGGTGAAGGTGAAAAATTTGATATTGTTCGTAAAAAAGGTATTTATTGCTATGATTACGTTAATTCATGGGAACGGTATGAGGAAACGCATTTGCCGGAGCATTCTAAATTCTTTAATAGATTGACATCAGAACATGTATCCCCAGACGATTATAAACATGCTATGCGTGTGTGGGATACTTTTAACGTTAAAAATCTTGGAGAATACACTGATTTGTATTTAAAATGTGACGTATTACTTTTGTGCGATGTTTTTGAAAAATTCAGAACAATGAGTCTTCATTTTTATAATCTTGACCCATGTTATTATGTATCATCGCCATCATTGAGCTGGGACGCAATGTTGCTATACACTAAAGTAAAATTAGATCTATTGTCAGATATAGAAATGTATCAGATGATAGAGAAAGGAATAAGAGGTGGTCTTGCTCAATGTTCGCGAAGATATGCCCGATCTAACAACAAGTATCTTTCAAGTTACAACAGCGAAGAACCAGACAGTTTCTTAGTATATTTAGACTGTGTTAACTTATACGGATACGCCATGATGCAACGTTTGCCTAAAAGTAACTTCAGATATCTTGATGAGATTGAACTTGCACGTTTTGACGTCGAAACTATAAGACATGATTCTGATACGGGGTTCATTTTGGAAGTGGACTTACATTATCCGCTTGAGTTGCATGATTATCATTCGGACATGCCATTCGCGGCTGAAAAATTTATCCCCATGGGAAGCAAAAATGTTAAACTAATTGCCAACCTTTATGATAAACATCGATATATAATACATTATATTCATTTAAAAGAATGCTTAAAAAATGGGCTAGTTTTGTTAAAAATTTATAAGATTTTAGCTTTTGATCAAAGTAACTTTTTAGAACCTTATATATCTTTAAACACTTCACTTCGACAAACAGCAACTTCTGAATTTGAAAGGGATTTTTTTAAAAAACAGAATAATTCAATATTTGGCAAGACGATTGAGAATAAACGTAAACAGGTTGATGTAAAACTTGTTAATGTGTGGAAAGATAATGGTAATAAAACGAACAAATATTGTGGCGCGGAGAAATATATAAATGCGCCTAATTTTAAAAATTTGGCAATAATTTCTGACTCATTGGTAGCAATTCAATTAAACCAAACAAAAGTTGTACTCGACCGACCTATCTACATTGGTTTCTCTATTTTAGAACTTGCAAAAAGTCATCTGTATAGATTTCATTACAGTGTAATGAAACGCATTTATTCAAATAAGATACATCTCTGTTATACCGACACCGACAGTCTCTTATATCTTATACATACAAAAGATTTTTATCGAGACTTAAAAGAAAATATAGAATATTTTGATACAAGCAACTATGAAGTTGATAATATATTTAACATACCTTCTGTTAACAGTAAGATACCCGGATATTTTAAAGATGAGATGAGTGGTGAAATTGTTACGGAATATGTAGGCTTAAGGGCAAAATTATATTGTTTGACTACTCAAAACACATCTGTAAAAAAAGCAAAAGGAATAAAGAAATGTATCAGCAAGAAATTAGATATTAATAGGTATAAAAGTGCTCTATTTTACAATGAATCTTTGAGAGACGAAATGTGTATTATCAGATCAAAATGTCATAAACTTTATACTCAAAAAATAAATAAGTTAGTTCTTTCTCGAGATGATGATAAAAGATGTGTAAGTAAAGATAATATTACGTCTTTGCCTTGGGGGCACTATAAAACATTATGTTAATCAATAATTTTAAAATTATAAATAGGTGTAGTACCTATTCATGTCGTATTCATAATGTAATTCTATATAAATGAGATACTTTATAATATACGCGATGTGTAATTGATGTTTTCTTGTTTTAATTAACTTGACTTAAGCGCATACCTATGTATCAAATAAATGTATAATAAAGCATAAGTATTCAAGGTTTCAATAAAAAAAATATATATTACTTTGTTGTTTGATTTTTACTTTTCCTTTGCCAATATTTATACAGTCTTATATAGGTAGAGTCATCCACGATTGCGCTCGCCATGATTCTTATAATAATGTCATTAATGCCTAATTTTGGCAATTTATCACGTCTTCGCGGATGACACTAGCTAGCTATAGAATGCAGTTCTTCCTAATGTATAATAACTTAAACGCAGGGCGATGCTATAATCCCTATTCTGCAAATTATGCCACTCTCCTGATGCAAATAAATTAAAAATAACAGTGCCTCTGTTACGTCACCCGCACCAAAGTCGCACCTGCAACCGTTGAGCCAGAACCGCCACAAACACAATACTACTAGTTATTATACATGAGAGACCTTCGAGGTTCAAGCACTAAATATTCTTGTTATTCGCCCGAATGTAAATTCTTGTCGAGAATCGAACCCAGGACGCTTGCATCGCTGGGAGGACCACTACCAACAGATTCTATTGAACGTAGAAAATAAAATTCAATTATAAAGAATATAATCATTTATTGCACATCACATTACAATCATGGATGGATTACAAATAAGTAGGACACAGCAATATTAGAGGGCCTGTTGAGGGCTAATTATTTACACTTTACACTAACAATAGACTATTTACTTAGCTGCTATGTACAAACGAAATTCAAGAAACAATTTAATTACTGGCTTTAAAATATTCATTATAGACAATTATTGCTATTAAATATGTTTATAAGGATAAAAGTATAAGTATATATTCAGTTTAAACATTAAATACCTATTACTATATTATTATGACTTATAATTATAATTATATCAGTAATAATCATATACCTACTTTATCGACGGGATAAACACAATACTATACACTGCTTATTAAATAAATTTTATTAAGAACTATGAACTAGATATATGTATACGCAGTCACTTCTCTTCTAGTTTTTTCAATATTTTAGATAATAAATATTCTGTAGAGTCTAACACTTCGTCGAACGGATCACACACAAGATATTGAGCACTAACGTTGTGGTTAGGGTCACCATCGGCCATAGCTTGAACATCAATTTTTATTATATATCTTCCCTTTTGATGATTACTCTTCATTACGAAGGATGCTGATGCTTTCTTGGTTTGGACTTTGTTCAATGTCTTTTTAGGTTTATTTATTTCGTTTTTTTGCCGTACTTCTTGCCGTCGTTTTTCCACTTTCTCTAAATAACCGACCATATCTTGCACGTAATAGAATGGATCGTCTGGACCAACATCGTGGAACGGGGGGCTCACGTCAAATATGTCAAAATCATCGGCTGGAATTTGACTATCACTTAAGTTCGACGTCATTATCTGGAAAAAAAAAACAGGAGTAAAATTATTGGTACTTACCTAATGCAAAGTATAAACAAATAAACACAGTAAATATATATTGTAAAATCAATAGGTACCTACCGTTTCAAATTAATAAATCAAAGGATAAGTTCTCAACACAACTGCTCCCGACGTTTGAAAGCAATGAAATGGAAGCGAGTGCCTGTTTATTACTCCATTTCATGTTGCAACAGGTATTAAAAATAGGTATGAGTAATATTATTATATGCAATTCCTTTTTGAGTAACGCTTTAACATATCTGAAATAATTATACTCTTCGATTTACTCGTCCATTATACCTATTTAATTGAGTTTTTTTTAAATCAATTAGCAGAAAGTAAAATGAAGCTATTGAAACAACATGTGTCACTTGAAGTCGATAAAATTAATTTCGAGTCACCTTCTATTAATATTAAACACAGCGTACTTTTGCCCAATTCTATTCGATGCATTATCTGCGGCCCTTCAAATTGCGGTAAAACCAACACCATGCTAAGTTTATTACTTCATGAAAATGGGTTAAAGTTTCAGAATATATATCTTTATTCTAAAACGTCTTTTCAACCAAAATATCTCTTTCTAAAAGACGTTATTACAAGAATCCCTGATATGAACATGTTTATATTCCAAGATGAAAAAGATGTAATATCTCCTCATGAAGCCTTAGACAATTCCATTTTTATATTTGATGACATAGCTTGTGAAAATCAAACGAATATACGTAATTATTTTTCGATGGGTAGGCACAGAGGTATAGACTGTTTTTATTTATCTCAAACCTACTCTAAAATACCCAAGCAATTAATTCGGGACAATGTGAATTTCTTAATAATTTTTAAACAGGATGATGTCAATTTGAAACACATATATCATGAACATGTAAATTCTGACGTTAGTTGGGAAGTGTTCAAATCATTAGCCTCAAACATATGGAAAGATCCGTTTGCATCTTTAATCATTAACAAAGATTGTGAGTTGAGTAAGGGTAGATATAGAAAATCATTCGATATATTTATAAACTTTGACTAAATTCTTCTTATAAATATTTATGACGAATCCAAATACAAGACACTTAATGACGAGCGTTTGTTAAAACTAGAGGTATTTTCTGTATTCAAAACGTTATGGAAGGTGATTTAAAAACACAATTAATAAAATCTGTTAAAAATATAAAAAATAAACTGAAAGAAATGCGTCAAAAAGATGAAGATTATGAGTTACAGCATAAAAAAATATTCAAATCACTGAGTGACCCGCTAGAAACCCTAGTATCACTCAACAATGCTTCTGAAAATGTTCCCGTGAAAAAAAAAAAATATGAGAAATATGTTCAGGATGCGCTGCAAGGCGATGCTAATTTTGCTTTACACTTAAAACCTGATGAGTTCATATCACAGGAACCTAAAACTCCAGATAAAAAAGAAATCTATGTAGCGAAAGTAAGGAGTCCTGAGGTAAACAGCAAGTATTTGCTACATCCGAAAGAGCCTTTCAATGTAAAATTTGGTGTGAGGAATGAAGGTGAAAAATTATTTATAGGGAATTCACCAGTAACATTAAAAACACACGGAGAAAATTCGCCAAATAAAATGACAATGATTAATTTACCTGATAAAAGTTATGAGTTGACGGATGGCCTACACGAACTTTTATTTCAAACTAAGCCCAATCCCAACATTGTAGAAGAAAAAGATAAGTTAACTTATAAAGATATTTTGATTCATACCAATGCTCATAAAAGAGGATATAGCTCAAACGGTCAGATACAAGGAAACTCGGGCATGAAATACTGCCAATTTATTAAACCATTATTTAGTGAATCTGATAAAAAACAGGGCGGTAATATACCTATTTTAAAAAAATATAAATCTAATACAGATTTCATATATTGGGACGATCCAAATGAGTTAATCGATAGATTAAAAGTGTTGATTGCATCAAAAAATGCTGGCAATACTAATCATGATAATGAAATAATTTCGATCATAGAAGAATTGAGAGAAGCAGGCATAATAAAAGAATAAAAGTGTCGTCAAAAACTCATTATGACTTAGTCTTATAATGTTTGTTGAAGATGAACGTTGACAAGTTTGGTCATCACGTATTCAAGAGGCAAAAAGGAAATTCATTTAAAGAACCTTATATGGCTTTCATAAATTCTAATTATGATTTTATTGATGCAAAGAATAAGGTTATCAAACACCTTGGAAGCCCAATTGATTCCTTGGATGGTGTTACAAAACAGTACGTTGATAGTATAATTGATATTATGTCTAAAAAAATTACAACAATACGTCAAAGTTTAGAACAGCTAGATTCAGAAATTAAAAGCGTAAAGCAGAGCATAGACTCAGTGTCTCAAAGAAGCAAATATAAAAAATGAGTAAAGAAGCGGTGGTTAATGAAATACATAGACAAGCAAGAAAAAATTTTCCTCGAAGACATGTAATAATGAAGGACATTGATGATTTGTGGCAAGCTGATCTTATTGATATGCAATCGGTTTCGACCGTGAACTCAAATTTTAAATATATATTAGCAATAATCGATACGTTTTCGAAGTATGCTTGGGTATATCCATTGAAACAAAAAAGTAAAGATTGTATAACTCGAGCTTTCGAAGATTTGTTAGGAAAACATCGTGTTCCAAAAAGTTTGCAAACTGATTTAGGAACTGAATTTTACAATAAGCAATTACAGCTATTACTTGATCGATATAATATAAGACACTACTCAACATATTCCGTAAAAAAAGCTTCCATAGTGGAAAGATTTATAAGGACCTTAAAAAACAAATTGTATAAACAATTTAGTTTGCAAGGAAACTATAAATGGATTCATAATACCCTTTTTGATGTAGTTAAAGATTATAATAATACGGTACACAGAACGATTGGTATTAAACCAAATGCAGTTAATGAAGGCAATAAACATCATATTTTGCAAAAATATCTTAAAAGAGATTTGTCAACAAAACCGAAAATTAAATTTAAAGTCGGAGATCCCGTACGTATAAGTAAATACAAAGGCACATTTGAAAAAGGATATACTCCGAATTGGTCAACAGAAATATTTACAATTACTCAAATTCAGAATACCAGGCCTATTACATATATTATAGAAGACAGTAAGCATCGTCCTATATTGGGATCGTTTTATTCCCAAGAATTACTTAAGCCCAAATATCCTAACGTTTATCTCGTTGAAAGGATTTTAAAAAAAAGAGGTACGAAATTGTATGTGAAATGGTTGGGATTACCTTCTGAAGAAAACAGTTGGATAGACAAGTCAGAAGTTTTATAAGCAGGCAGTAATATTTTTAATTATCATTCTTAGTCTGTATTTGAATCAAGAAAGAGTGTTACAGCTCCAAGTTATAATAATACTAATTATTATTATTATTATTACCTATTTATTTGTTGAAAGCAGTAGAAGTTTATATTATCTTATTCTTTTAAAAAATATATTATGATGCCTAAATTTAATTCGACAAGAAAGACAAAACCTCGAACAGATGTTACTGCAATAAAGTTAAAAACTGGCAGAGGATTAAAAAAAACTTTTAAGAATATTGTTTCTCTTACAAAGAAACATATAAAGAAGTTTAAGCCTAAATGCAAAAAAGCGGCTATAGAGTTAGCTGTTGCTGTTGCTCGTGAATTGGCTTCAGATTCTGACTCAACTGTGAATATTCCACGCGTGATACCGGTACCAAAAGTTGGAGGATTCCTTCCCTTAATACCGATATTTGCTGGGTTGTCCGCTGCAGGCAGTTTAGCAGGTGGTGCAGCTGGTATTGCAAAGGCAGTTCAAGCTATACAATCGGCTAAACAACGCTTGCAAGAGCTTAAACGCCACAACCAAAAAATGGAAAAATTGTGTATTGGAAATGGCCTATGTCTCAAAGAACATGGAGATGGCTTAGGCATTTATATAAAAAAAAAAAAACATCAAAAAAACTAATTTCGAGGCTACCTAGAAGAGCGCTAACTAATATCGATATACTGAAATATGCAAAAGTCATTCCATATTTTAGAGGAGTGTACATGAGAGATCAATTGCCAGTTAGTCCGTTGAAAAATGAATGTGGAATTATAAATCTCGATAGTTCAGATAATCCTGGAACTCATTGGGTGGCCTATGCTAAATTAAATGATTATGTTGAATATTTTGATAGTTACGGTAACTTAAAACCGCCGGAAGAATTTTTACAATATGCTGGATCGAATTTTTTTTATAATTACTCTGATGTTCAAAAGAGTCATCCTTATAATTGCGGCCATTTGTGTATTAAGTTTTTGAAATCTTTTTGGAACCAGCATAAATAATCGATACTTCAAAAAAAATATTCAGTTTGCTATAATGTCTATAACACTCACCATCACGGGAAACGAATCTATCCTTCAAACAGAATTTATTCCTCCTCTGATATTAGATGATAATTATGAGGGCGGATTACTCTATTTTTCTACATTTAATTCAATTCCCAATATTCATGAAAATAATAACATTTTTGCTTATGGCAAAGACAAACAAATCAAAATACCTTGTGGCACCTATGACTTGACAGACTTATACGAATATTTAAAAAACGAATTACAAAATGTTCAGTTGGAAATTAAATCGAACAACAATACTTTTAAATGTTTGTTATTTTGCACTGAGCTGATTCATTTCGACGTCAAAAATAGTATCGCTCCATTTTTAGGATTTTCAGAAACGATCCTTGAACCAAATAAATGGCATGAATCAGTCTATCCGGTTAACATTATTCCTGCGTCTGTGATACGAATCGAATGTGATCTTGTTCAAGGCTCATACACTAACGGGCTGCCGACCCATATAATTCATGAGTTTGTGCTGAACATTCCTCCAGGTCATCAGCTTATTGAAGTGCCTAAAAACATAATTTATTTTCCTATAACAAAAAAACACATATCATCAATCACTGTGAAAATAGTAGATCTAAAAGGCGTTCCTATAAATTTTAGAAACGAAAAAATATATATGAGTTTACACTTGCGCAAATTAAAATGATAATATTCAATACCTCGCAAGAGTCTATGACAGCATCGTCTTGCAAGCAAAACAATCATGCAAATAAAAATAATCATTCTAGCAATAAAATGCCTAAGCAGAATAAAAATAAAGTCATTAATAAGCACGCTGTGAAACGAATAAGACGTTTAAAGCCTGACAAGATAACTACGAGTAATAAAGAGTTTCTTCGCGCACTTGGATTTAAAATATGAGTATTCTCCACATTACCGATGACCCTCAGTTCGATAATTCTATTGAAAGTTATGAAATCCATACGTATAATCCGTACAATAATAGCTACAATGAAAGTGATGAAATACGAATACCTATCCACCAGCAAGATATTTATGTTTTACCCTCAGCAAGTTCTGTATACATAGAAGGATTTTTCTCCGTTACAGCAAATGATCTTACTGCAGACACCTCCAAGTTAAAGAAAATTAGCTTAACTAATAATGCTATATCGTTTCTTTTTCAAGATATCAGGTATGAAATCAATGGGGTTGAAATAGATCGTACTAGAAATGTTGGAATCACTACAACTCTTAAATCGTTAGTGTCTATGAATAGCGGAGAAAGTAAGGCTGCCGAAATGTGGGGTTGGAAAGTAGATGGATTTAAAGATCACGATGGAAAGTTTTGTGTTCTTTTGCCACTAAACAAGTTATTAGGTTTCGCTGAAGATTATAGAAAAATTGTTATTAATTCTAAACATGAATTGATATTAAACAGAAGTAACACTAATTTAAACGGTGTTGTAACGAGTAAAGATGATTCAGTAAAACTAAATATACAAAAAATTCAATGGCGCATGCCTCATGTCAAGGTTTCAGATCAACAAAGGCTTGCTTTACTAAAACATTTAGAAAAAGATAAATCGTTACAAATTGCATTCAGGAATTGGGATTTATATGAGTACCCGTTATTGCCTCAGACTAATAAACATTCATGGTCTGTGAAGACAGCTTCTCAATTAGAGAAACCACGATATGTTATTTTTGGTTTACAAACTGATAGAAAAAATAATAAGCAAAAAGATAATGCCATATTCGATCACTGTAAATTAAAAAACATAACTTTATTTTTAAATTCATATTATTATCCATACGATGCTTTAAATTTAAACTTTGACGAAGATCAATATAGTATATTATATGATATGTATGCTAGATTTCGTCAGTCGTTTTACAACCTTCCTGTAGATCCGTTGCTTGATTTTAAACAGTTCAAAAATAAGGCCCCTTTATACGTGATCGACTGTTCGAAACAAAATGATACTTTGAAAACCGGCCCAGTAGACGTACGTTTAGAAATTGAAACCGCAGAAGCCATTCCTGCTAACACAAGTGCATATTGTTTAATTATCAACGATCGTCTTTTCGAATATCGACCTTTGAGCAATATCGTGAGAAAACTAACATGAAGTCAATAGCAATTGTTGACCTGCAAGGATTTAAAACAGATGATAAACAATTCATTGTAAAAGAAATAGCTGTAGCCTTTAATGATCAGTTATTACATCTTCTTATTTTACCACCTTTTCCGATGCATAATCTTTCACGAGATGAGCGTAAACAAGTATGGTGGATACAGAAGAACAGACATATTAGCTGGAATGAAGGCTTCATTCCCTACAAAGATTATTTGATGCTAGTTGAAGATTTTTTATCTAATAAAACAATTTATTGTAAAGGTGTAGAAAAAGTAAATTGGATTAAAACCATGTTTAATTATAATGATGTGATTAACTTAGAAGATATGCAGTGTCCTAATTTGTTAAGTTTATATGAAGATTTCAGACTATCTAGAGATGTATTTAACTGTGTTTACCATCCTACAATATGTGCTCTAAAAAATGTAACTTGCTTAAGAAAATGGTGTTTGAATAAAGCTATTTTATAAAAAATTGGTGTTTATGTATATAAAAGACAATTCCACTTAAAAAATAAATCATAATGATTTGAAACTGCGAAGCATTTTTAAAATTAGGGACAGCTAACGAACGAATGAAGTTTCGTGTTATAGCTTACCTCCTGAACATCTATCTGATCCAGCTGGATCCGATGGCCCCGATGGCTAATAAAACTATTTCATAAAACATTGGTGTTTTTGTACATAAAAGAAAATTCCACTTAAAAATAAATAATAATGATTTGAAACTGTCGGGCATTTTTAAAATTGAGGACAGCTAACGAACAAATGAAGTTTCGTGTTATAGCTTACCGACCGGCTTGCGGTGTTGACTGATAAAATTGGTTGATCCAAAAACCCCAGATAAAATTGGGGCAGCTAACGAACGAACGAAGTGAGTGAGTGATCCAGCTGCCCCAATTTTAACCTACTAATGTCGTGTTACCTTTTAGCTGAACTAATTTAGGCTTTGATGAACGTAATACAATGATACAAAATAAAAATACAGATAGATATAAAAAAGTATTTAAGTCATTAGCTATATTTCTCGACATAGTAAGCAATTAACAGGTTTTTTTATAAGAGTTCTAGTGATAGAGCCACTTTAAAGGAAATGTACCGATCTCTTATTTTCTACCCCGTGAGTTTTTTCTCAAAGCACCACTGTTATCCTCAAGAAAAAGATTACAAAGATTTAGTAGGTATTCATGTTCGATCCCGTAAGAAATTAAAAAATCCATTCTTATAGTGCCCCTCTACTCTGTGATCCTCAAGGAATATTAAGTCTGCTGGATATCAAAAATCTGTATTATCAAGTCATTTGGGGAGTTGGGGGACCCAGTCGCACAAACCTTTCATAACTGACATCTCCTACTCATAAACTTAACTCCCTGCCAAATTTCACGTATCTGGTTTTTTTACTAACGTAGCCTACCTACGAACTGCCTCCGTCCCTAATTTCGGGTCTCTATAGCAGCCACATTGTTAGAAGGACAATAATGAAAAAAAAAAGTACTTTTCCTATTACCTATTCCTGGTTCTATGCTACCTCCCCACCAATTTTCAGCCAAATCGGTTTAGCCGTTCTCGAGTTATAAAAAGTGTAACCAACACGACTTTTTTTATATATATAGATATTCAAATCTGCTTAATACACTTTTCAACCTCTTTAATTGATAAAAAAAATACAGACAAAAGTTTATTCACCCTTTTTAAATAGTTTACACAAAATACATTTCTGAACGCATGCATAAATGTCAATCACAGTATTTGACAGGATGACAGGAGGAAAACAAATGTTTGACAGGTACGAAACAAAGGAACATAATTAAATTGGAAAATGATTCATTTTCATAATTATGTATTCGTCAAGTTTTTATTGTTTTTAAAATGTATTCTGCTATTCAGGGCGGAGACAAATCCAACGAAACAAAAACCATGAAAATTGATCCAGCCGATCTCGAGTTATAAGTGTTGTAACAAACCCGTCTTTGTTTTATATATATAGATATATTCCTCCGAGACGTATACCTGTCTCTTAAATTCTGCTAAGTATTCATTTTTTTACTCGGTCTCGTGTATAATTCGATTAATTCCCTAAAATTAAACTTCTGTGGCCTTCAAGGACTAATGACTGTTTCGTTTTTCTATCCCGGCCTTTTATCCCACGGGAAATTCAAATATACCCTTTTTAACTGCACCTCTATGATCTTAGGGATATATGTCTGCCAAATACATAGTAAAATTTATATTAGCAAGTCAGCTAGTAGCTAAAATAAATCCTCTGCATTCTCTTGGTAGATAATACTCTGTACCTCGGGAATTTGAATTGTTGATTTTGACAGAAACCTTGACACCCACAGTTTATCTATAAAGACGTGACATTAAAAAGTGGCAATATTGTAGTGTCGTCCCTTCCTTATCTATAGGTATAAGAAACACTACACACGACACGACACTACAGTATTGCCACTTTTTAATGTCACGACTTTATAGACAAACTGTAAAAGAAATTCTAATTTCTTCAGTAATACTTACTAGTAAACCGAAAGTAACCTAAAACTGAGTCAACGTAAATAAGTTAACAAACGAATGACTCTCTATTCCACATATCGGTCTTCTGAGACTTGGATTAACTTCTCACAATTAAACCACTCCAATTCTTATCCTAAATAAAGAAACATAAGAGCTAAAATAAAGAATCGGCGATACATCTACAAGGATCAACAAATGTTTCTCACTGATTACAGTCTGTCACAGTGGAAATAAGGACGTTACCATGGTGGCGGGGTGTACAAATCTTGTTAGTCGTAATGATTAGGTTGGAATGTGTAGTGGTTTATTTCGTGATTGCGTTGCGTTGATTCATTTTGCCTAGTTGCTACGGCGATAATTACATACATATACAAATCACGTCTTTATTCCGTACGGGGTAGACAGACCCTAAAGTTACAGGTCACGTTTAGCATAATTGTTATTATGAAAGGGGAATCAAAAGAGTGAAGGGTATTCAACATGATACGTATAAAAGTAGAGTGATGCTCGACATGTTTCGGAATAGTTCGTAGTCCTTCCTCTTGGGGCGCACGTTTCGCTTGCCGCCAGGGCGAGCGCTCTAAGAGGAAGGACTACGAACTAGCGCAAGCACTGCTACTTGGTGGCAGGATTAGCGAGTAAGACGGTGGCAGCGATCTGGACGGACCTTGCTCGAGATCCTACCTCTGGCAGATTAAAAAAAGTGTGCAAAAAGAAGATTTTCCTACTCAATAACTTTGTTCAAACGTCGAATTCCCGGTGAAGGTAAAACACAACCAGAATAATAATAGTAGATTGTACAACAAGAGCATAAAACAAGCCATTTTACCCGAGACGTTCTTATAGCCACCCGAGCCGGTACGGCGAGGGTGGATAGACACGTCGAGGGGAAAATGGGTTTTATGAACGAGTTATACACTCTGCTTTTCACTTAGATTGCGAAGAAACAAAACAAAAACATTGCAAAAAAAAAGTTAAAATTAAATGTGACATTGGAACAATTCGATATATTTAATGGTTTTTCCTGGCAAATTGACTGTGTTAGGAGTAAGTGTTATTTCCTCTTCACTTGACGAAATTATTGAATATTAATCGTAAAACAGTAACAAATTGCAACATAAATCCTACTAAGAGAAAATAGGACGTTCCCGTCTGAGTTCCCGCCAATCAACTTTTTTTTTCTTTTTTTTTAAACGTGATACTGCGGTAAGGTTCGAGTAGGCAGGTGTTGATTTATATTTAAAAAAGTTTTATTTTTCATGTACTTATTTGTTTCAATAATAACTTGTCAAATTATTGTTACCTAGTTTTAGGTACTAATTGAGTCTTTGAATTTAAAAAAAATATCGATTTTTTTTATGTTTTTTAAAACTTTATAGCATATTATATAATATCTAATTCAAAGAAATCTTAAAATATTTTTTTAAAATTAATTATAAGCAATTCAAAATTGATGAAATTTGAAATATGACCACTTGACCGGGAACGGGCCATGATTGGTCGCCATGGCTGTGACGTCACAATGTTAAAGCAATTTCACTACAGTACTGGGTTAACGGCTGATTTCACTAAAAATATCCGAAATTTAATACAAAAAATATCTGCTGAAGTTTTTTTTTATGAAATAAGGTGGCAAACGAGCACGCGTATCACCTTATAGTAAGTAAATTTTTGTTTTAGTCATGTGTAGGTAGGTAATAAAAGCTTAATCCTGATAATGTTTCTGATTTATGTGAACTGGATTGATTTTACTGGACCTGAGATTTCACAATAAAGTACCTAAGTACAGTGAAAGATACTGAATCGCTTACCTACCACTGTGGAATTTTAACATACACCCTGCCAGAGATATTATTGCTAAATTGTACCTATTAGGTAGGTTACGTGATTCAGTTTCTTCGACCGTAGGTACGTAAATTTTAATGGCTAGATTTTGTGGTTGATAGGTATTTCTAGTTTTTTTTATAATCCCGTGGGATTGTATTATATATTCAATGAGAATTTTTGCGGATGTAAGAGCCTAACCTTGTTCTAGGTAGGTACGTTCGGATCGCTAGGTACGGTTAACGTCAAAGATATCTTTACACTTTAGTACCTTGTCGTTGTAACTATATGTTTGAAGTTTCATATGAAGTTGTCAAAGTGCTTGGAGCGACAAGGCACTAAAGTGTAAAGATATCTTTGACGTCGACTGTACCAGCATCTTAGTAATCCTGCCACCAAGCAGCAATGCTTGCGCTGATGTGTTCCGGGTGAGGAGAGTAAAACAGCCCGATTTTGGCATAATTTTTTAAATCCAAGATGGCGGATGACATTTTGACACTATTGACACTTTGACACTAAAATATTGATGGGTGTCGTTTTTGAGTAATTTGGTGCTTCTGAGCCTGATTTTGACATACTTTTTTGGATTCAAGATGGCGGATGACATTTTGACACTTTGACACTAAAAATGTTTATGGGTGTCGTTTTCGAGTAATTTGGTGGCTCTGAGCCCGATTTTGGCATAATTTTTTGGATCCAAGATGGTGAATGACATTTTAACACTATTGACACTAAAAATGTTTATGGGTCGTTTTCGAGTAACATTTTACACTTTTTTGTGTTTTTTGTGTCAGTAATGTTGTTGTAGTAATAGGGTTGAAGTTTGTATGGCTTGATTTTTGGGAATAATATTTAAAGAAATACGTGTGATTCCATCGAGTTTAATTTGCGACTGAATAGTGTTACAAACAAAATTAAGGGGTATGCATGCATTATAGCTATACATTGATTTATATATTAAACATACCGCCCACCAAAGGACTATTTGGGTCCTTTTAAATAGAATACATGCCAAAGTTGGTGGAGGTAGTAATTCAACAAACATAACATTAATATTAAAACATTTACAACTTAATCTACATCAACAGGTAGAGCACATAATTTGGTGACAGATCTACGTACTATGTTGCTACCAGATTTCACACTGTATACTCTAGTGTAACCGTCATCTCCGGGGTGTTTCTCAACTATCCTACCTAATGACCATTTACCCGGTGGTAAATTATCAGTTTTGATGAGAACGATATTTCCAATTTCAAATTCTTTTTCCTTCTTTAGCCATTTAGGACGTTGCTGTAATCTGGTTAAATATTCATCTTGCCATCTGTGCCAGAAATCAGACAATAATTTCTGAGTATGCTGCCATCGTGACAAGCTGTGCATCTTATTGTCTCTATAATCAGGAGCTGGGACTACGATGGGTGCTTCTCCAATCAAGAAATGTCCTGGCGTGAGAGGGTCGAGATTTTCAGGATCGGTATCATCAATCGGGCACAAAGGCCGCGAGTTCAAGCAGGCTTCTATCTGGCAAAGGACAGTTGTCATTTCTTCGAACGTTAGGTTGCTGGTGAGTATTCTTTTGAGGTGGTGTTTTATAGATTTTACGCCTGCCTCCCATAGGCCCCCAAAGTTCGGACCGTAGGCAGGTATAAAGTGCCACTGGGTACCTTCCATTGCGAGTGTTTCTGCTATTCTTCCAGTAAATTTCAACTTTGCTTCGTTCCAGGAATCGACAAGCTCCTTGTTAGCTCCAACGAAATTTCTCCCTTGGTCGCTCCAAATATGACTACATCTTCCTCGTCTAGCGACAAAACGTCTGAAGGCTCCTATAAAGGCCTCTGAAGTAAGATCTCCAACAAATTCTATATGAATGGCCTTCGTGGACATGCATATAAAAATGGCTATGTAAGCCTTTATCGTTTTGGCTCCTCTTCCTCTGGATGATAAAACTTGAAAAGGGCCCGCAAAATCCACTCCACTATGTAAAAATGTTCTTGATGGAGTTACCCTGGCTTCTGGAAGGTCTCCCATAACTTGAGTTTTAGTTCTAGCTGCGTGTCTTGCACAAGGTAAGCATTTCTTGATGTGTTTCTTTGACAGTGATTTAGCTCTTAAAACCCAATATTTTGAACGTAAATTGCATAACATCAGTGGTAATCCTCCATGCAATGTTTTTTCATGTACATCGGCAATGATTAAAGGCGTTAACGTGTTTTTATGTCCTAATATTATAGGATGTTTTCTGTCCTTGTCGAGCTGAGAATTCTGAAGGCGACCGCCCACCCTGAGGATATTATTTTCATCTAGATAAGGGTTTAGTGATCGCAGTACGCTCGTCCCTTTTACTTGTTTGTTTGCCTTTAACCTTTCAATTTCTTCGCTAAATTCATCTTCTTGAACTCTTCTAATGCAAATGGTCAGTGATGTTTCTAATTCTGTTGTTGTTAAGTCATTACTAATATCTTCCATTTTCTTTTTACAGGTTAAAAATCTTCGGCAGTAGGTTATTCATTCATTTATTCATTTATTCAAATTGCATCCATGGTATTTACATAGGTGTTATAAAATATACTTAGATCTAAACATGGACCCTAGTAGGGTATAGCAATGTTATACATGTATTTAACTTACAATAAACACGTCAATAAATACGATACAGCAATATTATATTTATATACAATACATCATGATAACATTCTTAAATATAATTTCATATATCACGATTTAAATTCCGACAATAGTTAGGTATTATTATTATTATTATTATTATTATTATTTTTATACAGACAAACATTGCAATATAATGTCAGAAATTTTATAATTTAAAACTAAAGCTACCCTAAATATTGAACAAAGAAAAAATGTAAATTTCCATAAGCAATCAATTATGTTTTGTCCGTACAAACTAAGTGATTCTTTACAATGTCTTATTAATTTCCTAGGTACTCTTGCAATGTGTAAAAACATTTCTTAATCAGGTACATCTTGAGTAATTTGGTGAATTTGGGGTATTTTTGTTCCATTACTATTTCTACAGGCAGATTATTATAGATTTTGACACACATTGCTTGTGGACCCTTTTTATACATTTTAATTTTTGCTGGAACTACTGAGACCAACTTGTTTTTGTTACGTAAATTCAATCTTTGTGAGTAATGGTCATTTGCTTGAGAGAAAAGATAGTGATGTTTCCTGACAAATTTACATGCTTCTAGGATGTATAAGGAAGGTAATGTTAATATATTTAACTTTACAAAATGCGGCTTGCATGTGTCATCATTATTTATATTTGTTAATATTCTAACGCATCTTTTTTGCAGTATGAATAGATTCACTGCATCGGTACTATTTCCCCACAGTATTATACCGTAATGGAGCCATGCCTGAGCAAAAGCATAATAAGCGGTAAGTGCGGTGGTTAGGTCAGTTGTTCTTAAAATCTCTCTCAGGGCATAGGCAAAACTGGAAAGTTTACTTGCAATGTTATCAATGTGACTTTTCCAATTTAGGTATTCGTCGATTTTAAATCCTAGCAATGCACAAGTGTTCACGAATACTATTTTGTTGTTGAGGTAAGTGTAGTCTATTTTTAAGTGTTGTCTCTGGTGCGGCCTAAATTGTATTAAGTTGGTCTTTTTGAAGTTTATACACAAATTGTGATCTTCAAGCCATCTTATAACCAAATCTAACGTGTTATCCAGACTTTTAGTTATATCATTATCATTACAACCAGGGACTACTATGGAGATATCATCTGCGTATAAGAAACATTTAATACCATCCATATTATTTATTATTTTAGGTAAGTCATTTATATAGATAATGAATAAAAGGCATCCAAGTACGCTTCCTTGCGGTATAGAGCAAGTTGTGTGTATTTTTCGTGATCGTACCTTAATTAGTCTATTCGTTTGGCCATCAAAGTAATCTATTTCTACCATTTGCACTCGATTTTTTAAGTATGACGCAAACCACTCATGCAGTGTCCCTCGTATCCCTATCCCCCAAAGTTTATTTAAGAGGATGTCGTGCTGCACCCTGTCGTAAGCCTTGCTCATATCTAACAGTAGCCCAATAGCAATTTTTTTATTATTTATAACTTTCAATACTTCCTCTATATAGTTATATACAGTTAATGTTGTTGATCTTTGTCTTCTGAAACCGAATTGACATTCATCAAATATTCCAAATTTATCACAGAACGAATACAGCCGTTGGGCCACAATTGTTTCAAAAACCTTTGAAAATGTACACAAAAGTGCTATAGGTCGGTGTTGGTCAGGATCGGTAGAATTTTTCTTTTTTGGGATGGGTTTTATAAGAGAAGTTTTTAGAGGTTCCGGAAATTCCCCTATATTAAGGGATTGGTTAATTAAAATTGTGAGCGGGAGGGTGAGTTCATTGGCACAATTTTTAACAAGAGTTGGTGGTATTTCGTCAATGCCACTGCTGTTTTTATTTTTTAATTTTAGTACACACTTGTAGACCTCTGACTGGCTGACTGGCGATAAGAAAAACGTATTACTAGTTGGTGTGCACACAGGGCGGCCCCGCGGCCGGATTCCTGATGGGTTCTTACCTACCGATTCAAAGTGCTCGTTAAACGTATTCGCTACTATATGTGGATCATCGGTCAGTTGATTGTCCAATTGGAGCTCAATATTCTTCTTGCTTTTTACGTTAGATTTATTTGTTTGCTCACGTATTATACTCCAAACTGTTTTTATTTTATTAGTAGAGTATTTAATTCTTTTTATATTTTGCAATTTTTTTGATATAATTACCGATTTTTTTAGGACAATACCATAATCCTTACAGTATTTTTTTAACACTGGATTATTGCTTAAGCTTGTGATAACTTTGAGAAGGCGTTTATGCTTACACGATATCTTTATTCCAGGTGTCAACCATTGTTTTTTAGGTTTTGGTTTATTTTTTACTTTTCTTTCAGGGATACAGTAGTCAAGAAGTCGTTTAATTTCAGACTGAAAATTGCCAAAATTCTCGTGAATGGTTTGATCTGGGCTAATAACATTTTCCCAATGAATTTTTTGTAATTCTTTTTTGTAAATGTTCAGGTTTTTTATTGAGTAAACACGTTTACAATAAAATGTTTCAATAGTTTTCCTTTCCGTGACATCTGGTAAAGTAACTAAGATCCCTTTATGGTCCGAAAACCCAAGTTCAGTAACATTTACTTCAATATTATCAACTATGTTTGAAAATACTACATCTAAACATTTTTCCGTAGTTTTTGAAATTCTAGTAGGTTCTGAAACATGTTGTTTCAAATTATGCATTCTAAACAAGTTTAACAGTTTTTTAGATTGCACCGTTGCCTTTAAAACATCAGTATTCAAATCTCCTCCAATTATTACATTTTTCTTTCCATACTTAATATTAACATACTGAAGCAGTTTTTCCAGGCGTTCATAAAACAGGTCTGGCATTCGTTCACTGTTAGGCCAGTAAATGATAATTAATATTAAATTTAACTTACTTATTTCTACAGCACATGTCTCAAATATGTATTCAAGAGACATATTTTTAATATCCAACAATTCAGCATAATCTATACCATCCTTTAACATCACACACACCCCTCCACCTTCATAGTTTGATCTACAGTAACATGTTGCCATTTGGTAACCTTCTAGTTTTAGTAGATCAATCTTCGAAGTTGTTACCCAAGTTTCAGATATACAAAACGCTTTTATGTTTGGCTGTTCTTCAGCGAGATCCTCTATTAAATGAATTTTATTTCTTATACTGCAAATATTCTGATATAGAATACCCAGTTGGCCAAGCTTAGGGACGAAAAGTTTTGACAGATGTCGTTCCCAGCTCTGTCGGCGGGGGCAGGCAGTCACGTAGCGCGTTCTCGATGTTCCGCGGTGTCGATGTTCCCTCAGTGCTGGTGGTCGTGTGGTGGGGTTCCGGTGGTGTCGCCAATGTCATCTTCTTAGTTTCATTGCCTATTTTTAGTTCTGATATTCTGGAAGCTATTTGATGGAGAATGTCTTGCACTCCCGCATTTTTAATTTTCCCTGTATAGTCCGAGAACATATCCAGTGTTAATTTCTCATTACAGTCAAAAAATATTCCGTAACTGTAGTGATAAATATCTCGATTAAGGAGGGTATTGAATGTCTCTACTCGAGCATTATAGACTGGTGCGCCGCAGATGTACGTGGGTGCAGCTATTATAATGTTTGTATGTCTTATGTCTCTTAATGTTGCTCTGATTCGGTTCACAAGTGCCTTATAATCTTGTGTTACATTGAAATCCGTTTCTCCGATCATAATCACGCAGTAATCATCTTTGCTATACCTGTTAAGCTTCGACTTGATATCTGTTATTAAGGTATCTACTCCCACATTTGGCGTAATATAGTGGCAGCTATTGAAATTGTCATAAAACTTGCATTTCTCCATGTTCCGTAGTATGTTCAATCTTTTGTTGCTTGAAATAACACATATCTCTGCTTTGTGTTTGTTGTCCCCCTTATCCCCTGAGCCGAGCTCAGATTCAGTATTTTGATGTAACGAATGTATTTTTTGAGAATTCTCTTGCTTTAATAATAATTGCTCTATACGATTTTTTAGGTCGACAATTTCAGTTTCTGCATCTTCAAGCATTCTTTCTAAGTCCTTTATTTTAGCTTGTAGATCTTGCGTTTGTTGGTGATTCGCATGATCTAAAAATGTAATTGGTGAGAAAGGCATTGGAATCGCTCTGGGTGTAGATGGGCGTCTGTCTTTCTTGATGGAGCTAACAGTGCCTTCATTCTCTACCGAGGAAGGGTGACACAATGATTGTAACAGTTTATTTTCAACTGTTAGTTTGTTAATTCTTTTATCAAGTTCCATATTTTCTAGTATTTGGTTATGGTCTTTATTAGTTCTTTCAAAGAGTCAAATTTATTGAATTGTGCAGTCAATCTCGTTCCTAATTCGTTTTGTTCTTCAGTATTGAGGTAAGTGTGTATTTTTGCTGTTTTCATTTCTTCATCTGTTGTATATATATCTGTTGTGTTAATTTTTAATTTCTTTTCAGACAACCATTTCGGCCCGTTCCACCACAAGTCATACGTTTTTAACTCTGACAGCAGTATTCCTCGGGAGGCTACGTCCGCTGGATTTTCCCTTGACTGAACATGATGCCAGTGTTTATTGTTTAGGTTTTCTACAATTTCTACAACCCGATTGGCTACGAATGGCTTCCATCGGTTGGGTTCCCCACAAAGCCATGCGATCACGATGGTGGAATCTGTCCAAGCGTACATCTGTGATGATGGTATTCTCATTGCTTGTCCAACTTGTCTCATTAAATTGGAGAGCAGTAGGGCACCACAAAGTTCTAGACGAGGCAATGAAACAGTCTTCAGTGGCGCTACTCTAGTTCTAGAAGCGAGTAGTTTGGTTGTAATTTTATCCTTCTTTTCAGATCTTATGTAGACGACAGCTGCATATGCATGCATCGATGCATCACTAAAGCCGTGAATTTCAATTTTCTCGCTCTCAATATTTTCTGTGCAGAGCCATCGGTCTATTTGTATATCAGTAACATTTTCGAAATCTTGTCTTATTTTCTTCCATTCTTCTTCTAGATAAGGACTCACACTTTCATCCCAGTTTACTCGTTCGAGCCATAGTTTCTGGATTAACATCTTCGCCATGATCGTGCTTGGTGCTATCCACCCAAGTGGGTCGAACAGTTTTTGAACATCAGACAATATTCTTCGTTTAGTTACGTTATTTGTCAACGGTGGCAATGACAAATTGTATTGAAATGTGTCCTTTCCTAAATTCCAAACTATTCCAAGTGCCTTTATGGCACCATCAAGGTTCAGCTGTACCTTAGCACTAGCTGATCGATCATTTTCATCAAAATTTTTCATAAAATCGATGTTGTTTGATGCCCATTTTGTCAGATGAAATCCTCCTTTACTTAAAATATTTGACACTTCTTTAGCTACTGAAATAGCTTCTTCGGCAGTCGCTGCACCAGAAAGTAAGTCATCCATATAGAAATCTTCGTTTATGGTCCTTACAGCATCTGCAGGCCCATGTCCTTCATCTTTAGCAACGCGCTGTAGTGTTTTAACAGCTAAGTATGGCGCTGGTGCCGTGCCAAACGTAACTCTTAGTAGACGATACTCCCTTAAGGTTTCTGCTTCATCTTTTCGCCAGAGAATACGTTGGTAATCCGCGTGTTCTGGAACAACCAAGATTTGGCGATACATCTTTGTAATATCGGCCACAAATGCTATCTTTTTCATGCGCCATCTCATCAAAAGGTTTCTCAAATCTTCTTGTAACTGAGGCCCAATCAACAAGCTCATCATTCAGCGACACGCTATTCGATCCTTTGCAGGAGGCATCGAAAACAACGCGTGTGCGACTGGTTTCTTTGTCTTCGCGTACCACGGCATGGTGTGGTAAGTAAACTGATTTTATTGTTTCTTTTTCTTCTGTAGGTAATTCTTCCATATGTTCTTGATCTATGTAATCATTAATTACTTTCGTGTATTCTGCTTTCAGGTCTGGTGAATTCTTGAACTTCCTCTCGAGCTGAAGAAATCGTTTTGTGGCTATCTCTTTCGTGTTACCATCGGGCGATTTTGGATTGTCAGTCTTAAAGGGAAGTTCGACAATGTATCGTCCCTTTTCGTCTCTGGTAGTTGTTCGTTCATAGATTTCTTCACATAGCTTCTCTTCATTTGTCAAGTGCCTTCTAGTGTCTGTGTCAATTTCCCATATTGATTTCAACATGTCCTCAACGTCTACTTGATGATGCATAACGATGTGAGTATCTTCATGTGTATTGAATGAAACTTCTCCGAAAAGAATCCAGCCCAGGTTGGTTTTATGTGCGCTTGGGGTACCTGGTGGACCTTTAATCAAGTCTGGTTGTACTATTTTTGCATATTCTTTAACGCCTAGAAGAAGGTCGATTGGTCCTGACGAAAACCAAGTTGGATCAGCCAGTTGTAGTCCCTCTAGGTGTGGCCAGGCTTGTGTTCTAATTTCATTAGTGGGTATCTTCGTGGTCAGCTGTTTAGGCATAACATAGGCTCGAATCGGTAGGATATATGAAGAATCCCATTGTGACTTAATGTTGAGCTGAACCACGTGCTTGATACTTATTCTTGTAGAGCCCACTCCTGTGACGCTTCCCTTTGCTGGTTGTCGATATAGCTTAAGTAGTTGAGTCGCCTTTTCGCTGATGAACGATGCCTGGGAACCTTGGTCTACTAGCGCGCGCAGTGGAATGATGTGACCCAGCTCGTTTGTTGCTTCCACCACAGCAGTGGCTAGTAGTGCTACTCCTCTTCTGGTAGTGAGATGTGACGCAATCATTGTATTAACTATTGCTTCTTGCTCTTCTACAACATGTTGTGTTGATGCTAGTGGTTGTGAAGTGTTCTTGAACACCACTGGCTCAGTTTCCTTAGACTGATGTAGAAGAGAATGATGACGCCGTTGACATATTCTACAGGACACAGGTACTCTGCACTTCGACGCTGAATGTCCTGGTACCAGACAGTTGAAACATAAATTTTTGTTCTTAACATACTCGTATCTCTTTGTAGGTTCCAAGGTGGTAAACTCTTTGCAGTGACATAATGTATGGCTATCTTTGCACATAATGCAATGTTTGACAACAGTCGGCGTGGCAACATGAAACGATCTTTCTTTGACTTGCTTAGTCTCTCGTGAATTTGTATTAATTAACTCCAATGTACGGAACTTGTTCTCTAAAAATGTCTTGAAATTTGTCCATGTGGGTAGCGGCTCCGAATCATTCTTGTACGAATGCTCTTCCCATTCTTTATGTGTCTCTGGGTCTAATTTCTGAACTAGCAGAAATATAATTATCGAATCCCAAGAGCTGGTGTCAATTTGCATGTTTTTGAGATTATTTAAACATTCAGTAGATGTATCTACTAAGTATTTAAGTTGAACCGCTGATTGGGTAGTAATTTTTCTTTGATTAAGCAATCTTTTCAAATTGTGATTTAAATTAAGTCTTTTGTTGCCATACCTCGATTTCAAAATGTCCCAAGCTTGTGAATAATTGTCCGATGTAACTTGCACATGCTTCAACAACGATTCGGCTTCCGCGGAAACACTAGTCTTTAAATAATGTAATTTTTGTACGTCACTAAGTGATTTGTTGTTGTGTACCATCGAAATAAATAAGTCCTGGAACGTAGGCCACTCTTCGTAACGCCCGGAAAATATGGGTAGCTGGATCCTCGGCAAACGTACAAGGTTATTTTGTGCACTCTCCATTAAGCTCGAATTTGCAGAATCCATCACTGATTGTAGTGATAACGTTGTCAGCATGTCTCTTAAGTCGCCTTGTAATACATTATATAAGTCCTCGTAGGTATAATACTCTTCGCTTAGAAAGTAAGGCAAACTTCCTTTTTGTTCTTGTGGGGTAATTTTCACTAATTGTATGTGTGCGTCTATAAAGGTAGTCCAGTAATCGTCGATTATTTTCATGCGTGATTCAATATATCCTCTTGTTAATCTGGCCTTTGGACATTTCTTTAAATTAGCTTGTGTTTTTCTAAACAAGGCAGCCGTATCTTCTAGCAGGGCAATTATTTGTTGTTGATTAGCCATACTTCACGTATTCTTCAACTTGATGATGATGAGTGTAAATAAATCTCGTAATAGGTAACTGATGTTATAACGTTAAGCCATAAAACTTGTTTACTTCTTGCTAATATTCGCTAGTTCGATGCAACGCGATCGATGCGCCGGCTACTTATCTCTCTGGAATGCGGTTCTTTTGTTCTCGTAGCTCGGCCGGCGAGTGTCCGCAGCGTAAGTGATCCGGTTCGATTGTGACCATATGTTGTAGTAATAGGGTTGAAGTTTGTATGGCTTGATTTTTGGGAATAATATTTAAAGAAATACGTGTGATTCCATCGAGTTTAATTTGCGACTGAATAGTGTTACAAACAAAATTAAGGGGTATGCATGCATTATAGCTATACATTGATTTATATATTAAACAAATGTCAAAATGTCATCCGCCATCTTGGTTCCAAAAAGGTATGTCAAAATCTGGCTCAGAACCACAAAATTACTCGAAAACGACACCCATAAACATTTTTAGTGTCATAGTGTCAAAATGTCATCCGCCATCTTGAATCCAAAAATGTATGTCAAAATCAGGCTCAGAAGCACCAAATTACTCAAAAACGACACACATTAATATTTTAGTATCAAAGTGTCAATAGTGTCAAAATGTCATTCGCCATCTTGAATCTAAAAAAATATGCCAATATCGGGCTCAGAGCCATCAAATTACTCAAAAACGACACCCATAAACATTTTTAGTGTCATAGTGTTAAAATGTCATCCGCCATCTTTGTGCTCGAAATTCCGGGTTTTCTTATGAAATTCCCCTGAGATAAAATCAACGGGATTTTGAACTGAAATCCCACGACTTATTTACTTATTCATATAAATAGTTACTACCAAAGTGTACTCATCACTATTCTCATCTAATTTTATTGTTTTAAATCCCGGTACCGTGGAAAGTTGGGATAGAAGCATGATAGAAGTATAGATAGTGCCATCCACAAAGACTCGTAGATGTATTAAAATTAACCTTTAACTACATATTAATAAGAACCACGGTGGATGCCATCCATCGTGAATGACACCTACTATAGCCGGTACGTAAATCCAGATTATAAATTAAAAAGTTCGTGTATGGCAAATTTTATCCAAATCTGTTTAGCCGTTTTAGCGCGAAAGAGTCACAAACCAATACGCTCTCACAAACAATAGCATTTTACAATAATAGTAGGATAATAACAGAATAGAGTAGATTAAAATCAAAAAACGGTATCACCTGTATACTAACTACGAGTGGAAACTAACATTGTGACGTCACACGCGGCTCGGCCTTGTTCGGGAACTGTCGGTGTGTTTTCGGTGCGGTACTCGACGATCAATTTTCAAATCGGTATAACTCGTTAATTATAGCGAATAAAAAAAAACTAAAAATACTTTTCTTACAAAACTTATATATGATCTTTCCATTTATGACAAAAAAAAAATTGATTCAAAAACTCAATTAAAGAGTTTAATAGACCGCAGATTATAATAAAAAAAAAACTTAAAAAAATAAACAAAATATTATGCTGTCGTAAAGTTTTAGTGATTGTTTGTGGCTGTTGGCACCCGATTGTCTTGGTCTTAGACGAAGATTTTACTTTATGCACAAGAGCATAAAATGCAATTTTATGCAGCCTACATCCAGCATAAAGTCGAACTTTTTGAGCATGAGACGTGAAAATGCAGATTTTAGTTTCATCGATTCAAGATATTCCTATTATTGATTGATTGATTGATTGATTAATCAAGTGTCGGCGAATATTGTTTATTTGCAAGTCACTTCATCTCGATGTTAATGTAATTAACATGCTCAAATTACCCGTAATTAATTAATTAACTGAAAGCCCAGACGTTCTGAATGACATTTACATTGCAATTGCACGGCGATGCAGGTCGGTTGCAACATAACATCCATTCCAAGTCCAATCCAATGCATTTTAACGTTTTTGTATACAAAAACTACTACTATAAAAAACTTACTAAAGTACTTCACCAAACTGTCCCTAATATAAAAGGTATACTTCTTTCATCCACTCAAAGGTTGACTGGAAGAGATCCCGTAAAGGGATAAGTCCGCCTTTGTGCATGTATCTCAGTGATTGTCAATTGTATTTGTCTTGTTTATTTATTTATTTATTTTCCTTACTGGAAAAGCAAACAGCCTACAATAATACACAATAAAGAGTTTACATACATACATAATGTAACTTGTTTCTGTATTGTTTTGTACTGATTTGTGGTGTTTAATACAGAGTATTTGTATTGTATTGTAAAGTACATTCTTTCATCTCGGATACTAAATTGACAAGTGCAAGTGTCAAATGTAAAATAATGATACCAGCTTTTATTGTTTAGTCGTGTACGTACTCTCGAAACTATCGACAAGTATGTGGCCTGGATACAAGTGATTTGGTCATGTTATATACTTACTTAGGTATTTTAAGAAACAAAAATAGTTTATCATAATGTGTATCATCTGTTTGAAGCCGATAGGCCGACTTAGATGCGGTTTTTTTTCATTCGAAAGTCAGTTTCCTTGCGGTGATTCTTAGCCATGTTTGGTAAAAATCGGTAAAGCAGTTTCAAGAGCTCAGCTCTTTTCCAAAATGATGTCGTGCAAAATTGGCATAAAACTGAATTATTTTTCGTAAACTGTTTAAAAAAAATAATTACGTATTCTCATTTCCATTTTGGACACTCGACACTGAAATTTTAAAACCAAGTGGCGTCAACGCGGCAATAAATAACGTCAGACAAATGAATAGGGCACTATCGCTATTTCATTTCCGTCCCGGGCACGGTCGATCGGGCGGGCCCGAGATTTACGAAGCCAGAGATTCAGTGTACAGCCAGCACGATAGCTGAGCTTTAAATCCTAAACCGCGTATAACCGTAAGGTCGGGTTACTTTGCCCCTAGAGGATAAACTACTGGGGCCTTACCATGACGTCCTAATTCCGACGCAGTTCAAGTTTTAGCTGTCACTTTTAGTATGAATCTGACAGCGAGCGAACCTAAAGTGAAACGCATTAAGAGGTCATGGTACGGCCCCTGATCAAAAACTGACTGGATGATTACAATCTGACCTTTAAAAAATAAGTCCACAACTGACGGAGTTCTGAGGTAACAAACCTTAAAAAAAAACAACCGAATTGAGAACCTCCTCCTTTTCTGAAGTCAAAGTCTAATACTCTTATTCATAAAGTTAAACGCTCTGTAGGCTTCTGCTAACTTAGCAATCGTTTGTCCTTATTTGTCATTTTGACAGTTACCTTTCACAGATAAAGACAAACGATTGTTATAATAAATATTGTCAGCCCATACATGAACTGTCAAAATTAACACGACGGCGATTGCGAGCGAGTTAGACAATAAGCCTACTGAGCCTCTAGTGTAAGTTTTCGCATATAAAAACGTCTCGAACGCGTTCACGTAAACGTCTCAATTACTATGGAAAAATTGGCAGCGCCACTTGCGGATCGAAACGACAACAAACAGTTCTCATAGTATTTGACATTTTAACGCAAACTCGTTCCAGACGTGTTTTGTGACCGAAAACTTACACTAAGCATGATCCAAAATCTGTAACCATTTTGTGTTGCTGACGTTACCCTACTGAGTTAATTTAATCGCAGACTCAGAATCGGCCGTTCGTCTTCCCGCCAATTTAAAGGAAAACAACTGTACCTACCTAGGTTAGGTACTCTAGCTAGATATAGTGTACCTATTTAATTCGTGACTGCGTAACGTTTGTAATACAAATAAATTTTGATGTGTAAGTAAGTAAATGCTTTATTGTGCGAATATAAAGAAACAGACACGGAAAAAAAAATTATGCACAAAGGCGAACTTATCCCTATAAAGGATTTCTACCAGTTAACCTTTGGGTAGGGGAGACCTAGGAGAGTTGTGTCAATTTTTAATTTTAGGGGAATATCTCGCTCCAGAAACATTCCACAGTTACGACCTATGTGAATAAATGTAGCATCATTCCTTCCCTTTCCAAAATAATCATCAAAATTAAGTAAAGTATTACGATTTCCGAGAAAATCAACAAAAAGAAAGACTACTCCCTTTGTCACAACTCCCCTATCACCGAGGTAAGATGTGACAGGTACCGAGGAAAGTTGTGACAGCTATGCATTTAGACTGTTTGTGTATTAAAAAAAACCATTACACATATTATAAATAAATGAGACATGTTTTTTTTGCAAAAAGTAGTTTAATCATCTTTTAGCACATCAAGTACCAACAAACACAACGTATAACCTTTCCATAACAAGTAATTATATCTTAGAAGTAATTATGGCATCGCTTTGAGATCAATCCTATTATAATCAGTCAAAATTTTAAATCTAATCTGATAGGCAATTATGGCAAACGTATTGCAGCTCGCCTCCAGTACAATCTGCGTTTTACCAGCCTTTGCATTCTAGGAATTGCACCCACTCCTCATTCGATCTGCTGTTTGAATAGGCTTCAAGGCAAACCAAGCAAAAACAATTATTTTCTGCTTCTTCTTCGCCATCACCTGTTTCCTTCTTCTTATTATAGTCTTCTTGGCTTCTTTAGGTTTCTTCTTATCTTCGCTTAAGACACGCTTTTTACATTCTTCGCCTTCCTATTGGCTTCTATAGCAGCAAATTCGTCCTTAGTAGGCTTATGGGCTGAAGATCTGGAGGCAACAGGTTCTTGAGCATTGCTGTTCACAATTGTGCTACAGGCAGGCAGTTTGTAGTTAGGCATTCTGAAATAAAAAAGTAGTCATCCAGCATGCAACATCACACCACAACCAAGTATTTTTTTTTATCGGAAATTACTTTTTTGACACAAACTTTTATTGCGGACTGTACCTGCAAAATTTGGCCTTAATATACTGATGTACAAACACACATACAGACATCGCAAATGAATAAAAAAGTGTCGAAATATCCCAGGTGAAGTCAAATAGGAGAGTTGTGACAGGCTGTCACAACTCTCCTAGGTGCTCAAAATTACGACTTCGTCCGAATAATAATTCAAATTTTCTAAACACGATGCAAACACAAAAAATCAATGCCACGTTTTGAGACTTAGATAACCACACAATTTAAGAAAAAATAACACAACAGCGCACATGTAATAAGATATGATATAAATTCAATCAAAATTTTGTCGAAATACTTACTTTTCGCATTTTTTTGCACGTGGACGTCATAACTACGCAACCACTTCGCGAGCGCCCCCGGCGGGTACTAAGTCAACTAGCGTGTCTCTAAAGCGTAAATCGAGCGTTATTGCCAGCTCGCTCACCTTCATAGGTAGAGAAAAATCGCGTCTGTCACAACTCACCTCTGTCACTAATCTCCTAGGTCTCCCTAGATGAGAGGAGCATTGAACGAGGGACCGACAAAGAATGAGTTTAAAATTCCAGATAGTGAAGCCGCAATAGAGCGTACATCTCTAAACAATTCATAAAATAAACTACTAAATATAAGTACACATTTTAATGTGTACTACACAATATATAAGATTTAAGGAGATGGTATAAGCCACATCTATGTAGATCTAAATTTGTATTTGTGGAGATCGGTAAATAGAACCGCAACTGACAAACTAAGCCCGGCGTTTGTTTCAAAATAGTTGTGAAGTAACCTGTTAATTAATTTTAGGTTTACAATGAATAAAAAATAAGTTAATGAAAAACAATTTTTTATTAAAAGGTTTTTTTTTGGTAAATGCAAAATATTACCGGCATAAACAACCAAATATACGTCATCATCATCGCATTCATATAAACATGGCATCCGTTTTAGTTTATTCCATTAACCATAAGTACAAGCGGGCTTATTAATAAACATGTCAAATAAATAATTAAAAATATAAAATTAACAATTTTCACAATACAAATTATTGTGTTACTTTTATTCGTTCATTCACAAAATATTCCCAATTTTTTTTCTAAAATCTGTTAGTTTTTGTATTTAACTTTTTGTTCTTAAAAATGCATCATTGTTTTTCAAATATGACACAGAAAGAAAGAATCGACTTTAAAACACACAATACTTTCTAATTCAGTGAAAAAACGAATAAGTGATGTATATTTACATTATTTTATTATTAATTAGTAGCTGGCAGATCCAGAAGGCACGTCGCGATATTTATTTACGTTTAAATATTTTTTTTATTAAAATAACAACTTTAATTTCATTAAGCAAAGCCCTTGCATATACGCAAGTTTAAGGCACTACGAGTTAATATTATTATATACACCTCTACAAAGTTCAAATTCGAAATAGGAATTGTTTGATTTTATATTACTTTACGTATAATTATTAATATTTTAAACGATAAAATAGTATTACACAGAAATTAGAGATACCTATTCAAAATATTATTTTCATCAAAATTTGATTTAGTGCAGACTATCAATAGTCCAGAAAAGTAGCAGTAGCGGCTTGACAATAATTCCCAAATATCCTTGTATGCTTTATTATATTTATTTGCCGTACATAGTTTGTAAATATTACTGTAAAAGCTCGCAGATGAATTATTTTCGGCCTTCTTAAATATGAAACTTATATTTATAAGATAATTGCGTCCAATTGTTATGCGAGATATGCCTCCTAAGTCTTTAAATTTAGTATTTATTGCATTTCGGGCAGTTACAACGTTTAGCTCAAAACGAAATTTAAATAATGTTACAATCAGTTATACCTATATACCTACTAATAACGCTTACATCACATTTCTCTCATACATTTAGCCCTTTTTTCATGAACATTTATTTGATATGTATTTAAATTGACCGACACGCGTAATTGATATAAGCGATAAATTTTATATAATACATAATTTTATTTTATTCCAACATCTAGGTAAATTTTGATATACAATTTAAAATATTGCTCTTAAAATATTCGTGAAAATAAGGATAAATGCCACATTCAATATCACACCTTGAGATAAACCTCTTTTGAAATTTAGATTTTCTACATACTAACACAGGGCACCGACATATTATGTATTTAGTGTGACTAGTAGTAAAATATACATTTATTACACTATATTTCGAAACGTCGGTTAGTCTTAAGTCATTTTTCAACAAAAATGTTTAAGACCCAAACTCTAATTTACAATCTCGAGGCACATTATATGACACATCTAGTTATGTTAAATGACTCTATGTTAAGCTAGTAAATGTACAACTTTAAACAACCATTTCTGCACAACTGAGCTGCGATAAAACATAAAAACAAGGGATATTATCTCATCAATAATCGTGTAAAGTCACTTACGGCTTCTTTTTTCTATAGTAATCCATGGCATTTTATCTAGGTGAATTTGACTGGACTAAAAAGGTAAGGGGCGTTCATAATATAGGTCGGTTAATATTAAACTATAAGAAAACTCTTTACATTAAATCACAGCTCAGTTGGATCGTGCTCAATCACACAATCTTACCTAAGTACCGGCATCCGCCATTTTGTTAAACTCAGAGATTTAACTCCACCGTTAAAACAACCTCCATATTTGAACACATAACTGTATACTTCATGACAACATGACATAGTGTAGTGTGTAGTTTAAAAAAAAGTTAATGGCATGGATATATACGAAATATTGATACGTATCGCAGCGAACCCGTTTGTTTTGAAATAGACGATTCTGTATTGACATACCAGTATCACAATAATATGGACCGTCTAATACATGCCATTATACCTATGAAGACAGATATACTTTTAAAACTATAATTTTTATTTTTACAATACTTTACGAGAACTATATACGAATTAATTCAGTATTTGTGTATGCATAAATTTTATGTGTACACTAGAAATGGACCGACTTCTAGCCGACTAGTCGGGGAAACCGACAATTGGGCATTATTTTGAAGTAAAATAAAAACACAGTGACTAAATTCTTCGAAAGCAATGTTAATAATTACGCAAATTTTGTAAAATATGGTATATTGAAATCAACTGTAGCAAAGTGCGTTACATTTGACTTTCTGACTAGTCGGCCGACTATTCGGCATTTTCGGAACTGCCTAGTCGGGTAGTCAGCAAAAACTACGGCCCATCACTAATATACACGCTTTGCAATAATATAATAGCTATCTACTTCATTTACGCCACACACTGGCGTGCAGTGTTGGATCACCAGGGCAGGGAGCGCATACAAATTGTGTTGCGTCACCCTACGACCGCCTACCACCGTCTACCCTGGCGACTGCACTTCACTGGTCACAAACCACTACTGAATTTTTTGACTACACACTTTTTTTTCCTAAGACACTTAATACCTATCAAAGCTCGTAGAGTCCCTACTGGTGACGTCACTGGCAGCATCCGTCGAGCTAGAGCTGGAGTCAGAGGTGTCAGAAGTCGCGGAGGTGACGGAGGTGGCGGAGGCGGCGGAGGCGATTGGCTCCGCGGGCGGATATCAGAGGTGTTCGTCGCGACCGTTCAGGGGTTGTCTCTCGTTGTGGTCCGAGGGGCGGTTGCGTTTGAAGAAGCCGCACTGGAAAGAATATGAGCCACGTTACAGAAGTGAAGCGAATTTTGAATAGACGGGATTCAATACTGTTTTGTCAGCACTGCGTGAATTGATTGATCAATCAGCTAATCAGGAACTAGCGCTATTACTGATTGTTATTGTATTGTTTTGTTGACATTTGAGTTAAAGACTGAAGAACACACGGCGGAGTAGCATTTCAAAGTGGATCAATAATTTTAGAACTTCTGTCTTTCTTGTATTTATGGCGTCTACCCTCTTGGCAAATTCCATAATACTAAGCATGTATAGGTACAGCTTTTGTTTGATTCCCATGGTTATAATACCTTTCAAGAGATTTGGATCTCGTAAGAAGAGATGCGTTTTATATCAATAAATTGATAGGCACTTCCACGTAATACCGATAGACTTAACGGAATGATCCATTGTATAGACCGGCCGCTTAACTGAGTCCTCGCCCATGCGGGTACATGAGCGCGGGGTGGGACGACAAAGGGAACCGAGAGAGGTGCGGGCGGGTAGTGCGCCTGCCGCCCGAACCTCCGTCGGCCCCCTTTGTCACCTAACCCGCGCCCCTGTGTCGCGCGAGCGAAAAATCAGTTAAACGGTCGATCTATACAATGGATTATTTTCCGTTTAAGGTTAAGAAACCCTGAAAGGAAGAAAATGGGGGAGGCATTTTCCCAGAGACCACGGATCGGCAAATGTAGCGTAGGACGTCCTTAGACTCGGTGGAGCAACTATCTTCGCAAGGCGGCTGGCAAGAGCTGGATCAGAGTGGCCGAGGATCGTGCTCAGTGGCGTGCCATGGGAGAGGGGAAAATGGGTTTTATGAACGAGTTATACACTCTGCTTTTCACTTAGATTGCGAAGAAACAAAACAAAAACATTGCAAAAAAAAAGTTAAAATTAAATGTGACATTGGAACAATTCGATATATTTAATGGTTTTTCCTGGCAAATTGACTGTGTTAGGAGTCAGTGTTATTTCCTCTTCACTTGACGAAATTATTGAATATTAATCGTAAAACAGTAACAAATTGCAACATAAATCCTACTAAGAGAAAATAGGACGTTCCCGTCTGAGTTCCCGCCAATCAACTTTTTTTTTCTTTTTTTTTAAACGTGATACTGCGGTAAGGTTCGAGTAGGCAGGTGTTGATTTATATTTAAAAAAGTTTTATTTTTCATGTACTTATTTGTTTCAATAATAACTTGTCAAATTATTGTTACCTAGTTTTAGGTACTAATTAAAGAGTTTAATAGACCGCAGATTATAATAAAAAAAAACTTAAAAAAATAAACAAAATATTATGCTGTCGTAAAGTTTTAGTGATTGTTTGTGGCTGTTGGCACCCGATTGTCTTGGTCTTAGACGAAGATTTTACTTTATGCACAAGAGCATAAAATGCCATTTTATGCAGCCTACATCCAGCATAAAGTCGAACTTTTTGAGCATGAGACGTGAAAATGCAGATTTTAGTTTCATCGATTCAAGATATTCCTATTATTGATTGATTGATTGATTGATTAATCAAGTGTCGGCGAATATTGTTTATTTGCAAGTCACTTCATCTCGATGTTAATGTAATTAACATGCTCAAATTACCCGTAATTAATTAATTAACTGAAAGCCCAGACGTTCTGAATGACATTTACATTGCAATTGCACGGCGATGCAGGTCGGTTGCAACATAACATCCATTCCAAGTCCAATCCAATGCATTTTAACGTTTTTGTATACAAAAACTACTTACTATAAAAAACTTACTAAAGTACTTCACCAAACTGTCCCTAATATAAAAGGTATACTTCTTTCATCCACTCAAAGGTTGACTGGAAGAGATCCCGTAAAGGGATAAGTCCGCCTTTGTGCATGTATCTCAGTGATTGTCAATTGTATTTGTCTTGTTTATTTATTTATTTATTTTCCTTACTGGAAAAGCAAACAGCCTACAATAATACACAATAAAGAGTTTACATACATACATAATGTAACTTGTTTCTGTATTGTTTTGTACTGATTTGTGGTGTTTAATACAGAGTATTTGTATTGTATTGTAAAGTACATTCTTTCATCTCGGATACTAAATTGACAAGTGCAAGTGTCAAATGTAAAATAATGATACCAGCTTTTATTGTTTAGTCGTGTACGTACTCTCGAAACTATCGACAAGTATGTGGCCTGGATACAAGTGATTTGGTCATGTTATATACTTACTTAGGTATTTTAAGAAACAAAAATCGTTTATCATAATGTGTATCATCTGTTTGAAGCCGATAGGCCGACTTAGATGCGGTTTTTTTTCATTCGAAAGTCAGTTTCCTTGCGGTGATTCTTAGCCATGTTTGGTAAAAATCGGTAAAGCAGTTTCAAGAGCTCAGCTCTTTTCCAAAATGATGTCGTGCAAAATTGGCATAAAATTGAATTATTTTTCGTAAACTGTTTAAAAAAAAAATTACGTATTCTCATTTCCATTTTGGACACTCGACACTGAAATTTTAAAACCAAGTGGCGTCAACGCGGCAATAAATAACGTCAGACAAATGAATAGGGCACTATCGCTATTTCATTTCCGTCCCGGGCACGGTCGATCGGGCGGGCCCGAGATTTACGAAGCCAGAGATTCAGTGTACAGCCAGCACGATAGCTGAGCTTTAAATCCTAAACCGCGTATAACCGTAAGGTCGGGTTACTTTGCCCCTAGAGGATAAACTACTGGGGCCTTACCATGACGTCCTAATTCCGACGCAGGTCAAGTTTTAGCTGTCACTTTTAGTATGAATCTGACAGCGAGCGAACCTAAAGTGAAACGCATTAAGACGTCATGGTACGGCCCCTGATCAAAAACTGACTGGATGATTACAATCTGACCTTTAAAAAATAAGTCCACAACTGACGGAGTTCTGAGGTAACAAACCTTAAAAAAAAACAACCGAATTGAGAACCTCCTCCTTTTCTGAAGTCAAAGTCTAATACTCTTATTCATAAAGTTAAACGCTCTGTAGGCTTCTGCTAACTTAGCAATCGTTTGTCCTTATTTGTCATTTTGACAGTTACCTTTCACAGATAAAGACAAACGATTGTTATAATAAATATTGTCAGCCCATACATGAACTGTCAAAATTAACACGACGGCGATTGCGAGCGAGTTAGACAATAAGCCTACTGAGCCTCTAGTGTAAGTTTTCGGATATAAAAACGTCTCGAACGCGTTCACGTAAACGTCTCAATTACTATGGAAAAATTGGCAGCGCCACTTGCGGATCGAAACGGCAACAAACAGTTCTCATAGTATTTGACATTTTAACACAAACTCGTTCGAGACGTGTTTTGTGACCGAAAACTTATACTAAGCATGATCCAAAATCTGTAACCATTTTGTGTTGCTGACGTTACCCTACTGAGTTAATTTAATCGCAGACTCAGAATCGGCCGTTCGTCTTCCCGCCAATTTAAAGGAAAACAACTGTACCTACCTAGGTTAGGTACTCTAGCTGGGGTGCGAAGTCGGAAACCTCCTCGAGAGCTCTAGTGTTACAGTTCCCTTCTAACAGAGGCTCTTGGCCTCACGGGGGGGGGGAAGGGTAACGCTTAGGCCGGTGCACCCTGGGCAACAACGGTTAATTAATTTATTTAGTAAGTTAGTTAACTGTTGGCTAATATCCGACTGGGGGGGAGGGGTCAACACGCAACCCGGCCCATGGGGTCGGAACGTGGGCCGCTTGTCTTTTTCAAGACAGGGGGCCGTGAGGAGTAAACCTCTATAAAAAATCCAGAGGGTCGCACCCGCAGGTGCTTGTGGTGACGGACGCGATCATGCCTTCGGTATCGCTCTGCTTTCAGAGTAGTACATGAGGGTGTGAGAGCTGACGTGAGGGTCGGCGGGCATAAGCCTGCCGTCGGAGCGGTGCGCCCCGTAAGGGACGCGATCGCGGAGCGGCGTGGCTCCGGCCACCGTCGGTCAACACGTAACCCCGGCCCGCAGGCGCCGGGAACGTGGGCCGCTGTCTTTTTCAAGACTGGGGCCACGAGGAGATAACCTCTATAAAAAATCCAAGCGGCACCAGCGGGGGAGGGCGGGAATTCCCAAACCTGCATTGCACAGGTGCCGCGGAGAGGGAACCCCATCCCGGGGTGGTCGTGGGGCGTTTGCGGTGACACCTTGTTCTCCCGCAGCGCCTCACATTCGACCGAGGAGGGAATCCGTGTGGTTTTTAGTGGGTATGCCTGCCGTCGCGGGAGTGCCCCACATACCCCCGGTAACCCCGTACTGGGCGGATGCATAAGGCGCATTTTCCACACCATAAAAAAAAAAAAAAAAAAAAAGGTACTCTAGCTAGATATAGTGTACCTATTTAATTCGTGACTGCGTAACGTTTGTAATACAAATAAATTTTGATGTGTAAGTAAGTAAATGCTTTATTGTGCGAATATAAAGAAACAGACACGGAAAAAAAAATTATGCACAAAGGCGAACTTATCCCTATAAAGGATTTCTACCAGTTAACCTTTGGGTAGATGAGAGGAGCATTGAACGAGGGACCGACAAAGAATGAGTTTAAAATTCCAGATAGTGAAGCCGCAATAGAGCGTACATCTCTAAACAATTCATAAAATAAACTACTAAATATAAGTACCTACACATTTTAATGTGTACTACACAATATACAAGATTTAAGGAGATGGTATAAGCCACATCTATGTAGATCTAAATTTGTATTTGTGGAGTTCGGTAAATAGAACCGCAACTGACAAACTAAGCCTGGCGTTTATTTCAAAATAGTTGTGAAGTAACCTGTTAATTAATTTTAGGTTTAAAATGAATAAAAAACAAGGTAATGAAAAACAAATTTTTATTAAAAGGTTTTTTTTTGGTAAATGCAAAATATTACCGGCATAAACAACCAAATATTCGTCATCATCATCGCATTCATATAAACATGGCATCCGTTTTAGTTTATTCCATTAACCATAAGTACAAGCGGGCTTATTAATAAACGTGTCAAATAAATAATTAAAAATATAAAATTAACAATTTTCACAATACAAATTATTGTGTTACTTTTATTCGTTGATTCACAAAATATTCCCAATTTTTTTTCTAAAATCTGTTAGTTTTTGTATTTAACTTTTTGTTCTTAAAAATGCATCATTGTTTTTCACATATGACACAGAAAGAAAGAATCGACTTTAAAACACACAATACTTTCTAATTCAGTGAAAAAACGAATAAGTGATGTATATTTACATTATTTTATTATTAATTAGTAGCTGGCAGATCCAGAAGGCACGTCGCGATATTTATTTACCATTAAATATTTTTTTTATTAAAATAACAACTTTAATTTTATTAAGCAAAGCCCTTGCAAATACGCAAGTTTAAGGCACTACGAGTTAATATTATTATATACACCTCTACAAAGTTCAAATTCGAAATAGGAATTGTTTGATTTTATATTACTTTACGTATAATTATTAATATTTTAAACGATAAAATAGTATTACACAGAAATTAGAGATACCTATTCAAAATATTACTTTCATCAAAACTTGATTTATTGCAGACTATCAATAGTCCAGTAAAAGTAGCGTTAGCGGCTTGACAATAATTCCCGAATATCTTTGTATGCTTTATTATATTTATTTGCCGTACATAGTTTGTAAATATTAAAGGTACCGTAAAAGCTCGCAGATGATTTATTTTCAGCCGTCTAAAATATGAAACTTATATTTATAAGATAATTGCGTCCAATTGTTATGCGAGATATGCCTCCCAAATCTTTAAATTTAGTATTTATTGCATTTCGGGCAGTTACAACGTTTAGCTCAAAACGAAATTTAAATAATGTTACAATCAGTTATACCTATATACCTACTAATAACGCTTACATCACATTTCTCTCATACATTTAGCCCTTTTTTCATGAACATTTATTTGATATGTATTTAAATTGACCGACACGCGTAATTGATATAAGCGATAAATTTTATATAATACATAATTTTATTTTATTCCAACATCTAGGTAAATTTTGATATACAATTTAAAATATTGCTCTTAAAATATTCGTGAAAATAAGGATAAATGCCACATTCAATATCACACCTTGAGATAAACCTCTTTTGAAATTTAGATTTTCTACATACTAACACAGGGCACCGACATATTATGTATTTAGTGTGACTAGTAGTAAAATATACATTAATTACACTATGTTTCGAAACGTCGGTTAGTCTTAAGTCATTTTTCAACAAAAATGTTTAAGACCCAAACTCTAATTTACAATCTCGAGGCACATTATATGACACATCTAGTTATGTTAAATGACTCTATGTTAAGCTAGTAAATGTACAACTTTAAACAACCATTTCTGCACAACTGAGCTGCGATAAAACATAAAAACAAGGGATATTATCTCATCAATAATCGTGTAAAGTCACTTACGGCTTCTTTTTTCTATAGTAATCCATGGCATTTTATCTAGGTGAACTTGACTGGACTAAAAAGGTAAGGGGCGTTCATAATATAGGTCGGTTAATATTAAACTATAACAAAACTCTTTACATTAAATCACAGCTCAGTTGGATCGTGCTCAATCACACAATCTTACCTAAGTACCGGCATCCGCCATTTTGTTAAACTCAGAGATTTAACTCCACCGTTAAAACAACCTCCATATTTGAACACATAACTGTATACTTCATGACAACATGACATAGTGTAGTGTGTAGTTTTAAAAAAAAGTTAATGGCATGGATATATACGAAATATTGATACGTATCGCAGCGAACCCGTTTGTTTTGAAATAGATGATTCTGTATTGACTTACCAGTATCACAATAATATGAACCGTCTAATACATGCCATTATACCTATGAAGACAGATATACTTTTAAAACTATAATTTTTATTTTTACAATACTTTACGAGAACTATATACGAATTAATTCAGTATTTGTGTATGCATAAATTTTATGTGTACCTACACTAGAAATGGACCGACTTCTTGCCGACTAGTCGGGTAAACCGACAACGGGCATTGTTTTGTAGTAAAATAAAAACACAGTGACTAAATTCTAAAAGCAATGTTTAAAATTACGCAAATTTTGTAAAAATATGGTAAGTTGAAATCAACTGTAGCAAAGTGCGTTACATTTGACTTTCTGACTAGTCGGCCGACTATTCGGCATTTTCGGAACTGCCTAGTCGGGTAGTCAGCAAAAACTACGGCCCATCACTAATATACGCTTTGCAATAATATAATAGCTATCTACTTCATTTACGCCACAAAATGGCGTGCAGCGGTGGGTCACAAGGGCAGGGAGCGCATACAAATTGTGTTGCGTCACCCTACGACCGCCTACCACCGTCTACCCTGGCGACTGCACTTCACTGGTCACAAACCACTACTGAATTTTTTGACTACACACTTTTTTTTCCTAAGACACTTAATACCTATCAAAGCTCGTAGAGTCCCTACTGGTGACGTCACTGGCAGCATCCGTCGAGCTAGAGCTGGAGTCAGAGGTGTCAGAAGTCGCGGAGGTGACGGAGGTGGCGGAGGCGGCGGAGGCGATTGGCTCCGCGGGCGGATATCAGAGGTGTTCGTCGCGACCGTTCAGGGGTTGTCTCTCGTTGTGGTCCGAGGGGCGGTTGCGTTTGAAGAAGCCGCACTGGAAAGAATATGAGCCACGTTACAGAAGTGAAGCGAATTTTGAATAGACGGGATTCAATACTGTTTTGTCAGCACTGCGTGAATTGATTGATCAATCAGCTAATCAGGAACTAGCGCTATTACTGATTGTTATTGTATTGTTTTGTTGACATTTGAGTTAAAGACTGAAGAACACACGGCGGAGTAGCATTTCAAAGTGGATCAATAATTTTAGAACTTCTGTCTTTCTTGTATTTATGGCGTCTACCCTCTTGGCAAATTCCATAATACTAAGCATGTATAGGTACAGCTTTTGTTTGATTCCCATGGTTATAATACCTTTCAAGAGATTTGGATCTCGTAAGAAGAGATGCGTTTTATATCAATAAATTGATAGGCACTTCCACGTAATACCGATAGACTTAACGGAATGATCCATTGTATAGACCGGCCGCTTAACTGAGTCCTCGCCCATGCGGGTACATGAGCGCGGGGTGGGACGACAAAGGGAACCGAGAGAGGTGCGGGCGGAACCTCCGTCGGCCCCCTTTGTCACCTAACCCGCGCCCCTGTGTCGCGCGAGCGAAAAATCAGTTAAACGGTCGATCTATACAATGGATTCTTTTCCGTTTAAGGTTAAGAAACCCTGAAAGGAAGAAAATGGGGGAGGCATTTTCCCAGAGACCACGGATCGGCAAATGTAGCGTAGGACGTCCTTAGACTCGGTGGAGCAACTATCTTCGCAAGGCGGCTGGCAAGAGCTGGATCAGAGTGGCCGAGGATCGTGCTCAGTGGCGTGCCATGGGAGAGGCCTATGTCCAGCAGTGGACCAACATAGGCCGATGATGATGATGATGATTTTTTTCCCAGAAGTGATACACCTATCTAGGCTAATAATAGTAAAGCCTAAAAAGACAACTCACCTTATACAAAGCAAATATTAGCAGCAGTAATAGTAGCGCGCCGATCACGGCAGCAAGCACGACCACCCAGAGGGGGATGGAGCCGCTTTCAGCAGCGCCTAGCTGTGGGCTGACCAGGGTCAACGCCTCCGCTGTCTGCCAGATGGTGCGCTCGGGCCTGCCCTGGATGGGGAGCTGGGTGACGTGACCGGTCGCCAGCGAGGAGAGCTGCACCTTTGAGATCTGAAATTGACAAATTATATAATTTGATTGGTGATATTTAGAAATGGCGTGTCGTGTTAACAACTCGGTTCCCATCGGGTTCCTCTACCAAAATCTCTCTCGCTCTTTCTTCATTCGCTTTAAGACAGGTGGTTTTTGCTCCGGGTTGCCTATTGGAAATATTTACGTAACGCCATTGATATTAGGTAAGTAAGTGATGACCAAAAAGTAGATGGTGGTCCAAATGAACCATATAGGGGAAACCTTGCAAAAAGCAGAAACGGGTGGAAAGAGAAAGGGGAGGCTTTTACCCAGCTTGGATATATTTTGTCGTGAAAACTCAAAGATTAGCTTAGTGACGCCTATAATTGCTATGTAACCCAAGGCTGGATTCTTATGACAGTCTTTCACTCAAAACTACAAAGAGAAAATATAACAGGCGACCGTCTGCGGGAAAAAGTTATCAGGTAGTTCAAACTGCTAACTTACCTTGCTAAGTACGGTAGCGTTGAGCCTTGCCCGCAAAGCCAGCCACACCTCCTGGCCCTTGAGAAGACGGCCCGTGGTGCACCGAACTACGGCGCACTTGTATTTCGCATTGCACTGGTCCAGGGTCGCTGTGAGGTGACCATCCACCTAGAAGTGACCGGACGATACGTTAGCAATACTCCAACAGTTCAAAGAAATAAGTCAATCAAAGGTGGTCTGTGGCTGTGGGACATAGCAGCAGTGGCCATCTTCTGGCTGATACAAAAGATAATGATCTATTGATAATTTGCAGTTTTATTTCACGCATTTTTCTGAGAAACTACGCTGGCGTGAAGAAGAGCTTAGTTACAAAGATCATCTTAAAAAGTTTTTTACCGGAACTTCTCGTCTTCTTCTTGTACTTTCTCGCCTCTGCTGGTCTGCTGAAGAGTAAGATCCTTCGGAATGTGTATTGTAGCCTGAAAATATAAAATGGCAATCAATTAGTGGCAATTTTACTTTGCTTACTTTCTTTGAGAAGAGATGCGAAGGAACATGGAATGGAACGCGCGCAATTGATATTTCTGGTAGACGATTGGTACGATACATTTGCGACATTGAGTTAACCATTAAATTAAAACTGATGGTGTCTTCTTTATAGACAGAAAAAATAATTGCAATTGACTTTTAATTACCTGACTGAGAAGAGTAAGAGTATCCTCCACCGGTCCTAGAGCTCTGTGTCTGTGAGTTCTGTCGGCTCCCGGAGTACTGGCCACCAGATTGGTAACCACCCTGGTAGCTTCCTTGAGAACCTGACTGCTGACCAGCCTGCCCGCTGCTAGAACCATCGCCAACCTGAGCGATGCCGTACTTAAACTCGTTGTTTGAGCTGCGAGCAGCATCGACACCAAAACCTAAAAGATTTTTTCATTAATTAGCTTACAAGTAACGGCAACGGCATTGTGCCACGATAAGTAACTACGTAAGAGAGGTCTTTGTTCTACAGTACACGTCTTCCGGCTGAAGATGATGATGAATGGTGTTATGATTTCACTGCATTATAGGGGTCATTGAAATTCTCACCACTGATTTGATCTTCTTCAGCATCAACGAGAGTGACTACTCCGGTTCTGAACGTGGACGAATCAGCCTTCATGACGTCACGGTTGACAGTCTCCGTTGTTCCCCAGTTGCCGTGCACAAAGCTTCCCCCCTGCTGGCTACCAGAGCCTTGAGCGTAACCACTTTGAGATCCACTAGCATAACCATTGCGTGAGCCGCTGGCATAGCCACTTTGAGAGCCACTGGCATGGCTACTTTGTGATCCACTGGCATAGCCATTTTGAGAGCCACTGGCATATCCACCCTGAGATCCTTGGCTGGCGTAGCCCCCTTGCGAACCTTGTTGTCCAAAGTGACTGTCACTCCTGAAAGAAAGACACATAAATATGATAATTTTCATTTCTGCAAATTAATTTTAAAAATAATGTTTGTAGTGCTATTGCAAAATATTTAGGTCGATAGACAGAGATAAGGCGTTGTACGTTGTGTATTATTTTAAATGGGGATCGAAAATATCTCCTGTCATACTTACAAGTGGAAAGAACTACCGGCTTCCCCTTCGTGTCCCAGCGATCCATATTCAGTGCTTGTCTCAGTTTGCGACACGATATTGTTATGTTCGTCGTACACAATAGTCCTGTTCTTCCATCTTACTATCCTCTGACCATCTTGCAGCCCTCCTTGACTAAAACCAGCCCTGTTCTGGTTGGACCCACCACTGCTTTGGTACGCTCCACCACTAAGGAATCCAGATTGAGCGGCGTTCGCCAACTGCCGTCTGATGCTTTCTTGTTGCTCGCTGGTAAATCCTTCGCCACCAGATTGCTCTCTGTAGCCGCCACCGTTTGCGCTGCCGCTAGCTTGACCTGATTGCCAACTACTGCCTCCTTGGCTTCCGCTGGTTTGGCCAGTTTGCCAAGATTGGCCTCCTTGGCTACCGGTGACTTGGCCTGATTGCCAAGATTGGCTACCACTTGCTTGTCCAGAGCTGAATTGTCCGCTACCGCCTTGGTTTGAAGCTAAACCACCGCTGCTCTGGCTTCCTCTGGTATAATATCCTGAAATTACAATTTTTTATTTACTTAACACTAAACTAGAAACTAATTATCTAGGTATTATCCTAAAGTTGATCATTGACCGTTTTTGATTGAGGAGTAGATGGTTAAAGTAGGTACTCACGTTGTTCCAGCCAATCTCCAGAATTTGATTCGATGTATTGAGCGTATAGGCTTGCGAAGTCACTGCTCAACATTGCTACGAAAAGAAAAAAATGACTGTTAAAACCATCGATCGAAATTCCAACGTTGTATACTATACCTTCTCTCCAAAGATCATGTTTTAATTTAAACTATTGTCACTTTCGTTCTTGAAGAACTACCACGAGAGAAATCTTGTCGTTCGCTTAGTGCGCTTTTGAAAAGTAACAAAGTGCAGTTTCGCATGCCAGCTGTCCTGGTAATCCTGGTATCATCAATTAGACTAACCTTCTTTCTCTTTCGTAAGCAGGAAGGCGTAAGGGTTCTGAACGACGAGGTTGTCGGGGTTTATGTGGCGTGCCACGTCGCAGCGCACGTTGCCTAGCGGCTGCGGCTGGACCAGCATGTACATCAACGTTTCACCTGGAAGTGAAAATCGTGAAGTTTATGTGGATGATTTGTTTCTTTTTAATTTGGAGATTTATGGCTTGCTTAGAAGGTGTTAAGGCTGGGCACCGCTTCTAGAAAGCGGAAAGTTTGCGGTTGTATTTATCCTACTGTGTTTCGTCGCTCAAGAAATCGTCTATTTACTTTAGAATTTAATAAAATGAAAAAGCGAACATAACCAAAAAATAACAACCTTAACACAAGTAGTGTGCTCATTGTGTTTTGGTGATGCATTTTCTAACAGTAGGTACAATTATTTATATTAAAATTTAAGCAATGCGTATTCTACAGACCAGAAAAACAAATGAGCATCGATGGGTCATGATTGATTCGGCATTGGTGATAAAATGTAAGCTTACCACAATCGCAAAAGAGGAAACTATAAATATACTGTTCATACTACTGACCAGTAAGCGTCTGGTAAGGCCACATGATGTAAATCTCAGCTTCATCAGCGGTGAAGGGCCCCTCGTTCTTGATATTGTACTTGTGGATGACCTGCGGGCCGAGCTTGGTCTCATCTGTCAGATTCGAAGATTCGTAAAGCGACGCGTTATAGTGAAGCTCTGGTGGGTCTGAGGCACTGAAAAGTTATTGAAGAGACTTATTAGTTTAAAAGATTGTCTTCTTCATTTTCGTGATATAAATAAAGGATGATAGATAATCCAGTCGGAATATTCCTTAGGCACTTTTGTTCATCGCAATTCATGAATTCTTTCTATTATAAACAAATGTTAACTCGAAGAGCATACCTTGTAATTTTCTCGTACCTTTTCATCTTTGGTTAATAAGTAGTGTTCAGTAAAAATCGTATCGTAATTTATTTCATATCTTATCAAACCTTTGTCTGTTAACATAATTATTTTTTTTAGGAAACTCACCCAATAATAGACAGAAGAGCTTTAACCAGGACGGATATGCTTAGATGCCTGACGTTGTCGTATCCAGTATTCTGCTCGGGATTGGTGGAGTTCGATTCCATGTCAAAGACGATGTTTGAGGTCGTGACATCAACTTCTAAGACCACACGGAAGCTCACCTGGAAAAATATACGGATGTTGAAAATTAAGCAATAGAAGATTAACAATAGGTATCCTTCTATATTTCAAAATATAGAAGCGATTACGTTGCAGAAAACTAAACTGGTCTGATTGAAGATATTGCACGCCAAATTAGATCCGAATAAAAAATACGAGATCAAACTGACC